>OY986435.1:277021906-277206906 GCA_963920525.1 Dichetophora obliterata
AATAATAATAATAATAATAATAATAATAATAATAATAATAATAATAATAATAATAATAATAATAATAATAATAATAATAATAATAATAATAATAATAATAATAATAATAATAATAATAATAATAATAATAATAATAATAATAATAATAATAATAATAATAATAATAATAATAATAATAATAATAATAATAATAATAATAATAATAATAATAATAATAATAATAATAATAATAATAATAATAATAATAATAATAATAATAATAATAATAATAATAATAATAATAATAATAATAATAATAATAATAATAATAATAATAATAATAATAATAATAATAATAATAATAATAATAATAATAATAATAATAATAATAATAATAATAATAATAATAATAATAATAATAATAATAATAATAATAATAATAATAATAATAATAATAATAATAATAATAATAATAATAATAATAATAATAATAATAATAATAATAATAATAATAATAATAATAATAATAATAATAATAATAATAATAATAATAATAATAATAATAATAATAATAATAATAATAATAATAATAATAATAATAATAATAATAATAATAATAATAATAATAATAATAATAATAATAATAATAATAATAATAATAATAATAATAATAATAATAATAATAATAATAATAATAATAATAATAATAATAATAATAATAATAATAATAATAATAATAATAATAATAATAATAATAATAATAATAATAATAATAATAATAATAATAATAATAATAATAATAATAATAATAATAATAATAATAATAATAATAATAATAATAATAATAATAATAATAATAATAATAATAATAATAATAATAATAATAATAATAATAATAATAATAATAATAATAATAATAATAATAATAATAATAATAATAATAATAATAATAATAATAATAATAATAATAATAATAATAATAATAATAATAATAATAATAATAATAATAATAATAATAATAATAATAATAATAATAATAATAATAATAATAATAATAATAATAATAATAATAATAATAATAATAATAATAATAATAATAATAATAATAATAATAATAATAATAATAATAATAATAATAATAATAATAATAATAATAATAATAATAATAATAATAATAATAATAATAATAATAATAATAATAATAATAATAATAATAATAATAATAATAATAATAATAATAATAATAATAATAATAATAATAATAATAATAATAATAATAATAATAATAATAATAATAATAATAATAATAATAATAATAATAATAATAATAATAATAATAATAATAATAATAATAATAATAATAATAATAATAATAATAATAATAATAATAATAATAATAATAATAATAATAATAATAATAATAATAATAATAATAATAATAATAATAATAATAATAATAATAATAATAATAATAATAATAATAATAATAATAATAATAATAATAATAATAATAATAATAATAATAATAATAATAATAATAATAATAATAATAATAATAATAATAATAATAATAATAATAATAATAATAATAATAATAATAATAATAATAATAATAATAATAATAATAATAATAATAATAATAATAATAATAATAATAATAATAATAATAATAATAATAATAATAATAATAATGATAATAATAATAATAATAATAATAATAATAATGATAATAATAATAATAATAATAATAATAATAATAATAATAATAATAATAATAATAATAATAATAATAATAATAATAATAATAATAATAATAATAATAATAATAATAATAATAATAATAATAATAATAATAATAATAATAATAATAATAATAATAATAATAATAATAATAATAATAATAATAATAATAATAATAATAATAATAATAATAATAATAATAATAATAATAATAATAATAATAATAATAATAATAATAATAATAATAATAATAATAATAATAATAATAATAATAATAATAATAATAATAATAATAATAATAATAATAATAATAATAATAATAATAATAATAATAATAATAATAATAATAATAATAATAATAATAATAATAATAATAATAATAATAATAATAATAATAATAATAATAATAATAATAATAATAATAATAATAATAATAATAATAATAATAATAATAATAATAATAATAATAATAATAATAATAATAATAATAATAATAATAATAATAATAATAATAATAATAATAATAATAATAATAATAATAATAATAATAATAATAATAATAATAATAATAATGTTTGCAGTTTTTCGTCAGTATAAAAATCTTGATTCTCACAGGATGCTGTTTAAAATCTTAAAAAAAGGTGTTTCTTCTTTTGCAAAAATTCCAAAATTTTTCCAGGGATTCATGAAAAATTTCTTATATTCAGAGAAAATGTTTCTCGAATTTATAGCCGATGATTAATAAACGGTAGAAACTTTCTTATTTTCAGAGAAAATGCTTCTCGTTTTTATAGCCGATGAAAAATTTCTTATTTTCAGAGAAAATGTTTCTCGAAGTAATAGCCGATGATTAATAAACGGTAGAAACTTTCTTATTTTCAGAGAAAATGCTTCTTGTTTTTATAGGCGATGATTAATAAACGGAAGAAAATTTCTTATTTTAAGAGAAAATATTTCTCTTAGTTATAGCGGATGATAAATAAACGGTAGAAGAACTTACTAAAATGTAGTAAGATTTGAACACTATTGCGATAATATTCTTTAATTTAGCGAAATATTTTGTAAATGATTGGATAATTTTTCTAAAATATTTTCCACTTCTGGTGTCAATTTAACGTAAAATATATACTTCATTTTTAGAAAATCGGCCATGGCGCTAAATGAAACCCGAATACCCCGGGTGCTATTTTTCTAGATTTTCTAGAATTTGTGAGTGTAGATTACAGGTGTATAGCGATCCGCGTGAACGCCGCCTATAGGCAGGCCTTGGCATTAGAGTATTAAGGGTCAGCAAATACAAGTAACCTCTACGAGTTAAAAGTTATAATTTAGATGCGCAATAAAAATTAAATTAATTTATTTTAAAGCAACTATTGCAAGTTGCATCAAGGTGGTGTTGAGTAATCTGTGTCATAATCTTTATTTCGTAAAATTGTAATTAGCAATGGAGCTTCGCAGAAACAACTGAAAGTTTTGTTAGATCTGCGGTCATTTCACACCATCCCGACACAGTCAAGGTCATCTCAGATCAACTCGTTTGATAGAGTGCGAATTACAGAGAAAAAATAACGAAATTTCAAGTGTTCCCAGCGCTCAAGTTCCATTGGCACATTCTGATGACATTCCTCTAAGATGTCCCAGCTCAGTTGAACCTCAGTTCCGTGTCCATTCGTCCTGAAACGGAAGTACATTCTTGTACTTGTGGAACGTGTTTGTTATGTGAATGGGATACTAGTTTCAAAGGAAACCAGTATAATACCAAAAATTCGTGTATGAGAAGAGAAAACAATATAGGATTTAACAAAGTTGTTCGTGAGGTACTAAGCTCGAATGAAAAAAATTATACTGCTACTATTACACGCCAAGCTTGGCATCGTTCAAAGCTTAACTTAAACGATAGCTAAAAGAGAAAAAAATTTGTCGTATCTTAAGGAAACATGGAAAAATACCCTCGTCTGAGTTTAGCTAAGCTAATTAATGGTAAGTAGGCATTCAAAAATTCCATCTCCTATCTATCCAAATGTCTTTTCTATCCAAATATCTATTCTATCCAAATAACTGATTTTTTTTTCTTTGTTTGTTTTTACGTCTTCAGGTGTACTTAACGGCCCAGATATAAGGAAGCTACTAAAGTACGAATCATTTTATGTAGTTTACTGAGGTGGCTGACTGAGTGGAGTGCAATAAAAAGAGTTATACGTGAGCTTCAAAACCTATAAAATCGCTGTAACAGAAATGTTGGATGCTTTCCATTTATTGCACTTCTATTTGGAATATTTCGAGAGACAATTCCCCACAGAGTCAGATGAGCAAGGGGAACGATGTCACCAGATGTCCTTGCCACTTGAAAAGAGGTAATTCTAAATTTAGCATTACTTGCGACTCAACTCTTTTGTACCAGATGAGTTCATTTCCCTTTTATATACAGAGGAAAGAAAGCACCAGATGAAGTACTGGCTGAAATTAGTTAGTGGTTCAGAAACATATTTCAAGAAAGGTATGACAGCAGCGGTAGTGAAGAGAAATTTACGAGATTTCGTGTGATGCAGTAGTTGCTTTAAAATAAACTCATTTCATTTTCATTCCGTATTCTACATGTAACCTTTAACTGACCTTTAATGAAATTTTCTAGAAAATATTTTTTTGAAAGATTTTAACCCTTGACCAACCTCCAAAGTGGACTTTAAGGTAGTTTAAAAAAAGGTCAAATGACCCATACGGATGATAGCTAGAAGGTTTAAATGTTTTAAGAACAAATTCCTCGGAAAATTTAAATATAGATTCCCAAAGACAAAACCACCCTGAATAAAGTCAAATGCAATCGCTTGAGATTGGTTTGGTTCACCCCCGAGACAATGACCCCCAAAATGTTATACAGTGTTATTTTCTATATGTACAAAAAAATTTTTAAGCACAATTCATATTTTAGAGCATTGATAAACACAAGCTATTTCAAAAATTATAAACAAATATTTTCGATAAAACTATCTAATATGTTTATCCTAATTGCCATGGAGAACTGTTGATTACCACTAGTGCATGGTATATTTATTCTTAACCCTAGAAAACTAATAATACGTTATTCTCTTTTTCAAAGAATTGCAAACATTTTTATTAATAATTATAGATCTTAATATAGATGTTTAAGGGTACGAAAAAAATAGATTTTTAGCCAAAAATTTTGATTAGAAAATGCACCACACAAATATTTATCAGAAAAAATCATTAAGAATTACTCAAAATGTGTGTGCATTTTAAGTAGCCTTGTGTTAAAGGGTTAAATGTCATAATTTCTATGTTAATTACTTTGCACAACAACACAAATGGTAATATTACTATATCCTAAAAACATTTTATAAAGGTTTTCCAAAATACAGTAAGGAATGCGTTTTTGTTTTTAAAATTGTATTTTTGAAGTTGGCGTTCAGACGCTCGTCAAGATAGTTGACAAAACAGTGGGAAATTTGACATTTCAAAAATTATTTTTTGTTTTTTGTCTGTAAGAAGAGTTAGCTTGTCAATTTTTTAAAAATATCCAATTTATTCTCTGAAATTGATATGTCTCCTGTCATTCAATATATAACATGTAATTTCACTGTCCCAGCATTTGTCTCGTGGACTGTTCTCAAAAAAGTTAAGACAGTAGAAAAAGTAAGTGTGTGTTTGTGTGTTGGTGAATGTACTGCAACCATATTATTTTGTATATGTATAGTATTTTTAATATAGCAATCATAAAGGCCATTATTATGTCATGCTTCCAAAATAATATATACGAGCTATTCCATTAATTACCGGCCAACAGTAGAGCTCACCATCTGGGATCTTCTCAAAACTTTCTTAATTTAAAGAGAAAGTAAAAATGTTATTTTTTAAAGTTATTAGTATTGCTATGATCGATCCATCATTACATATCTTTAATAAGAGGTTTCAATCATGATTTGTTTTATTTTTCATTTTCTGTTTTTGAACTAAAAGAAAGAAGTAATAATGTGTTGTTGTATAAAAATTATGGTCTTTTCAAGAAAAAATTCCTTATGTAAGGTGTTTGGAAAACGCTCAAAAAGTGAGGTTAAAAACAAAAATTTAATTTTTATGTCTGTGCCCCATTTTCAAAAGTACTTCCAAATTTTGTTTCTTAAGCTGAGACAATTTAGTATATATTTTGCCAATTTTCAAGACAGGTTGTCAACACTACCAGCATAAATAAAAGAATAAATAAAATAATGGTAATTTCGCGTTTTTTTTTTTTTTTGTGTGGAAGTGACAATGAAACCAGCAATAGAAATGACGAAAACAAGAGCATAGATTTTGATATAAGAATTTCTTTTTTTTTGTCTTTTTTTGCCGAAACTACAACGCAAATTTACTGCAATGTAGATAGTTGTGCTACAGAATATTGGTGTTATGAACGACTTCCGGTGGATCAAAATTTGTTACAATTTTAATACAAACTGTGCCCAAAACAGATGAGCTATATGCATCGGGGATCATCCAAATATCTCTTTCCGAGAACAGACGAAGGTCAGAGACACTTTTATTGGCTGATTATAGGTTATGCTAACTTTAAAAGTTATGTAAATAAAAGTCATTAACAGCAAAAAATTTAAAAAATTAATGTTACGTTTATTCATACAGAATTTTAAAAAAAGACCCAAAGGTCTTATTTATTAATTTATTAACACTGGTTGTGCTTACAGAGCACCCATCGTGGAAATTAATGAAACCTACATAAAGTTTTGTCAGCTTTTTTTAAAAAAAAAAAATCGAAATCACTTTTAAAAACGAAAAATAGAATTTGCACTTTTTTGAGCCTTTATCAAACATTTTAGATTAGGCATTTTTTTTGAAGTGTCTTAATTTTTTATATTACAACAACACATTACTACTTCTTTCTTTTTGTACAACTACAAATCATGAATAATAAAACAAATCATGATTTAAACAATTTATTAAAGAAATATATTAATGGATCATAGCTGTAAAAATAATGGGGAAAAAACACAGTATAGCGTGTATACAGTATAGAAGTGAAACTTCCTTACTTATAAACACACCTACGGTCTATCTGCTACTTTTCTGGAGGTTCTCATACAACACACAAAAAATAGAAAATATATTACTAAATTTTAGTCTAATACGACTAAAACCGTCCGAAATAAAGCATTTTTATGAATTTGTGGGCGGTAAAAGAGGCAAAACTTTTTTCTATAAACCATTTTGTAATCGAAAAAAATCGACCGCAAAAAATTCAGCTCAATTCAGGTTATACCTGGCGCACTTTGCTTCACTCCACACTTAAGCATCTGAAAGTAAGCATATGAACTATATTTCCAAATTTTAGTCTAATGCGATAAAACCGTCAGAAATATAGAATTTTTTATTGATTTGTGAGCGGTAAAAGCGAGTGTAGCAAAAAAATTATAATAAAATATCTCGTACTCGAAACAAACCGACTGCAAAAATTTCAGCGCAATCGGCCCAGTAAGCAAATTGAATGATTTATCAAAAGATAGTCTGGGCCCATTTTAAGTACGAACCTGAAAGTAGCCATACAAAATAATTACCAAATTTATGTCTTATACGACCAAAACCATCTTAAAAAAGCATTTTCATTGATTTATGGGCGGTAAAAAGGGGAAAAAGGGGAAAAAGGGGCGGAGAAAATGAAAATATTTTACTATTTTGTCTTCTGTCTTGGCAAACTGGCTGGACGCTTATTCACACGCACAAGGTTTGGCAACTAATGCGTATTCTGCACTATCTTAACAGACTGTCTCGTGTAACACCCGTGTAAATTCCATCCTACGACATAGCATTGCTCGTGCACACAAAAACCATTTTTATATTTTTCCGTAATGTCAAAGTTATAGTTGTAATGCGATTTTACATTAAAACTAAACAAAAATTAAAGTAAAAATAAAATGCGAAATTTCGATTGGCTAGCGTTCAAACAGTTCAAACATATACGCGAGCAATCTTTTGGTGGCACATCAATCTAATCTACAGAGAGTTGACTGAGGTAAGCAATGGACGATCCGAGGAGTACCTGCAGGTTTGTACTTTTATGCAATGCATAAGTGTGTTTATTTTGAATTTTCCCGTCGCTTACTAACAAAAACTGCGCAACTCTGGTGATATTTTTAAAAATAGTATAGTACTGATAAAACGTATAAATGTTTTTACGAAGTCAGTCTATATCTCAATCGTATCTGCAGAGGCAGACAAATTTTTTGTGACTAAGCTCGAAATGAAAAAATTAGTAAATTTTTCTATACGAGACATGAAAATTTTACTCTCAACAAATTGCAGCCCAAGAAGTTTTACTTAAAATTTTTTTTTTTAAATATTTTTTAAACTTCTCTTTAATTTCAAAAAGTTTCAAAAAGATTCCAGATGGTGAGCCCCACTGTTGGCCGATAATTTATGGAATTTCTCATATATCAAATCATAACAAAAGTTAGCAACTTTAAAAAAAACATTAATTTGTTAATTTAAAATTATTACCAAATTTTTGTAAATATAATTATTAACAAATTTTTGTAAATATAACCAAATATTTGGTAGCTAGTTAAACTTTTGTATCTTTAGTCGAATTAGTTAATTATTTTAATATTTAATGATATGTTAAATATCATCTAATATAACCAATACAGTTTAGAAAAAATAGACCTTTTACTTCACGGTAACTTTTTTGGTATGATTTTATGTATGAGCGATTCCATCAATTATCGGCCAACAGTGGGGCTCACCATCTGGAATCTTTTCAAAATTATTGAAACTTATTTGATACATTGATTATAATCAATGAAAAGTGGTAGAAAGGCGCTGATGTAATATATTTAATGAACAAAGCTTAACTTATTTTTCAATTTTGTTTATCTTTTTTCAAAACCTTGTATATTTACTCTTACAAAACTCTGACTTATTTCCCAATGAGTTTGTTGAAGGGAAATTGAAGTTTTAGTGTTTTTGTTTTATTGTTCACGTCAAAAGATACTCACCGTGTATAAAGTGGCTTGGCGTGGTGCTGTGAGTTTTAGCTTACTCATAAGTTGTTTTCGTCCTTTTGCTGTTGTTGGTGCGCAGTCGAGCTTTATTGTTGATAACTGTAAAATTATGTCGTTAAGCTTTGCGTTTTAATGCTGCTACCACTCACGCGCACACACATACACACACACACACACACATACCGACTTACTGCTACAAATGTATATATCCAAATATACAAATATAGCGTGAGCGCTATTTTATAGCTTCCAATGGAAATATACGCTAGCTTAGCGTTTCAACGCACATTGGCTTGCGTAGAATCGACCGAGCTACGCCAAGGTACGACGTCAAATCTTAGGTGCCTGTCCAGAGAAGTATTCAGTTTGGTCCTGCATTAGCTTGCAGTTGCTCGTTCATTTAGGATTTCATGTACACTCCCCCTAATTCATATTTGCCGCTGCAGGCAAGTAGTTAGCCAACCAGCCAGCTAACTTTTCATACAACCACCCACGTACCACCCCCTCGTAACTCCTAAAGGTATGCAATGTTTGCCATAAACATCAACAGCATCCAACAACAGCTGCAAGGAAGAGGTAGTAGAAAAATAAAATTGCAGCAACTTGTTTATTCTTTTGGCGCTCAAATCAGCCTTCATCCTCACGCCCACCTGTCTTTCTGCATGCCTTCACACTTCTTCGCATTTAGTATTCGGGGCAGCAACAGTGCCGTAAACTTGTAGAATAATAAGGAAAAATATTTTTCAATTTTCATAAATAATCTTTTGATGCTTTCTTGTGTATTCGTTTCAATGTTTGTTGCTATGTTGACTGAGTGAACGTCTCTGCGTGTTGCATGTTTGTGCTGAGTGAGCTGGTTTCTGCGAGTGGCTGTGTGTGTATGTTTGTATTGTTATGTGCGTGCCAGTGTTGCCATATCGCTCATTTACTTGAAGACCGTCACAACTCAAAAAACGCGATTTTGCAGAAAATGCATTTAAAGTTTTCAATTGCCGTGCACCTTGTATGAAAAGCGATAGGCATATTCTCTTCTCACGCGGAGAATATTTAAAATAATAAAAATAACTTTTTATACAATATGAAGCGTGGTATAAAGAATAATTCTGCATCATTAACATAAAAATCGTGTTTTTGAGTTATGACGGTCTTCAAGTTAATGCGCTTTTTTTTAAACTGTCATCTTTAGAAAAATTATTTTTCTTTTTTGGGAAAAAAACTTAAATTAATTAAAAACTAAATACATGAATTTTTACAGCTTGTATGTTTTGAAATCTTATTATTGAACCTGAAATCAAATACTAAAATATTTATTTTAACTAGGTTACTCAACTAAATAGCCCGTTGTTCTGTCCACATTTCTATATGTGCAAAGATATTGAATTTGTGTTTTCTTAAAAAAGTAAGATAATACCGTTAATTTAAAGATTGTGATAATTGAAATGATTCATTTGTAGTCCGGTCAAATTAGACAAAACCATAGTGTTCAGTTTTGCAAAAATTCGTATAGAGCTGAATATTGGTACAGAAGTTGGGTTTACTATTACAATCCAAATGTGAAAAGTCCCCATCGATCCCATGTCGCCAAGAAAAGTTATTCAAGGTCAAAGCAATTGGACAGTTTTACGTTAAAAATTGGTGAGGCAAAAGTGTAGAGCATAAAATATTATCTACCAAAATGATATTCATATTTTTCTTCTTCAAAATAACCATTTCTGAGATATAGCGATTCAAAATGTTTAAATAGTCTTTAAGTACTTTATAGAAACAAATTAACTTGTTTTAAAAACAACTAATTAAGAAACAAATTTAAAATAAGCTAGTTTATGAACTACTTTGAATTACATTAAGGCGGCATCCACTTCAATTTGAATAGTTTTTATTGCATTATATATGAAGTAATTGAAAAACTACTTAAAATCAAGTGGTTAAAAACTACTTTGGATTATATTAGGGCGGCAACTATTCTGATTTGACATGTTTTATTGCAAATTTTTATAAGATAACAAGTATATATATATATATATAACCATGCTATTTCATCAAATATTACTATCTTTAGGCTTTCACTAAAATGAATTTTTGTATATATTTTTCAAAACAATAAAATAAATTATCTCTTTGATGCATAGAAATTTAAAATTTTTATGCTTTTAAATTCATCTTCAGTAAGTAATAAAATTAACAAGTTTTCAACTGATTTATTTTAAAGTAATAAAAAACAAAATTAAATTTGACTAATTTAACAAGTAGTTGAAAATATATGCGGTTTTCAATTAATTTATTTTAAAGTATTAAAAAATAATTTAAATTTAACTAATTTAACAAGTAGTTGAAAATATATGCGGTTTTCTATTGATTTATTTTAAAGTAGTTAAAAAAACTAATTTAAATTCAACTAACTTAACAAGTAGTTGAAAACATATCCAGACGAAAGTCAATTGACTTATTTAGCTCACATAACCATACAAAATATGTTAGTTCGTTCTATGGAAAGAAGTCAGAATTTCAACTAGTTGCTGTTGACAAAAAACTACTTTATCAACTACTATTAAATAAGTTGATTTTCCTATAGGGTATTTAATTAATACGCACACTTGAGTGGATTGGACTCCATACGAAAAAAAAAATTGAAAAACCTCCCCTATATCAAAGCTGACCTTGAAAAGGTTAAAAAAAATGTTTTTTGGACACACCAAAAAACAGCTAAAATGGTATTTTTTCATAAATTTAGTATATCGTTAAAAAAGATTAAAGAAATATTACATTTCTTATTCAGAACATTTTAACTTCCAAAGTCATATAAGACTAGTAAGATCCGTTATCCCAATTTACCCCACCTTAAATTATTTATTTTTTCTTATATAATTAAAAACCGTTAAATTTTTTCTTTTTGTCGAAAAACATAATATAATAAGTTTCAAAACAAAGAAGTTATAAAAGTTCAAAGCTAACAACTCTTACTTTTTTTAATTCAAACAAAATGGAAAATTGACTGAAATAGTTTTAAAAATTAAAGATTGAAATTAAATTAAAAAAATTTCTTAAAATTTTTATTTATAAGAATGCAGCAATTATATTGTTGAAACAAAATTGTCCACGAAACGAGACAATATATTCTATGTATATAATTAATAATTAATTCAATTTCATGAATAAAATTTTTTTTATGAATTTTAATTTTTCACATTTTTCTACACTGTTAGAAATCTTGAACTAATATTTAAAATTTTCTGTACTACGTATAAATTCATACCAGCTTTGCTTAAAAAATCTAGTATTTGAAAAATACTAAAAAGTGGTTTTAATACAACTTTGGTTTTCAACAACTTAAAATATTACAAAAAAAAGCAAACACTGTGAGATTTGAACCCATAGTTTGTAAGTACTTTAGTCTTATCACTGGGCTATTTCGATATGCGTAACAAAAGCAATAAACAAACATATGAATTGAATCGCCTAAATTGAGTCTCGGCAATGCCAGGCTAACTTTTTAGTGGTCGAAATCCAAATTTAGTCTCCAAATGTATTAGAATTTAGTATACATTGTATTAAAAACAAAAAATTAAAGTTTTTTCTAAATGATCTTGTTATTTATTATGTTGATTTTATATGATTTAACTACAAATTCTAAATGTTTAATGGTTTAAGTCATACTTGCTTTTAAATACAAATTCTAATTGTTTGATAGCTTAAAATCGTTTATTGAGCTTTAGGTCAAAGTTAGAACAATTAATTGTTCTAACAAATCTTTCCAAAGAAACAACAACAACAACAACAAAGTTTTTTCAATATGAAAAGGAAAAAATCACTAGCTGATTTTATTGCAATTTCGGCCATGCTCTAGGTTTCATCAGAAATCTTTGTGATACCCGTGCAAGCGCGCACTAGCGCACTGCACCACAGAGGCGATGAGATTTGAAGTGTCAATTTCTCAGTTTTTCCCCCATTTCACATGCTCACATTTGTTGTTGTATTTTTGCTTTACTTTAGTCGTTATGCTTATGTTATTATTATGGAGTCTAACAGCCTGCTGAAAGTCTTCCACTAACAAAGCATGGTTACTACAGTTGTTTTTAGATTTTTGCTGATATGTTTTCAGCTTGTTCCTGTTTCGGTCGTGCTCTACCATTTGACTAAAGGTTTTTCTAAATGACCTTGTTATTTATTATGTTGATTATGTTGTTTTTAAATCATATAAAATCAACATAATAAATAAAAAGGACTCCATATAACTGTTGGACTGTTGGACTGTTGGACTTCATATAATAACATTAGCATAAAGACTAAAGTAAAGCAAAAATACAACAACAAATGTGAGCACTTGTTCCTAGCACTAGTAATGAATTTATATATATTTATTTTTAAGTAAAAATTTGATGAATTATTGTTAGTTTTTAATAGAAAGGTTGAATAAATAATAATAATTAACATTAAACCTAACCTAACCAACTCCCTTTGAAAATATTTTCTTTTTTCTAAGGGATTTTAGACCCATTCGTAAAAAGTTCCAATCTAAAAAGTATTTTGTGTTGATTGTTTTTTATGTAACATATTATATTTTAAGTAAGCCCTTCAATTTAAGTAACAGTTGCAAATATTGCTTGTTAGTTTTCTTGGAACATGCAATTTACTCTTTGTGTTTTATTTATAAAGCTAGTGAGAAAGCATTGCTTTAATTATAACTGGAAAGGCTGAATGGAATAAAAAGAATAGTATTTGTTTTTAAGTGAAAAACTGAAAACCTGTGTATCTTCTAAGAAGATTGGTAAAAAATGATTTGTTGCTCATATGGCAACACTGGTGCTAGCGTTGGTGCTGGTGTTAGTGTGGAAAGTTCAAAGTGAAAATATTAGCACTCTGGGAGTCATCATAATCATTGCAACGGAAAATGAAAATGCAACACCTTGCCGACCAACCGACCGACACCTAGCCACCCATCCTTTCCATCGACTAAACCAATCCCAATATGCACACTCGATGATGTGTACTAAAAAGCTGCAAAATGTGAAAATAGGGAAATTTTGTTTGGATACCTGCTGCAAATTAAGTTACTTAAGCATGAGCATAACAATCAAGGATATATTGGTAATTCGCTTGTCATGCTACACTGGCTCCGAAAAGCTCTTCAAATTAGTTATGTTTTGTCGGCAATGTGAATGTTTTCTTTTTCAATAATGATTTATGAACAGATTAATGGACAAACTAAATTAAGATAAAAAAAAAAATAAAGATGAAGATATGCAACTTGATGTAAGGCTGGATAATCAATATATATGCAAGATTTTTACTTAAAAGGAATACACAGGAGTATTTAAGGGATTAGCTTGAATTTAAAAGAATTTAATTCAAGTTATCATGCAAACTAAGTATAAACTAATCCATATCATATCACTAAAATTATTAAAAATTATTCTAGATATACAGTTCATAAAGCTTTAATATAGTCTAGAACATCGGTAGTCAGCGCCAAACTCTTTTCACTCTTTTACAACAACTTCGAGATGTTCATGATTATTGTAATTCGCCGAATCGTTCATATGCGTAGCTGCACCGCAACAATGTTGGTAATTTGTTCCTTGTTGGTAAAAACAGTGCATGCGACTTGTGTGAATGCACGCGTTTGTTGCTTTTATGTGTTGTTTTGTTCCTTATTGGACCACACGTAGCCGACCATTAATTATTTTTGTTGTAATTGTTGTTGCACTCTTCAAAAAACTTTTTGGCAATCCCTGGTGTAGAATAGAGACGGGCAGCAGCAGTGCACTTTCGCAGCAGACCGTGGAAAGGTATTTTAAGGACATCTTGCCAACAAACTAAGAGGAAAGGCTGGTTGACTTTGCTGCGAGTAGTTGCTTAACCATTATCATGCAAAACATTTAGCCAATTACTGCAATATTTTTAAGTCTATAAAGAGTAATTTTATTTATATTACTAGAAATACTGGTGCCATGTGTGCAGTGCATAACATATTATGCATAAAATAAAAATGTTTTTTTAAACTATATATCAATCAACACCTTTACTGCACTAAAAATAGTTTATTTTCATATGATTGAAACTATTTAGGCGTGAGCTCAGTTTTGTTTTCATTAGATGCTAGGGTTAATTATAACTTTCCGGTACTCAAGAGAGATACAAGCTGCTATTGTGCAGTAGCCTTGTAGGAGTTATTTAATTATTTAATTATAGCGCATTGTGTGCTGGTAATGTTTATGCTTTTTTACTTTGCAGCAATGAGCTGTAACTCAACCTTAACTCGCAACAATATTGATATTAGTATCACAAAAAATTCATATTTCTTTAAAATATAAAATCTTTTTCAATAATTATAACTTCATTCGTGACAACTCAAGTCTTGGAATTATTATAGCTCTTAAAAACGATCTTAAATCTTCAACGACGTCTATTCTTTATCTTTTATTTCCTTATGATTTATTATCATTAGTTTAAAAATAAATGCTGACAGTAAAAAAATTCTATTAGAAAGTTTTTATTTTTCGAGTAACGCTTCTCCTTCGCTAATGGCCGATTCTTTTGCCAAAAATCGGAATTGTTCTCAAAGTTTTGACAGTACTTTACTAGTACTTATACTAGTCCTGATTGGGGTAACTCTCTTGAAAATTTTAAAAATAAATCCTTAAATTTCTGTCTTTTTGTTTTTTTTTTATTTTCATATCCTGTCAGATATTAATTCTTCGTATCCAAATGGTTCTTTTTTTCTTGATAGTTTTTTAATAAGCACTAATAAAATCGATGTTTTAAAGTTGTCAATTTCAAGTCTGCCTTTTTTTTCGAATCACTATCCTTTAAAAATTAAAATCAGATTATACTCTACATTATTTTATTTCTTATAAAAACACATCATGGTCGTTCTGATTAAGATTCTGCTCTTGACGAAATAACTCCTCCCTCAAATCATATTCAAATTCTGACCTAGATCACTCAATATATTTATTCACAACAGTTGTTGTCTCCACGATAAACTCACATTCAGAAACTATTGAGCTTAAAAATAAAAAAGTTATAGTTCCAGAAAACATAAAAATTTTAAATAAATTAAAATATAAAATAAATCATCAAAATTATAACAGAAAAAAATCGGAATATCATTGCCAAAATTTAGCTGCACAGATTAAATTACTTAATATAATGATTAAAAATCAAATAAAATCTCATAAAGCTTTTGTACTGTTGAAGCAAATTTTAATATAAATGATATATCAATTGATGAGGTCTTTTCAGGTTGTTCCAATCAAATTTATATTTTTGATAATAACTTTAATTCTGTTCAAACATAATTTAGATACCCAATTTACAAATCATGATAACTTGAAAAATTTAGCAAAGAATTTAAATGCGAAAAAAATCAGAGGGGCCAGATTTGGTTTCAAATTTTATTATTAAAAAATGTTCAAATAATGCATTTAGTTTTCTATCAAATATTTTTAACAATTGAATCCATTAAAATAGAAAATTTCTCAAATCATTCCTTTTAATAAAAAAAAGACAATTCTTTTGCATTTAACAATTTCAGACTGACTTCGTTACTGTCTAATTTATGTAAACTGGTTCACGCTTTACTAAAATTACATGATGACGTAATTAGTACTCTGAGGTAGAAATATTGTACAATACACTTGATATAGAGCAAGCATTTGATAAAGCTTTTCACAAAGGGCTTATTTACAAATTGATTCACATTGGATTTGATTTTTTAATTATAAAATTGTTTTGGAGTTTTCTAAGTGATAGGATTTTTGTATTCAAATAAATAATCTAAATTAAAATTTTGGTTCTATTAAAAGTGAAGTACCACAAGGTTCTGTTTTAGCTCCACATCTTTATACTATATTAATTTATAATTTCCTCACGAAATAAATAGATCAAAAAGCATTCCTTTTGATAATGATTCTCTTATTTACGCTCATGACAATTCTTTTGCTGATACTCTCTGCTTAATAAGAATTAATTTAAGAGTAATAAATGACTGCTATAAATCTTGGGGTATTTCTACAAAAGCAACAAAATCACAAGCTATATGTATGAGAAATGCTTCAGGTATATGCAATAGAAAAGTTGTCCCAGAAAGCAAAAGTCTCAAATTGATTTTAAATGGTGCTGATATTTCTTTTCAAGACAGCATAAAATACCTTTGAATCACATCAAAGAAACTATTTGAATTTAATGAACATGCTATAATTAATAAAAGTAAAGCAATGTTTTCCAGAATATTTTACTGCAAATCACTAAGTCAAAAAACTAAATTAATTATTTATAAGTTTTGTTAGTATTCGCTCAAAATGGTTTTCCTATCTGGTTTGCAATCTCTGTATCAGTATCTAAGTAACTAAGTTCCAATAATAACATTTCTATAATATTTTTGTCTACTAAACAGATTTTTTTAAAACCTATATTAAACGATTCTCTATATTACTGTGCTGAACATAGGCTATATAAATTTTTTCAAGCCCTCTTTTACCGCCCACAAATCAATAAGAATCCTATATATCAAACGGTTTCGGCCGAATTGGACTAAGATTCGGTACTTAGGTTTGTATGCTAACTGTCGGCAACTGTACAAAAAATTGGTTGCCACACCCCATTTTACCACCCACAAACCAATGAAAATGCTATATTTCAAACGGTTTTGATCGTACTGGACTTATATTTGGTAATTTACTTCATATGCTGACTGTCAGCAATTATAATAAAATGGGAGAGGTATCACTAAAGCTACGCCCACTATTCATAAATAATTATAATTCCTTAGACGTAAATGCTTTCATAATTAAATATGCTATGTAGGTGCTAAGTAAAATGATAATATTCACTGACAATGGCTCATAAGACAACACTAGAAGCATTAGACAGAATATTACAAGACATTCAAGAGACCAAGCACGTGATGGACAAAGTGACGTTGGTTTTAGCAGGATATTTAAGGCAAACATTGCCTATTGTTCAGAGAGGTACGATTGCGGATGTAATAAAAGCTTGGAAAAATATAAGAAAATTTTATAAATATTTATAAAATATAAGAAAATTCGAGTTAAAAACAAACATGAGAGCTCACCTCTATTTAGACCGATTGTTTGGTTTTTACGCAAACAACCTGTTGAAACTAGGGAGTGCACAACTTGAAAAAGATGCGCAAGGTTAAGTTTATTTAAGTCCAATTTCTACAATAGTTAAATCTGCAGAAGAGCTCCAACAAAAAGTTTTTCCGAATGTCGTAAGCAATTATAAAAGTCAAAGTCTGTTATGCGAGAGGACGGAAAAACATTACGGTCAATGCACTCAACTAACGGTAAATGCCGTTCCTGATCAGAACGAGTCAGTTAATTACCTTGTCAAGTTTAAAAATTAGTTGGAGCCACCAGGAGTATTTCCTCATAGCCTCAGCCTAAAAGTTTGAGCACCTATAATGCTATTGTGAAATTTAGATTCTCCACGACTTTGCAATGGCACCAGGCTCTCGGTTAAGAAATTATTTCCAAATGCTATTGAGGCTACTATTCTTACAGGTCGCGGCAAAGGAGATGACGTTTTTCTGCCTCGCATCCCAACTATACCAACTGACATGCCATTTCAGTTCAAGAGGCTGCAATTTCCAATCCATCTGAGTTTCGCCATATCTATTAACAAATCTCAAGGACAAACACTAAAAGTTGGAGGACTTGACTTGACCAAAAATTGCTTCGCTCATGGCCAATTATATTAAAGTGAAACATTACTTTTCTTAAGTTTTGGGACAATATCCCCCTCCACTACCCTCGCTATGACCATGACCCAGTCATTCGTTTAAGAACGACATTTATTATTCATACTAATTTAAAAATTGCCCAAGGAGATATCTATTAAGTTTGAGAGGAAGAGGAAAAAAAGAACAAAACTGTTAAAGAAAACGCTCATTTTCTACATAAAACCAAATAAAAAACTATTAACAAGCAACTTTGAATGAGGAGCAATTAAATGCACTAGCCTTTTAATATTTATTGTTAAATATTTGCGAGGTGTTTGAATTGTATGAAAGGTGCCACGCCCCGTTATTCAAATCTCAATTTTGGTGTTGGTGTTTTCCTACAAAAAAACAAGAGCAATGTCCAGACAATACTTTGATTCGTACAAATATTTAACAGAATGTTCGTCACAACCACTACAAAATGATTGCCAAAGTTTTAAGAAATTATATATATAAAGAATATAGTTAACTAGATGAAACCCGGCGAGTTGTTGCAACGCACCCGTTGCGAAACGCCCATAAAATGTTATCAGTGAAACGGCACTTGTAAATTTTGGTCAAGTACCAAATTCCGACGCTGTGCTGTGTGTTGTTCGGAAAACCCTCCTTGGTATGTGTTTAATAACTTAGTAAAGTTTCATGAAAATCGGTTCAGACATGAAAAAAATTACCAAATTTTAGTATTTTACGATCAAAACCGTTTGATATACAGAAGCTCTATTAATTTGTGGACCTTAAAAGTGGAAACAAATTTGTGCAGTATCTTTACTTTAGTAGCAGTAGTAAAATAAGTATAGTTTTGGTTTTAATACAACGACCATACCTTTTCTCTGCGTGAAGAATGAAGTTTAGTTTTGTAGTTTAAAAATTTTTCAAACGTTCAACTGAAAGTTTTAAAACTTCGTATAAATTATTAGAAATTTGAAAGTTTTGAAGCATAAGTTTTGAACAACACAACTAGTTACCATTTAAAGACCATTTACAATTTTATTACTAGTTTTTTTATTATTTTAATGGTAAGCACAAAATAATAAGTAAATAATTATGTTTGTATGAATAAAGCTCTTCAGTTCAAAGTAAATGAACACCTCTCATCAAATGTTAAAATAAGAAATGAGAGTTTTGTGAAATCTATGATATGCCACTTTTTGACGCATGCAAATTTTACAGTAATAAAGGAAAAACAATTAAAAGCGAAAATAGTTTACTATAAATAAATCGTTTTAATCAAGGCAATCGTTTGTAAAAGAGATAAAAACAATGTGTAGCATCTAATATCACTTTCCATTAAAAGGTCACACATGTTAAGCGGCACCAGAATACCACAGTCAGAACCAAAATTGCTCAAATTTAACTCGCACCATATCATCTTTCCGAGTCATGGCAGTAACATCAACAACGTCCAATGCAAGAGCAACCATTCGAGCTGCTGTGTCAGTGCTTAAACCGACACTGTGAAATGTGGTGCTGGACTTCCGGTGACAATGTGAATGCCAATGCGCACCATTGCAGACATAACAAGAGGAACGGCATGGAACCGCATGAAACGGAAGTAAAGTGAAATAAAACCAACACAGACAGCTAGCCGTGGGGACGAACAGGCATACGAAGACCGAGAAATGGACTTTTCTTTTAAGCCATGCTTGTGTCTTAATGTTAATGCATGTGTGTGTGTGTGTGTATTAAAGAGTATTTGTGTACATATCTTCTTTGAATGTGTGACACCAACACTCTTACTGCGACATCAGTAACACACGCAAGCCCACACACACCCACACTTAGACATTCCCGAAGCTCAGAAGCAGCAGGCAGAGTTGCTCTGCATTCGGTCGTGCGGCAAGGAGCCTTGTCATGATTTATGGCATAAGGACATGTGTAATTTTGTGATCATAAATTTGTCTGTTGAATTTTATTTTCATAAAAGGCAGAAAAAAGAATACAAAAATAGAAACATTTTCTCACATTGTTTTCCAAGAGAAGATTGTTTAAAATTACAATTGCAACTTACAAAAAGACAACATGGTAATGCACACATACACACACACAGAAACACACATAAGCACTGCATAAAAAGGACACAAGTTTTTGGTCACACCATGTAAAGCAGTAGATTTGAATCAAAGGAATTCATTTAAAATTGTGTCAAATTTTAATGAAGAACTCATGGAGAATAAACACTGCAAACGAAGCAAGAAGCTTCTTATGAGAGGACCTTCAAGAAAAAAAGGATTTGTTTGAAAATTTTTTTTTTAATTTAGAACTGGGCAAAGTCAAATAGCCTTAGAATTAATAGATATGTTGCAATAAACTTTATTATTTTCCGAAGTTTTTCCACAAGACATTGTACAATGAAAAAACGTTCAAATATTTCTATCTCTCTCTCTCTCTCTCTCCGAGTAATTTAAAGATCTTGGCTCAGATTATTAGGAATAATTAGTAATATAAAAGTCCTTATATAGCTTTTTCGCTTTATTGTTTTGACTTCATTCATCATCTTCTGGGTGGATACATTAAGAGCTATTTTGACGAAATTTTCCAATACATCAAATTCCTCGAATACTCAAGTTGTTAAAAACTCATACGACATAAATTTTACTAATTAATATTGTCTTTATTTTGCTGCAACTAATGTCGCTCATTAAGTTCAGTACGCTATATAAATGATGGCCATTTCAAGGCAAACATATCGACATATCGACCATTCGATTGTTTGAATAGCACAGAGGGCAATAAATTGTGTTAATTGCACTGCGTTTGGTTCGATAACGGAACAAATAATATTATTATTGCAATTTTATGCCACCTTTTTACCATGGTTGCCGACTCAACAACTCCCATTCGGACAGAGTTAATGGAAAACTTATAATGCGATTGACACACATCGTCTATCTATGTTTGCGTGCACTAATACATGCATGGGGCACACTCATTACAGAGGCAGATAGACGGACCGACGCATGAATGAATAAGTTGAACAGGCAAACGCACGATCCAATCCAACTGAACCGAGTTTTTATATCAATTTAAGCTCATTAATTGTGCTCAACATTTTTATGCATTGTCATTAAATTAATTTTATTACACAAACACCCATTTTCCGAAATACTGGGCGGCAACGGCGACGTACACTTCACTCATTCATATAGCGGAACATCGGTTGATGTGTCTGTATGTGCGGAACTAATTGGATTAGTTTTGGGTATTTTTGGTTATGTTGTTTTTATGTATGCGTCTTTGCTAGAAATTTTGTGTGTCATTGTGTTGGTTTAGTTTTTGTGCCATGAATGTGCCTTATTTGACCCTTATTCTGCTTTTTTTTTTTTGTTTTTGATAGCAACAGTTAAGATATTTATTGAATTTTTGCTTATTACTATTACAGCAGCGGTCAGTTTCATTGTTATTATGTAACTTTATTTTTCTTTTACCATTACAGATGAACAGCTTGTTGACTGTTAAAAATCTGTTTTATGCAAGATGTTTTTAGTATCGTATAATTAATTTTATTATTGTTGGTTTGACTTTCTGCGCTTGGTTTATGAGATAAAATCGTACAATATTGTAAGCATGAGAGGTGGAAAATGAAAAAAAAAACCATTTTAATTTACGTATATTTTTTATGCAAAAAAATTGTTAATGTTAAGAAGCCACACAACAAAGTTGTACAGATTTTCAAATTGTTTTGACCATTGCTTTTAGGAGATATCGTTATATTTTATATTCGAACATCTTGTTTTATATCTAAGGAATAATTATTTGTTTTACAACTTATTTCTTAAATAAACCAAGCTAAGTGTATGTGATGATATTTTTTAAAATAAGCTCACAGTGCCACTTCAAAAAATAAATGGAAAAATTCCAATGGGTACTGGCAGTCATTGGTTCTTAGGATATATCCACAAAAATATTTAGCAAATTAAGTGGTGGTCGTAGCCTATTGGTAGCCCAAGTAAAAAGAATAATTATTGTTTAGCTGAGGCCAAACAGCGCTATTTTAAATATTTTTTTTGGCCGTACAAGGGTCATGGAATGGTCGTTTGCAGATCTTTTTCGACAAACAGCAGCCGTACAGAGGCCGGTTTTAAATAATATCGGTTTTAAAACGGACGTTCATCGGCCGAGCAGTGCTAATTCTACAATAAGGCTTACAATCCTGATGTTTGGATATTTCGGGATCCAGAAATGCCAAAATTTTAACATAATGGCATTAAGCTGTATTTATTGCAAAGACCACTTATAACTCTTTGTCTTGATTTCTGTGTTTTGGCAAAAAGAATTGCGTATCATTTTTTTCTTTTTTGATTTTTAAAATAGAAATTCAACGGTAATTTTTATGCATACTTAAAACATTAAAAAATACTCAAAAGTTTATAAGACAACCACTTATATTGTAACTATATTGTAACTTATATTGTACTATAAAAGAGCTTGCTCTTAGTGTACTCATGCTTGTTTCTTTTAAATAAATAAATAAATAAACCAGTGGCGGATTAAGGCATTTTGCCGCCCTAGGCCCGACATGAGCGCCGCCTCTACTATATTAATTATTTTTCTCACAATAGCAAAAAATTATAAAGACTGTATTTGTCATTTCTAACACATGCTTGCATAGTAATTTAGTAATTTAAAGAGTCTCATTATGTGCTTATGCTAAATCAGTTCTTATGCCCTCATGACTTTGTTTTTATGACTCAATTTCTTGCCACTTATTAAAGTCCAAGTCCTTAAACTTGTAAAAAGTATACCTTTTATTAAAATTTCTCTCCACAAAAAATACTTAAGATTGTAAAGAGGACGTAGCATATACACTTCATAACTTACTCCATAACACTCCATACACTCTACGCGTTTTTAAAAAAACTCCCCGTGATATTGAGTTAAAAACTTCAGAATATGTTTGCCAATATGTGACGCTCAACACAAAATTTAAGAACTCTTTATATTTTGGCACATATGGAAGCTGTGGTCTTGCAATTTGAATCATAGGTGGCTTGAATCAAAGTTAAGCTTTCACATTAAAAACTAAAGCCTTAAAATTGTGTACAACAATGATTTTTATAAAAACTAATCACCACAAAAACTGTGTGTGAGATTGCAAAAGAGGACGTGACCCACACAATTCCAAAACCCAAAAACTCGATTACTTCGAAACTAGCGCTTCGATTGAGTTCAAACTTTCGGAATATGTTTGACGCAGTGTCAGATTAATTCTATACAGACACACAACATTGGGTCAAAATTTATAAAGTGAAATTTATAACTAAGGCAAAGCAGAGCACACGAGGGAAAAGCTATTTTTTCTATATTATACTTAAATTTGATATCCTGATTTCGTTTGCAACTTCTTTGGACTTGAAAGAATTTGTTCTATAGTTTGGCACAGATCTGCATATAAGACTTAAATAACTCAATTTAATGCATTTTATTTGAGTGATATTCAATTGGAAGCATTCAAATAGAAAATTATAGCCCTGATTTTAAAAATCTTAAAATCGTTTAAATGTTTCATTATTTAGAGTGTCGTTTTAACTAACAATCCATGTAATTCGAAATATTTCTTAAAACCATAAGAAACAAGACATCAACTCTTCAGTAGACTTCTGTGATTTCTGCAGTCCATCCACTTTGATAAGCTTATACGAACAACTTCTGTTTAATCAACACAGATTCATTTCTGCATGTTTTTTTTGCAAAACAGTAGAAAAACTTTTATTTGAAAGGCAAAAAATGCACACAAAATTCTGTTCAGATTATATATGATAAGATTATATTAAAATGCATGGACTGCAGAACCCACAGAAGTCCAACGAAGAGTTGATATAGCGATCAACAAAACAGTCTGTCTAGTCTGCTTAGTGGTTTTTTTCTGCAAAGAACAACCTGCAACCTTGCTATTGTTGCAACTTGCTATTGTTGCAACCTGTTGCTTCATGAACTTTTTTGGAAGTTGGCTTAAATATAATATTAAAAAAAATTTATATTGTATATATTTCTAATAATATATGGTGAATTATTGAGACTTAAGTTTATGTGCGAAATTCCAAGTCCATTTATTAATTTTTGTGGCATTTAAAGAGATTTTACAGCTTTTATAAAGTCACTTTGGGAGTTAGGCATGGTTTTCATCTGATTCTGAAGAATTTTATATATATATAATGAATGTTTCAGTTCAAAGCTTATGTAAAAATTCCAAGATAATACTTTAATTTTTGTGGCATTTGAAGAGTCTTAACCGTTTTGATATAGTCACTTATTGCGGGAAGAAGGAGTTTTTTATACCTACCTTTTATATACATACCACGCACATTAGTTCCAAATCGAATAAAGACAGCCAAAACCTCAAGGGGTTGTCTAATATGCATAAAAATATAACTTTAAAGGTTAATGGGTAAAATGTAATGATAATGGAAAAAAACTTGAATTACCATTAAAATTTAGGAAAAAAACTTTCGTTTATTCCATTTTAACTTAGCCAAATTATTAAAAAAATTTACATTTTCAATGATTTTTTTAAAAAATAAAACATGAATATTTGTTAAAGTCTCAAATTTTACTGATTACTTAAGCCTTGATCCATTCAATCATAAAAATTTAAAACATATCAAATTACTTTTACAAATAAAACAACAAATGCTTGAATTTGGCTCAAAGTTTTCGTATGTTTTTGTTAAATTGTCAAACTTTCAGGCGTCAAAACGCAATCAAATAATTTTTTTTATAGACATCACAGTTTTTTTATTTATCTATCTCTTATAGGTATTTTAAGGAAAAAGGTTTTGAAACATCTTTAAAAATAAGGCTTTAGCCGTCTTTTTCATGTTCGGAACCAATGCGCTACAAACACAGTGACAAAATTAATAAACCTCTTACGCAGTATATTAAAAAAAGATACAGGAGAGTATTCTAGTAATTATAATTGCGGATTATTTTGCATCTTAATTATATCAACACAATTGAATATCGAATTTCGTTACGATATCTTAAAAAATACGGCTATAATTGTTACGACAGACAGGCGCACATTACTAAATCGGCTCAGGAGGTCATGCTGATCATGAATATGTTATATACACATTTTCTTTACCTGCCACGCCTTAAAGTTAAATGTAAAAAAGTAAGCCCTTAAGTTAAGGTAGTCTAGTATTTTTGTGAAATAGATTTTTTTTTCTTTTTTCGATGTTTCAAAAGTATAGTTCATCGAGAAAATACTGATAAATTTTTGTAAGAATACTGACGTTATTTCTGCTTCTATAGCCGTTTTAGTAGGTATCGAGCCACAGTGTTTCGTCTACATTCATTTTCTTTATGCTGATTTATCTCGAAACTACTCTTTTTCGGCATGGTGTTGTAGAAAAAATCTCTGAAATTTTAAAATGCTATTCACAACATCAGTGGCTATTGCTGGAACTAAAATCAAAGTTTTATTTTAAAAAATCGTATATCTCACACTTAATAACCGGTAAAATACAAACTTTTTTAGAACTTAAATTTTAAAAATTAAAAATTAAATTCTGTTAGCTTACATTTTTTTCTTTCTTTCTTGTTTCAGCCATAGCAACAACTACAGTGATTAATAAAATTATTTTTGTTTTTCAGATTAATAGTCAAAATTAATAGTCAAAATCTTCAATAGCGCTTAGGCCGATTTTCTTGGAGAGGATCTCATTAGCGCCATTTTGAACATGATCAACAATTTTTTAAATTAAAATTAACTTTTTTTATGATAAATGACTGGTACAATATGCCTTAAAAGTTTAAATATCGTTGTCCAAAATTTTAAGCTTTAAAAAAAAATCTTACAAATACCTTAAATTTTCGAACGCTAGACCACCACCGCCTTAAGGTACTATTACAGTGTGTAGCTATACAAAAAACAATTTTTTATTAATTTTTTTACCTAGTATTATTAATTTTAATAATTTTACATAATGAGGGAAATAAAAAAATTTTGTTTTGGTCTTTACAGTTGTTGTTAATTTTCTACAAGGCGTTGAAGTTAGCGTGTTTGAAAAATTGTTGTAATTGCCTTCTCGTCTCCAGCATTTACAAAGCATCTTAAAGTAAAAAATTAAAGTGCATTATTGAGTTAAGGGTTGTAGGTGAGCGTGAGGGCATTCAACCTACGCAAATAAAAAAAAAATAAAAAAATAAAAAAATGACATGTGTTGAAAAAAAAATGTACAATAAACCCTCTTTTTTGCCGAAACTTTCAGCCATACAAAAAAAAATATATATATAAAAGTTTTTTGGCTGCTTATAGGTCTAGTGCTTAAAGATTACAATGCGATTCGAAAAACCTTGTTTCGAGAAAAATGGGATTAAAGGTTCTTGAATATCAATCGACATAAGAATATATTATATCTAATAACTTTTTTCTATTTGATATTTTTTTTCTAAAATTTTGTATATGTATTTTTATGACCTGAAAGAACCATATTCTAACGATAACAGAAATTTGATTAATAATTTTTTACACACTGTAATATTACCTTAACGGCCAAACATCACTTCGTTCAAAAAATTGGTTTATAAACACAAATTTCATTAATTGAAACTCTAAAAATTTCAAAATCATTTTGTAACATGTAGCAGGGTTCACAAGAACTATTATCAAGAAAATTTAATTAAAGAAACTTGATATACGTGCAAAGTCAGGAAAAATTACATTAAAAAAAAATTATTACTCGATCAATATTGAATTTAAAAGGCTTAAATCTTAGGACGAGTAATTTTATTAATTTAAGCAAGTTGTATGTAAACTCATTTACTATGATGATCAAATCGTCTGCATTTTTTCACAATGTAGTTTTTCTTTATCGTAAGTGCTTAGTAAATGTTTCGTAAGCTTTTTTATTTTAGTAAAAATTAAAGGCGTTGGCTAAAGATAATAAAAAAATTGGTTGGATCAAGAAAAGAAAAATATTAGAATTTGTTTTTTAATTACTAAATAACATATTTACTTAACTGCCAAGTTACTTAATTACCCTATTTAACTTCAACATTGTCAGTCTTCCAGGCACGTGACGTGATTTGTCTTCACGCTACTATATGCAAATATTATATTAAAAAAAAACTGTGGACTTTATTTAAAATCTTTTTACGCTGAAAGCATATTTATGAGTTATAAAAATTTAGCTTTCAAATACCTCTTCCCCATGTAAATTACTTTCGCTAAAATTTGTAATCGAACACAACGATTTGCAACGTTGGTTGACTGGACCCGTCCGACACGTGACAGTAGATGTCTTATCTTTTTCGCTTGCATTTAATAAAATTTAAAGAAAGTTTGAACGTACAATGAAGAAACAGATAATTATACAAATGGCCTTCACTTCCAATGTGTAAATTTAGAATTGGCTGTACAATAAGCTCAAAAAATAGTTGAATTTGTCTGTACGTGACCGTATATCCTCTTTAAAGAACTCTATTAATTTTGCAGAATGAAAATTATGGAATTCACAAACGTGTATATTTTTCGTGCTTTTCGTTATTAGTGCTGTTCACCTTGTAACAATTCAGAATGTAAACAAATATTTGAATTATAGTTATGTAAGCAGAGGAACGTTTGTTATAAATGACAAAAAATTAAAAATTACACAACATAATATATCGTTTAAAGTAATGGTAAAATGCATTTTTTTGATTATATATGTAATATTTTTTTTTCCAATTAACGAAAGGTCAAAAATTAATTGATATAGTTTGATTTATATATATAATATATATAATATATAATATACAATGTATAATATACATACATAATTAATATAATATATATATATGTATTAAAATCAGGGATCCAACCAATTATGATTTTTATAATATAAATCAAACTATATCAATTAATTTTTGATCGTTTTGCTTTTGATCAAAAATAAAAATCATTCATTGATCGTGAGTTTTTTCGACGAAAAATAAAAAATCAATCATTGGTCAATATTTTTTTTAACAGAGATTTTGATAAAAAGGGATGCAAATACTCGATCAATGAATGTCGCAACACGCTGGAGTTCTTCTTTTTAACTGTTTCAAAGTATTTTGCCTTTGAAAGAATTCTGTTTGGACAATTCTTTGTCCAAATGGACAGAAATAGACAAAATTGCGTCTTAATTTTTATTTTTAATTGAAAAAAATATCGATCGATTGATTTTTATTTGTCATCGAAAAAAAACGATCAGCGCGATCAAAAATTGATTTTTATTTCGGATCGGAAAAATAACGATAAAAAATAATTGGTATCATTTGATTTATATTAAAAAAATTATGACACATAAAATTAATTCAAAAATGAATTCTCCAGCTTATAGGCATCACGTGACTTTATTGAAATGTATATTACAATAACTTTTTAGATGTGATCTTTTCATTTAAAAATAATGATTAATTTAGGACCCTGATAAAAATTGCTAAATTCACATGAATGAAACGTAAAAAATCTATTAATATAAAAAAATACGTAATTAAAGTTTTTTCCTTAATGACCTTGTTATTTATTATATTGATTTTATATGATTTAAATACGAATTCTAAATGTTTGATAGTTTAAATCATACTTGATTTTAAATACAAATTCTAGTTGTTTGATAGTTTAAAATCGTTTATTGAGCTTAAGGTCATAGTAAGAACAATTAATTGTAAAGTATTATAAACATTTAGAATTTGTATTTAAATCATATAAAATCAACATAATAAATACGTAATATTTATTTAATTCCATTAACAATTCAAACAATTCAAATCAAAAAGCCGAACGTGATCATCGCAAACAGGCCTTCTGCATGATGTTTGCAAACAGCGCATCTCCGATTTGAGTCTCATGAGACCTTTTCTAACCTTTCTGTATCACCATTTAGGATGTTTCCGATATTTATTTTCAATTCTTTTCTGAGTATTGGTGATTCTTGTCTACGTTAAAGGAGTGGAGTTGTCAGGTGCGCACCTTAATACACTTTATTCTTCTATATAATACGTGAATTTACCACTGTTTGTTCTAACATGCTGAGAAACCTTCATTGGCCATCTGTTTGTACTTTGAGCAACATAACAAGCTTGGCACTGCTGTTCGAAAGTGTCTGTTCCTCCTTTTGTGTCGTTATAATGAATGATATCTGATTTACCATTCGTTATTTTCTTTGTTTTCAAAAGTGTCGAAGCAACCAGAACGGTTTCATTTTTTGTTTGGTTTAAACGAAAGCAGAGTAATGTTGTTTGTATGGCAAAACTTTGTTTTTGCTGGATTGTTTAAAGCAATCTTCACTTCCAAGGGAATTTATTTTTAATTTTTTATTATGATCCCAGTCTCCTTCATTCAGTAAGGATCGCTCAACATCCTTTGCAGCAGTCGAACAGTTGTTAACCAATTTTGACATGTGACAAGTACGGTCTATACTATAAAGAAAACTGAGGAAAAAAATCAACGATTTAAGCATGAGTTACATTATTGCATATTATTATTTTCTACATAAGAAAAACACTGTTCCTTTATAAATGTTGTTAAAAAACTATACACAAATTATTAAAATAGAACCTGTTTTATCTCCTGACATGAAAAATCCGTTGATTCATACAAAATAATACTTAACTATTTAGCTGTTGTGGCAACACTGGGGTTATTAAGTACTGCACCTTCCAAAATTCATCGTCTATAGCATTACTAATGCTTTTTCTTCCTTCTATGTACAATGCAAGTAACTTACATTCCTCAACAACCTATTGATAGCGCGGCAGATATACTTTTCGTAGTTTTTAATAACTTTAATTTAGCCTGGTGTACATACATATTCACCCCAAGTTACCGTTAAGGGTTAATAGCACAATTTGCATGGGGATCTAAAAAAGCATTAATTCCTTTATTAAAAATACAGGCCGGATAATCTTTGAAAAGTAGTATTTTTCGTATTTGCAAAATTACTTTTTAGGGTGCAAAGAACTGGAAAATACTGAGCAACATCTTTTGCAATTTGGTTCTTAGTGCATTTTTGGTTCTAATGTGTTTCTTTTTTGTGAACTGCTGGTTTTTGGTTTTAAATTGTTTGCCACTGATAAAAGGTTAACGGAAAGGAATCACATGTTACGTGGAGTTCCAAGTTTGACCAAAACGCTTAACTCTGAATCACAAACCTATTGCTGTTTTGCAAAACTGTAAAAGAATGCAATCATTTGTGATTTTAAATTATGTGAATGCAATCAATTTTTCAAAGCATTGAACGCGATTTAAAATTTCAAATTATTGATTGGGACTTGAAGTTTTAATCACAATCAATGATTTGAAAAAATGAATGCAAAAATTTCAAGTCCCAATCAATGAAAGTGATTGCATTCAGTTTTTCAAATCTTTTTTGTTAAATTATTGACTTCATTCACGTGATTTCATTCATTAATTTAAATCATTGAAAGCAATAATTTTAATATCAATAATATGTTGAATTGCGATATTTATGAGCACAATGCGAGTACAATATTTTTTATTAAACAGTGTGTTTGAATCAATACTTCAATCTGGCTTTGGTTGATTCCTTGGGCCAAGATGAGAAAAAAATTGTGTGGGGTCCATGTTTTTTTGTGACATATATTTATAATATAAAAAATAAAAAAATACTTTATTCTGTGAAATACTTGGCATATTTAACCACATAATTGTGTTACAGCTGTTATAATTTTTCTTTGTATAATTACTTATAATATCGTAAGACGTGTTTTTTGTTTTACTTTTCAATATACAAACTACTTAAAAGATTAATAATTTGTGTACACTATTTATAAAGTCTACCCAAATAGGCTACTTTGACAATAACGAAAATTTTTTTTAGCCAATGGGTTCAGTGAGATTTGTCTGGCTCACTATATTCCTGAGACATAAATGTAGTTGTTGTGGCAGACAGGTTAAACTGGTCTTCGTTCAGTTCCTAATTGAGTTGTTGAGACTTTAGTGGACAATATTGGTTATTTAGAAACAAAAATTAAGATTTCTGTAGCATATTTCATTGGTCCTTCAGTGTTTGTTCGTTTAATGAATGCTTATTATATATAATTTAAAACAATATTTTAATTCAACTTTAATGTTTACTTTAACTTCAAACTGTTAACTTCAAGTTTCTAAATTTTGCTATGCCAAGACCTTAAAGTTATTCAATTTACCTCTTTTGCGATGGAGCACTTATGAGCACTCTGAATATGTATACGAAATACGGTAATTAAAGCTCAGCTTAAAATGTATAAAAGGAACTGTGTAATAAATCTTTATAGTCAGTCTAGAAAAATCAGTGTCAATATTTATTTTTTCGCTTGTCGGTAGCCTTTTAAGGTAATACACAGGCACTAATCAAAACTTAGTTAAACTAGAAAGTTGAAAGGTATTTCACTGTGCGTACATTCTTAAATAAATGGACAGCAAAAAAAAATAATCAAATGTTTCCTGCCGGTGAGGAAAACGCTTCTCATCGAATAGTATTCATTATACAATGGTAAAATATATGCCAAAATATCAATTATATTACGAATGAAACGAAAAAATAAATTGAATTTTGTCACTTCTCACAAAAAAGTTCAAATAAAATAAAAAAAAAAACAAAAAATGATTTAAATGAATGAGTGCAATCACGTGGACGACGCAGTCAATAGTTTGCAATCCATGATTTGAAAAAGTGATTCCATTAATTTTTTCAAATCGTTGATTGTGATTTGAAATTTCAAGTCTCAATCAATGATTTGAAAAAATGAATGCAATTGAAATTTCAAGTCCCATTCAATGATTTGAAAAAACGATTGCACTCGTTCTTTCAAATCATAAATTGGAACATGAAATTTAAAATCACAATCAATAATTTAAAAAAATGAATGCAATCTTTACTTCAAATCATTGATTGGGATCTTAGTTTCACAAATTTTGAAATTTTAAATCACAGTCAATGGTTTGGAAAAATGAATGCAATAACATGAATTTAATGATTTTAAAGCACAAATGAATGCATTCGTTTACAGCTCTGCTGAGTTGCGTAACAACAAACTCTGGGTGTTTTCCACCCAAGTAAGAAATTTTCAGTTAAAAGGATATAATTGAACTAAACCAAAGAAAAGTGTTAGTTGTTAATAAATTCAAGATTATTTTTACCATTTTAAAATGTTTTGTATTATAAGAATTCGTTTGTTCTACGTAAAACAAAAAATTAAAAAATTGTTCATGTCTTATTTAAAAAAAAACAAGCAGAACCTTGCAGTTTTAGGGCTGGTGCAATTCTAACACATGTTTGTAAAGCTGAAAGTATGAAGAAAAAAATCATTATTTAACTATTTTTTTTCTTTGCAGAGCAAATATTCCAGCTCAAAAAACCCAGCTAAATGTACACAACCTACACACTTATATTACGCTACTAGAGGACATACTGTCTGAAGTTTTAAATGTTTGAGAAGACGTTGGAGTTGAAGAACCTAATGCAGTTAGTGCAAGTTAAAATTAAGTGTGCTTGGCAAATGTATTAATCACAATTAGAGCACGTTTTTTTAATTTTGCATTCTGTTTTATTCTATGTAATTCATTAAAAAAATTATTTAATTACTAACCTGGATATAAAGCACCCAAACACTTCTTATTTTAATCGCGCAGACACGCTTATATCTCAGAGACACCTAGCAACTGAATATTATTGAAATGAAAATATAATATATAGATTAGGGTCTCTCACACATGTATTGTATAAGAAATCTTGCATAGAAGCTGTGACTAGGTGGATTCCACTCTTAGGTTAGTGATGGAAGTTTAAGAGCAGGTTCTCTTGAAACTCGGTCAAAAAACTGAATTATTTTATTTAATTCTTCGATAGCTTATAATGTGTAAAATATGCTTCCAAAGTGGTTTGGCCGATAACGATTGCATAAAAAGTTATTGCATAAAAAAAAAAAATATTTTTATAAACGCCATGATATCTCAAGAAATTACTCTATAAAATGACTTGGATTTTTTAATTTTATTATTATAAAAAAAATATATTGGATTCGAAACCTAAATATAGATAATATTGTCGGATTTTTTTTAACAGCACTTTAAAGAGTGGAAAATGTGAAAAAACACTACTAAAAATTCACAAGTACGTTATTTTTATATAATGTAATTTAGAAAATTGTTTGGTATTTTATATCGGATTACATGAACGTGCTGTGCAATGAAGACCGTTTGGGTAATCTTTTTTAAAAGTGACTTTTGATGTTTTATGAAGGCGTATTGGCACTTCACATTACGCTTTTAAGCACCAAACAAAATTTGTTCCTACAATTTAAAAATCAATAAATAATTTCCAAAAAAAAACAACTCAAGGTATTCATTTACTTCCTTCAAGGAAAAAAGAAATCATCAACATTACCGTATTTTTGGAGTTATAGATGAGAATCTGCCCTTGAAGGCACTATTTTTATTCGATTTAATTATCTAAAAAAAAATATCTAATTGAAAAAAACACTTGTAGATTGAATATTTTTCATAGCGTCTTTTGTAGAAATTGCACAAACGAAAAAGATAAACATTTCCTACTACACCTTCCTTGCGCAAGACCATTCCAGGCCAGACTATAATTTTTACTAAGATAACTTATTTTATAGTGATTAAAATCTTAGGTCTTCCAAAATAAAAAGAACGAAAACCAAAGAAATAGCTGCAGGAACAACATTTTCATTTACCTTTTGTAAGTATTTTAGCAGTGAAGAGATGAAGAGATGGTGGTCTTGACTTCGTAATGAGTTAACAAATATTAAATTAGATGACTCGTAATTCAGCACATGAAAAAAGCTTATAACTACAAATTCTCAAAGCCACATTCACTATTTAAAGCTTGCATTAAAAATTTTTTAATACCTATGTTGAAGAAAAAAATTGTACAAGTTTACTTTGCTTCTGAATTACCAGTTTTCTAACAGTTTTCTCATAACTGCGATAACTGCGAAAACTCGTTTTTAAATATGTATTACTAAAAACAAATTTTCAAAGAAATTGCACAAAAGTGGACCACATAATGTGTTTGTTTTTCTTTACCATTGAATGGTATCAAGATCAATCTTACATAAACACACAGGCGCATCCTGACCTTAAATCTAATTAAATATATTCCATCAAAAGTTTGAAAAACGCTATTTTGAATAGCTTTGCCAAAAATGCTAACATTCATGTTTATAGCATCCCTTAAAAATCACAAACAATAAACTAATTATTTGATGTAGATAAACCTCATTTGATGGCAGCATAAATTTTAACAACTGCAAAGCTTGCGATACTGAGTGTAAAATACTCGCCCGTCCGTGTAAATTTCGAGACGGTTGAGAATTTTTGGAGAATATAATTAAATGTAATTTGATTAACAAAAAGTTTACTAAACCTATTATAGGTATGATATAATCATGTGTACAAAACATAAAAGATCTAGTAACCATATAAAGATCGAGCTCGATGCTTCTCAATTCAGAGTGCGTGTCTGGCAACTTTGTAGTCTGCTGTCAACACCAGCAGCGCTTCAAAAATTATACACTGGACAAATGCTGAGCTGCAATGAAATGGACAACAACGGTAGTTAAATTAAAAAAAATATATATAATTTGGTACAATACTCCGAAGAAATCTTATCATCTTCAGAACACGAACATCGTCAGCCAGAGGGTCCATCGAGTCACCGAACAACAACAAAAACTAAAATAATTGGAGTCAAAATTTTCAATATTCATACAGACTGCCGTGCACACGCATACCTACATATTTACATACATACTTATATGCATCTGTGTAAAGTAACGTGAATTTATAACGGTGAAACAGCTACCGTTACTTACAAATGTATGAAGAAAAGCTTGCCACCAATCTGTATGCCAACTGCGGCAGATCCTTGCTACTCCTCTTCACTCACCGTTGTATAGAAGAATATCATGAGGCATAGCATTGTTTGGACAAGCGGTATTTCTCCTGAACGCCCCTCAGCGATGCTTTTGTTGCCGGCAACTTGTGAGACACGTGTTCTCGGCCCTGGTTTATAGCCAAATGGTCTATTACCGCCGCTTATGCATGTTACTGATATAAAGAGAAAGAAAAAAAACCAAATGAAAGGCACACGAAAAAGGTAACGAAACAACACACAAACATAAAAAAAGAAACAGCGGTAAGTAAAAATAAGGACAAACATTTTATAGACGCACAAAAATAACAATAGCAAAACAGCTTTTAGCATTTAAATGTAACAACATTCAAAAAAGAAAAAAATAAAAGTATCTACAGTACGCTGTAAAGGATATTATAATGTCCTTAACTGATAAAGCTGCCTCATAATAAATGTCGACTTTTCGTTTTTCATTTATAATTTAAAATCAACCCAATGTAGCTTCACTTTCTTCGCTCAGCCCTCTTAATAGTTCTCAACACACACAAACCAAACAATAACAGAACAGTGGGACAAAGCGATGAATTTGAGGAACGGGTATATAAGCTTCTACGAATTGCTATAAGTATTTCATTATTACTTTTTTGCAGAAAAAAAAAACACAAATAAATGAATTTGAAAATGAAATACGTGTTAATAAGCCACTTTTTAATAAAAAGAAAGCTCTAATCCAGTTAATTCGTTATCTTTATATATAAATAAAAATCAGTAACATAAAAATCAAAAACCCCGTGGGAGTTTAAACGGTAAAATAGTAGTTCAGGTTCTTTGTTGTAAGTATTAAGACATGAAACTCCTGTAATTGCAGCATTCGAAAAAAAATATTTCAAAATACCTTTTCTCACATACTGCTACATCATTTTTCTATTGGTTCCTCACATTATGGCCCACTGTGCAGTGCTTTTTTAATAATTGCGGGTGAGAAGTTCGACTTCCTGTGGTTGTGTTTTTTTTTTTTTGTTTGTTTTGTTAAGGTTTTTTTCAGTACTTGCAACCATATATAAAAATTTATTATAATAAACAGCACCACAAAATGAAGAAGCGTAAAAGCAATACCAACAACTAAAACGACAAGAAATATTTTTAGTGGGTGGTACTTGATAATTATGTTAGAATATTAAATTTATATTATTTCCTGGCGTAAGACCCAACCTTGTTAATAAAAATTTTGTAATTACCTTTGAGCGCAAAAGATTCTTCAACAAGTTATATTTAAAAGCGTGTAAGCCCAGGTCTGAGTTATAAATTTGTTACGACCGACAATATTATGATATAAGGGGTGGGCACGAGCAGGGCCATTAAGAGTCACATTAATATTTTCAAAACCTTCCAAAGAGCCACTGTACTTCAAATAAAGACTAAAACAAAAAAAAAGTAAATTTAATATAAATTAATGTATTATTATTGAAAAAACCAACACGGAGATAATTTTGGCAGAAATTTTTATTATTTATTATTTATTAATTATTTTAGTATTAAAAGAAAAAGTTGTTTTAATATACAAAGTAATATCCTTAGGAATAAAATGTTACAATTGAAGTATTTTTGAATTTAAATGTATGTTTTATATATGACAAAGTAAAACTTAATAATTTTGATCGTTATTAAAGAATTTAGTTTAAAAAATTAAAAATAAATATATAAAAAATATAAAAAAGGGCGCTTTGAAAATAGATCAGACAAAGATGATAGGGGCAAAAAAAGAGAAAGAAGAGAGAGAGATAGAAAAAAAAGCACAGAAAAGAAAAATTAAATTTAATTAAAAAATTTATATAAAGCCTGCCTAACCTATTCTATCAATTGATTTTAAATGATTCAAAAAGCAGCAAAACTTTGCTCAATCATGGTGTGATTTTAGAAAAAGATTGCTAAATTTAAATCGCATATAAAGATTGAAATCATGTACTTAGGAAAAAGCAAAATTATATTAAATTAAAGCAAATATTTCTTAAGTGTTTAATAAACTGAGAGAAAATTTATACTAAGCTCAAGCAAATATTTGCTAAGTTATTACTAATTCAAATAGCAAATTTTTACTGAATTCAAGCAAATTTCTTTCAAACACACGAGCACACGTTTGTTCTTAATGAAGAAAACTAGGCGACGATTAATTAACGACTGTGATAGTCGAATGCGAACATATACACTTACGCGGCCGTTTAACGTTTAACGTTTCCGTATAGTTGTAATTTTTCGATTTAATTTAATGTTTCATTTAATGATTTCAGCAAAAATTAATCAAAATTTGCTATTCCAATTTATAATAACTTAGCAAATATTTACTTGAATTATGTAGAAATTTTCTTTTTCAGTTTATAATAATTGAATTGAATCAAAATTTTGCTAAATTATTATAAACTGGAATAACAAATTTGAACTAGCTTTTGTTGAAATCTAGCACAATTTTGAACTGACTGAGATTCAAGCGCAAGTTTTGCTTAGCCACAATACAACTTTAGCGAACAGGTTTCTCCGTGAATATTATATTAATGATGCATGCACATTAAGAGGCTTCGATAAAAAAGTTGCAATTGCCACCGACTAAAAGTGAACACTGATCTTTTTTATGAAAATTCCAGCAAAAATATTTTGACTGTCACGATAACCAACAGTGAGGTAAACCATTATAATAACCTCTAAAAATAATTTTTTTTGTAAAAATTTCGGCTGGTGTGGTTGTTTAAAAAAACAAACGGTCAGAAATAATAGTACTGAAAAAGTTATTCCAAACTGCATCAAAAAATTTAAAATTTTTGCAATCGAATTAAAAATAATTCTGTTATTCGTGCATTTTTTTTAATTTTTTAAGCTTTTTTCACTAATATTTAAATAACTTCATTATTTCCAAAGCTATAATCACTATCAAGATATTGGAATGATTTTGAGTGCTTGCATTCATTGTCAGAATTGATTTAATTGATACATGTTAAAGCAAAAATATTAATTATAAAATAAACACCTACTTAAGAAATGATGAAAGAAATTAAAAAACAAATAGAAGTAATGAAATGATTTGAATTTTGAAAGTTTTTGTACAGAAACAAAATAAATAAATTATCAAAACTATGTATGAATAACAACATTATTTTAAAATCGATAACAAAAATTCAAAATTTATTGATGCTAATTAGAAGAGTATTTTCTGACAGTTTATTTTATTACAACTATTAACCCAGTCAATATATAAAATAAATCTAGGTTATATTTTCATTAATAAACTAAATAATAATACATTGTGATTTATTTGTAATGCTGCTATTTTAATTTGGCTTTATAACCGTGGTTATGGGCATTGCTCAACAAATATCTTCTATTTTTAAAAATAATTTTATGGTGAAATATGTCCAATATAAAACCGAACAATATATTGTAAGCAAAGTAATTAGCAAAATAAGCACAGTTACATTATTGTAAAGAACTTATATTTTTGGTAAGAGATTAATGCAAACCTTCCTCTTTAGATTTTTTTAGCTGCTAGCATTCCAGGTGCTCCAGCAAAATAACTCAAAACAGGCAAATATTTTTCTTACCAAGTAGAAAAGTAGTGGTAACTTCACTCGATCGAGTCGCATTCCTTCGAATTCCTTTGAAATTAGAATTAAAACATTCGAATAATAGTCACCGATTTATCTGATTTTATTACAGAAACAGTGGAAGTAAGAAGTACGTCACAGTGAAAAAAAGCTTGTGAGAGTTGCGCTGAGAAAAGTTACAGAACCAAGTTACAGAATAACAGAAATTCCATGGAAATAGATATATAAAAATTTTAGATTTTTTTAAAAATGTTGAGATATCAAAATAAAAAAAGAGCCGCTTTTTACTTAATAAAGAGCCGCATGTGGCTCATTGAGCCAAGTTTGCACACCTTTGGACTATAAGGTAGTCATTCAACAAAAAAGTGAATTGTTTTTCTGCCACGAAGCTGTTTGCAAAAAATTTTGTTTTTTGCCACTGTTAAAAAAAATAGTGACTCGTCGTGGGGCGCGCCTGGTAGATGTGAAACATCAACGTTATATAGGGTCTTTTTTAGCTGCATGAGAGCTTTAAATAATAATACAGTACAGAAATATTATAGTAATTAGTTTTTTATTATTATAATCTGGTAGAAAATATTATGCCATTTATTTTTTAAATATGACCTTTGGCATATACCACCGCGGCTACGAGATAAATAGTCCATTCGATCAGTCAAATTGTTTACTATTTTTTCCCAATAAATCTGGTCTTATGGCGTCAAGGAAATCTGGTCTTATGGCGTCAGGAAAAATACAGTATCCTATATCCCATTTGAAGGATTTTAGGAACAAGAGCAAAAGAAAAACAGCAGAGTATATCAAGTATACAGTAAAGAAGTGAATCTGATTAAAGCTAAGAATTTGTATGCAAAACCTAAACAAAAATAGTTACCAGATGGCAAAATATTTTAAAGTTAACTGTCGGCAAAGATACCACACCAGATAAAACGAGACTGTGAGCACCCTAGGTATTTTTGTGACGAGAATTTCAATGTTTGTTTACAATGCCAGGTAAATTGATGTGACAAAAAAAAAATATTTTTGCGGAAAAATAAGTCCACAATGTTCATATTTTATGCTTCTGAAAGTAATACCATACTTATCAGTGGCTTTAGTCAGGCGACAATTGGTGGTGGCCGTAGCCTACTGGTAGTGTGCTTGGCTCGCAAGCGAAAGAGCCGCGGTTCAATCGCAGTCCGGAAAGAAAGTTTTTCAAAAAGTTTTTTCAAATGAATTAATATTTCTGTTCAGCCGCAAACAATGACAAAACTCAAATAGCAACAATTAAAAAAGAATAAATTAAGTAATAATAAATAATTAAAATAACAATTAGCCAACAAATAAGCTTACTTGCCCAAAAAATAATTTTATGTTTCAGTAAACATAATATATTTATTGCAACAAATAACCTTATTTGTAGGAACATTAAAGTGAACATAATTTGCTTCCGGAAAATGTTTTATGCTTACCGTAAAATTAAAACACATTTCTTGTAAAAATGAACTTGTTCGCTATAAACAAATTTTTAAACATACTAGTATCCTTCGATATATGTTTGTGTAAAATATATCTTTTTTTGCGTGTATGAGGTCTGATCAGACCTCATACTGTTGCATGCACGAAATGACATAGAAAGTAAAATTTATCAATACAAAAACAATTATTTTGGATTTTTTGTTGTTTCATTGCTTTCTTCTTGTCGTGCCTGACAAAATCGTGCAACCATTCCGCTCTCCACTGCACATTGAAGTAGTCGAATGGTCTGGCCAGAACTCATCCTGAATCTAGGGGTTAATAACGTTACTTTTATGAGGCTTTTTTATTCAAATATTTTATATTTGAAACTCAGAGTCCTTTTTATTTATTAAAGCTAATGTGCAATAAGGTTTAACTATTATAACGGCGTCACTTTGTATGGGAAGTGAGCGGAACTTTCAGGTTTTTTTACCAATATTTTCCAAAGTTTATAGCCATTGTACTCAATTTTAGGGAATTTAATGAGATTTTACGGTTCTCATAAAGTCACATTATATAGGAGGTATACGTGGTTTTCAATCCATTAGTTCAAATTTCTTATGTGCAAAATTTGAAGTAATTATATTTATTTTTGTCAAATGTAAAGAGACTTTACTGTTTTGGTACACAATGGGTCACTTTGGCTCATATTTAACTTGATCTTTACTTTTGAATAAAATACTTATATCTATATTTTATTTCGTGGCAAGAGCTCTAAAATAACGACAGTTATCGTGATCATAGACGGAGAGACGAATACACAGTCAGACCGTCATAGTTAAACCGACTCCTGCACAAATTATTTTGTTTTATAATAATAATAATAAAGAGCGATTATATTATGATGTTTCACTTTATTGAGTTTCTAAATGACAACTAACTTAACAAACTCGAAAATAACTTAAAGCTAGCTTTACGCTGCCGATTGTGCTGCCAGCGTCATAGTTAGCTTGGTAGCTTTCAGATGTTCAATCTGCAACGGTAGCATATTTGTGCTCCCACTATTCTATCGAAACTGTTGTCTGTCTAGTGAGTCATGTTGAGTAGCTGATGAAACTTTAAATAAACTCCTCCTTATTAGCGTTTAAAACGGAGCAGCAAACTTAATATACCCCTTACGTAGTACGTATTAAATAAAATTAATGGGGTGTATAAAATATCTAATTTTTTGGAAATTTTAAAATTTTTTCAATAAATTTAATGTTATATTTATATTTTTACATGTAAAAAATACGGAAGAGGAACAAAGGTGTATTTATAAATTTGTTTACATGTAATATTACTTGGATTTAAAACAGGTTTCGATTCAACACCATTTCGCTATCTCAATATTTTCTATACTTTATGTACTTCGTACTGAACTTGTATAGTATTAAATTTGTATAATTTCATATTGGAATTACCTTCATCAAGGTTTCGTTTGCAACTGAAGAAAGCTTGTAGAAAGCACACAATACTAGTTCGATCAATATTATAAAAAATATGTATCTGCTCACAAGTTTTTGAGAGAGAAACCACCTTAGAGGTTCTTTGTATATACCTGAAGAAAGCATGCACTGCAGGCTCGCATAGTAAAATTTTAAATTAATTCACAAGTAAATGCCCTCACAAGCTACTTCCAAGTTTTATCGAGGGAGAACATTTCGAACATGTATTCACAAGTTTCTTAGAAGTTAAATAAAGTTAGAAACCTCTAATAATCTTTCAAATGGAAACAGCTGTAATTGTAACTAGTAAAATAATTATTTTGGAAGAGATAAACATGAATTTAAGTCAGATAAATAGTCAGATCTATTAAATTCTATATTCTTAAAAATTTCTTACTATGTTTTGTAAAATATTTTTTAGCCAAACCAGAATTCCTTTTTACGCTATTCTGATTTTTAATTTTTTAATTTAAAATCTCGACAAAACCTTTCAACAAACTTTATGACTAATTGTTATAAAATCTACCTTGTACACTTAACCCATTCCAGTCTGCACGTAGTTCTCGCAGGCCAATTTTATCCAAATTAGCATATGTTAGCAAGAATAGAAATAAACTTAGGTCTCTACCTGTCCGAACACCTGAGATAATGGTGAGGAAAAAATGTTACCACTTTCACGTAAATCATTCATAATACACAAGTGAAAACTCCGTGTGGTATTTAAATTTTACGAATTGAAGCCCCATTCATTCTCTTTTCCATCACCAAATTTCAAACAAAAAACTAAGAGCATTTAGTCTAGAGCGTCAAAAGAAAAAAATGCCTGTTTGAAAACCCGAGAAAACTATGGGACGAAATTTCACAAAACACGAAATTTCACAGGTAAATCATTCACAATACACAAATGAATGCTCTGATTGACACCAAAATTTCACGAATTAAAGTTCCATTCATTCTACCTCAGTTAATAAAATTTCAAACAAAATGCTACTAGCACTTAGTTTAGAATGCCAATTGAAAATATAATATACTATCCGACTGGAATGGGTTAAATTTGCAATTGCACTTTATGCAAAAATCTAAACAAAATCTAAATAATTAAAAATTTAATTATTCCTAATAATATTGACATTTCTTCAACAAAACTCATGCAGAACATTCGTTAACCATATTATCAGAGAAAATTTGCTAGCTATGCACATAACTATGTGATGTGGCCAAAAGAGGATATCTCACTAGATGGTAGGTGAACGGATATTATATCCAATAAAACACATGCAGCAAAATTTGGTCCAACTTAATTCATGTGCATGACAGTCAAAATTCAAATAACTGTATAGAAGATAAATAATAAATAAATAAATAAAAAACCTAAGCAAACGCACACATGCAAGCCGACACAAATATACTCAACCCACATACATACATACACACACACATACACACACACACACATCAATGCACATAGCACTGCTACTACAGCTTCAGCCGTAGCATTCATATATTAAACATCACGTTTCTGTTTAGTATTTTGTGACTTGTGGTCGGGTGATAAATTTTATTGTCTTTCTCCTTCTGCTGTTGCTGCTCTCTTGAGTTTTATTTATTTAACACACATGCAATGCTGCCCGACACACATGTGCATCTGTAGTATGTAGTATTTTTGGTACAGTCAGTTTGGATTCAACCATCCGTTTTCTAATATATCATCGCCTGCCATAAAACTTTTTCATCAGCTATCAGTTAAATCCCAAAATGACAAAACTGCTTTGAAATCAGTCTGAAATTCACTAGCTGCTTCCGTCAAACCAAAAGCACACACACATCTATACCAACAGAAGCAAAGAACATTTAAACGTACGCCTCAACATACACCTACCTACCTACACGGTTAGAAATCTTGGAATATATTTTAATACAAGAAAAGTATTACAAAGATTCTTAATACAAAAAGTATTAAATTTGATACTTCTCAATTTATTACGAAATTTTTAAATATATTTTGTTTTACATTTTAATACAGTTTAAAAATTACAATGATATTTTATACCCTTGGAATCAATTCGATACTAATTTGAATTTTCTATACAATTTTGAATTGAATTTTAATACACTTCAAATATAAAAACGGTATTTTATACCTTTTGGAATTAATTTGATACAATGGTTAATATTATAACTAATTTTTAATACAAAATTAGTGTTATAAATGAATACGAAGTAAGTATTCAATTTCAATACATATTTTTATTTAAATTTAATTGAAGTATTTGGCAAGTATTAAACTGAAATACAATTTTGATGTAGTCATATATGTAAGCCCAAAAGTATTGAAGCTTATTCCAAGATTTCTAACCGTGTATACACATGTATGCTTATACAGACATTCATATGGTACACATGGATGGTCACACACAAGTTTAACAAATTTCGACAGGTGCCATTATTAGTTTTGTAGTGAAATATCCTTATTTATGTTCCGGACTGACTGGTGCACATTGTCCGCAAACAAAAGCCGTGCTTTAAGATATTAGATACTTTGATTCAGATCATAAAAGTATTGCTTCGCATATTTTCATAAAATTTCTTGACTTTTTGTTATAAGTATAAATTTATTAAACAAAATAGAATTGAACAAAATACAAGTGGGATGGACTTCTGGCCAAGGCTATGTGAAAATACTCGTTTTAAATCCACTTGTCCACTATTCGTCATGTAGTTCTGCTGGTTGCTATTCTTCTTCAGGCATAATAATCCTTTAAAGTCTTAGAATATGGATACAATTTTGGAAAATATTATATAAGTTTTTTTAAGTGAAACTTCTTCTTCTTTGGAAACTTCTTCTTGAAACTTAATTTACGCAGCATCCGCCGAATATTAGATATTTGATCCCTATAAAAGCTAAAACTAAATACTGCGTTAGGTCGGTCGTGCGATGAGCGCTAGACTAGAAACAACGAGTTCTTATGAAGTAACACTAAATGCGACCTCATACTCTGCTTCGATCTCATCCCGTAAAAATGTAAAGCAGGGGTAAAGTACGATCAAGCTAGTGAGTAGAGAATTGGGTTGCATTTTCGTTGAGAAATTTTAATATGTGGGTATTTCTTGTATTTCGATGGTAACAAAGATTTTCATGGGATTATCGTGGGATTTTATAATTGGTCTGACTTTTTTTAAGTTTTATGTTGTTAAAGTAATATAAGAACGATTTTTATGAATTTAATATGATATAAATATATTTTAATGATACATCTTATCAAAAGTAATGCATATATTAATATCATTAATAATCTATATACATAAAAAGCAAAACACTGTCTGTCTGTCTGTGTGAAGCCTATAGACTCCAAAACTACTTGACCGATTGATCTAAAATTTGGACAGTCGTTTTGTTTTAGTTAGGAAAATGTTTAAGAAAAAATATTTTTTGCCAAAAATCAATGAAAATGTTTTATTTCAGTCGGTTTTGGTCGTATAAGACTTACATTCGGTAATTTAGATTGTATGGCTACTGTCAGCAACTGTACTAAAAATAAGCGTGGTCGCTATATAGCCAAGTACTATTTTGGTTTCGTGAGCTCATTTTGCCCGCTGGGAAGATATCATGTAACACATTTTTAAAGAATACATATGAAACTTTTGATAAAATGATAATTATCAATAAACCATAAACATATGAACCATACCATAAAAACTTCAGGCTGCTTTAAATAATCAACTGGTAAATTAATTTCATCAATGGTCCATTTCTTGGTGCACTTGGTACATTTAGTGCATTTTGTTTTCCTTCTATTTTCACTCGTCAAATGTCAGCCGTTTAATAAGCACGAAACCTGTTTATGCAACATCCAAATGCATTGGATTGTGAAAACAATTAATTTGTTAGTGTTAAGTAAAAAAGCCATGAATATTTTGCCCGTGCTCTAATGCACAGCCAAATGCACTGGATCGTGAAATCCGCTATTATTTAACATATTATGGGGATTTGTGCATATAGGAAAACCCTTATAAATAGTAAAAAGCGTATAAATTTGTTAGCCTTATAAATTTGTATGGAGAAGCCTTTGCACAAACCACATAGTATATATCGTCGCGTTTCTTCCTTAACCACGTAAGCGCCATTTTTTCGAATTTGACTTTTTTGGTTTTTATGGTAGAAAATAACATTTGCCACCCGATTGCATTCTCATCTTGACTACTTTGTATGAAAGCGCCTCGTAAGCGCCATACAAAATGACATTTCCATGAAAATATAATGGTTTTTATATTTAAAGTTGAAAATGTAAAAGCCTCACCCACAAAATTTGTTTTTTTTTAAGATAAAAAAAAAAAATTTGGAAAGTTTGTGGCCAATAGGAGCATTTTTGGTTTGGCGCCAGGCTCTCAAAGTCAGTAACTTCTGTAAAAACGACACTTTTCGTCGAATAACTCAAAAACTATATATCAAGTCCACCTTAAATGTTTCTCGAGCACCCATTGTTTTAATAAAATGAAATTTTTTTTCCTGTACGCCAAAGCTCTATCTCGAAATCTAAACATGGCTCCCGTACAAAAAGCCGTTATGAGCCGAAATTCGTTTTCGGACCGTAAGTGGTTAACGCGTGCCCATAGAGGGCTAGTTTCTATGGCCGACCGCCATGTGCCATGCCGTCGTGCTCTTACTGTGCTCAAACACCAAATCAGCGAAAATTATGAACCTTATTGTAATCAAAAAACAAAAAGAAAGAAACTGCAAAAAGGAAGAAAGAACGAAAGAATGAAAAAGAAAGAAAAGAAAAAAAAGAAAGAAAGAATGACAAAAGAGAAAGAAAAGAAATTAAGAAAATGCAAAAAAAAGGAAAAAAAGAAAGAAAGTGAATAGAAAGAAAAGAAACATTAGAAACGTGTTTTACTAATTGCAGTACCCATTCGTTTGCTAATGTTTGCTGTTGATTCATAATTTTTTGTGCTCGCTGTGATCTGAGTGATATTAATAGGAGTAAGTAAGAAATAACTGTGATATTAAACGTACGACGTCAAAAAAAAAAAACCGGCTACCATAAAGAAGAAGGTAAGAACATTTTTTCGGGGTTCATTGGCTGTAAATTGTTTTATTGGCTTCTAGTATGGAGGAAAAAATTCTAGACGAAGTAACTGGACTCTTTGAGAGCTCAGTAAAAGTCGGTGAAAGCGATTTGCAATACCATAATGGATTGGTCTTAGACGAACGAACAGGCCACTTTGTATTACCAACCAGCAATTCACCAACTCTTAACTTTAAAAGTGACTTTGAATACTCAGGAAGCTCTTACCATCCGTCTTCGGAATTATCGTTGTCAAAATTTCAAGAAATATTTCGTAATACTACTGTAGATGAGCAGTCCGGAGTTGTAACAAAAAGTAAAAGAAGAAAAGGGCAAAGCAAACCAGAAATGTGGGAAAAAAATAGGAATAAAATATGTCGACTAAAGGGAAAAGCATATTTAAGCAACGAAACTGTGGATGGCAAGCTTCGCAGCAAAATTATGCGTGAGTAGAGTACCTATGAGAGTTCTAAATCAAAAACGCGTGTATTTTCTTATGGGCCTCAAAATTCACAAAATTGTGAGGTGCAGCGCAGTCGGCGTAGTACGATCGGTCAAGTTGGCCGATAGTAGGGTGGCTGAAGCGTGTTGTTGTTGTTGCAAATTGGAAATAAGCATAGAAGATGTACGGATGGAGGGATAGCTAGGGGGTATGATCGGCCAAGCTAGCTGAAGTAGAACGCTTGAAGCGTGCTGCTGCTATAAATTGGAGATAAGCACACAAGATGGACGGACAGATGGATTGATAGCCAGATGGGCTATGAAATATGTTCTAGAAGCTTCTAGAACCTTCTAGAACATTCTAGAACATTCTAGAAGTAATTGAAATTGGAGATAAGCATGCAAGATGGACGGACAGATGGATTGATAGCCAGATGGGCTATGACATATGTTCTAGAAGCTTCTAGAACCTTCTAGAACATTCTAGAACATTCTAGAAGTAATTGAAATTGGAGATAAGCATGCAAGATGGACGGACAGATGGATTGATAGCCAGATGGGCTATGACATATGTTCTAGAAGCTTCTAGAACCTTCTAGAACATTCTAGAACATTCTAGAAGTAATTGAAATTGGAGATAAGCATGCAAGATGGACGGACAGATGGATTGATAGCCAGATGGGGCTATGACATATGTTCTAGAAGCTTCTAGAACCTTCTAGAACATTCTAGAACATTCTAGAAGTAATTGAAATTGGAGAGAAAGCAAGCATAGAAGAGGAATGGGCAGACAGTCAGTCAGTCAGATGGATGGACGGACAGACGGATAGCTAGCTAGATGGAGGTATGATTGATCAAACTAGCTGAAGCGGGAGATAAGCAAGCATAGAAGACGAATGGGTAGACAGTCAGTCAGATAGTCAGATGGATGGACGGACGGACGGATAGCTAGCTAGATGTAGGTATGATTGATCAAACTAGCTGAAGGGGGAGATAAGCAAGCATAGAAGACGTTTGGGCAGACAGTCAGACAGATAGTCAGATGGATGGACGGACGGAGGGATAGCTAGAAGGTGATAAGCCCAAGCTTCATAGCAAGCAGAATGTTTATGGATTTAAGTCGCTACATAAACTTAGGTGTTGTTGTTGTTGTTGGTATAAATAAAATTTTAAGTTTAAGGTGATAAGCCCAAGCTTCATAGCAAGCAGAATGTTTATAGATTTAAGTCGCTACATAAACTTAGGTGTTGTTGTTGTTGTTGGTATAAATCAACATTTCAAGTTTAAGGTGATAAGGAAACAGCACAGAAGTAAAGAGTGTAGTTGTTATGCATTTTAATAAATTTAATATGAGTTGGTTGACTTATATAAAAACAAAGCATGAAAGCAGCAAAATAAATTAAGCTAGCGATTGAAACGATATCATAGCCATGACCATACGCAACTATGCTGATATAAATAAAACAAAACGAGCTGATTTATATATGAATCATTATTGTTCTTTTATTGATTTGTTATATTTAAAGTTTGATAATACATGTATAAAAGCAATAATTACATGCATAAAAAGTAATTGATTTAACCATTCAGCTTCGAGTATAATTTTGCTCTATTTTCTACTTCTGTTTCTGCATCTTTTTACTCCTTTACCAATCTTATTTTTAGCGTCTTTTTGCTCCTTTGCCCATTTTGCCAACTTTTGGTCATCCTTCTTCTTCTTACACTTCTCCTCTAAGTGCGAGTTGCTACCGCAGTAGTAGCAATAAATTAATTTACGATACCCTCTCAATCTATTCATATTATTTTGCTGATGGCTTTATTCAAAATACCTTTAGCAATAAAGATCAGATGATGACTGGTTACCTTTTTATAATTCACACGCATTTAAATAATTCTTCTGATTTCGTTGGTTAGAGGTGAGTATTCAATTAAACGATCATGGATTACTAGACAATAGGCCGATGTTTTATCTGGAATCGGTTTGTTTGCTTCGGTATCAAATTCGATTCGTATATCAATAGGTAGGCACCACAAATTTAATGTTAAAGACGATAACCTCAAGCTTCATAGTAAGCGTATTAAACGGATCCAAAACCAAATGTTTAAGATAAGGGGGCAGTATGGCTGTTAAGCATTTTAATAAATTTAATATGTGTCGGTTGAGTAATGTAAAAATAGCGTATGAAAGCAGCAAAGAAGATAAGGATTTAAGAAAAATTTATTATTTGAACCCATAAATATATATAAATAATTGAATCGAAAGTTTTTAGCTCATTCAATATTTGATCAGCAACATAAAATATTTAAACGTTTCGTGAAGATTTATTTATTTGTATTTCTTATATTTTAAAATGAGTGCACGCGTCAACGAAATTTTAAAAATTGCAAAAGCATTGTGCGAAAATGCGCATAAAAATCGGGAGCTGGTTATGCCAAGTATAAAAGAGTGCTCATCGCTCCTTATTACCCTTCGGGGTATTTTACGATGGGCAACAACTGTTGGAACAAAGCAGAGTGCTACATGCGGAATAGGACTTATTCAAGGCTATCGCACGCAGTTGAAGAAGCTCAACGCTTGTACTGGTGCAGGTCTTTCCCGAACGGGCAACAGATCGGATTGGGCTTCAATTCGAATTCGGTGGGAAGAAATCGAGTCAACATTTGGTGGACGGTAAGCTGAATTTTTAAATAATTTTATTACCATATTACATATTTCGATTTAATATAATATATTAATTTAACCCATATTTTAATTTTCAGAGTACGTACCGGCGTCATAATTAATTTGACGCATAAAGATCCCCAGAATTTCTTGGCAGATTGTCTAGATCTCTTCCAGCGCACCGTTAAAAAATCCTTAGTGAAATTTACGTCTCTTAAGGTAAATACAATATTTTGTGGCGAATTTCGAGTTACTAGAGCTAATGAGGAAATTAGTGAATTGAAATTCATGAACACGAAAAATGTTGCTATTTACCGGGAAACGGATATTAGAGCTTGGTTTTTTGAACATGTTCAAAATGCTATTTTGAAAAAGCTGGAAGAGTTCCAAGAACGGGATAGTGGATGGGCGTTGGCTGCAGTCGTTAACTTGGCAGTGAACATCAACAAATACACGCCACAGCTAGGGTCGTCATATATCCCGCTACCACAACAGATTCATAGCAAGAAAGCATGCGTTAATGTAAAAAATGATGACAACGCATGTTTTGCTTGGGCAATCATATCTGCTCTGCATCCAGCGAATATAAATACGGAGCGCATGTCAATGTATCCGAATTATCGGGATTTATTAAATTTAACAAATATTGTATTTCCAATGACGATGCGGCAGATCCCGAGATTTGAGATGCAAAACAGCATCTCAATTAATGTATACATTCTGCATAAAAACAGAAACAAATTTACAGTGCTGCCAGCATATTTGACAAAAAATAAAATGGTATGTCATATAAATCTCCTGATGGTGCAGAGCAGATATCAGAATGAAGCTGATGATTGTGATAATGATAACAACAATATCGCTGATAATGGAAATGGTAGCAGCAATGATGATGATGTTCCAATCACATACCATTATGTGTGGATAAAAAGTCTTTCACGGCTTTTATCTAACCAATTATCGGCACATAATGGGTGCAAATATTTTTGCGATAGATGTTTGCACTACTTCCACTCAGCACTCAAGTTGGAGCAGCACACCGAGGACTGCAGCAGACTAAACAACTGTAAAATAAGGATGCCTACAGAAGCTGAGAAGGAGGTTTGCTTTAAAAATTTTAAAAATAAGATTATGACCCCATTTGTGGTATATGCCGATTTGGAGTGCATTTTGGCAAAGTCCATTGTTGGAAATGCATACCAGAAGCATATACCATATAGTGTGGGTTTTTATGTTAAGTGTGCGTATGACCCCACGCTATCGTTTTATAAAAGCTATCGTGGGGCAGATTGTATTGCGTGGTTCGTTTCGGAACTTAATAATTTTGCTGAAGATGTTGAAACTGTCTTTCTTTGCCCTCTACCCATGGATGACATGACTGTTGAGCAAGTTCAAAGTTTCACGATCGCCAACACATGTCACATATGTGAGAAAGCCTTCACCGGTGATAATGTCAAGGTACGCGACCATTGTCATCTTACCGGTGTTTATCGAGGCCCAGCGCATAAGGGGTGCAACATAAACTTCAAAGACTCACACACAATACCCATAATTTTTCATAATCTCACCGGTTATGACTCGCATTTCATTTTTAAAAATTTAGCCACAGATTTAAAGGGACGTATTGACCTTCTACCAATAAACAGAGAACGTTACATTTCATTTACAAAACGACTGGACGAATATGTAATAAAATATCGGTTTATTGACTCATTCAGATTCATGGCGAGTAGCTTAGATACTTTAGCCTCACATCTACCAAATTGCAATATTCTAAAATCGGAGTTTAACAATTTAAATGTTGAACAATTAAATTTGCTGACACGTAAGGGTGTCTTTCCGTATGACTACTGCGATGATGTAGTTAAATTTTCAGAAACATCATTACCCGATATTACACATTTCTACAATCAACTCAATGATACAAACATCAGCGCAGAGGATTATGCTCATGCACAAAAAGTCTGGACTGAATTAAGTATTAATAATTTGGGGGAATATTCAGATATTTATTTGAAAACAGACGTTTTACTATTATCAGATGTTTTCGAACAATTTCGCACAAGTTGTCATAAAACTTATGGCCTAGATCCCGCACATTATTTCACTCTACCTGGTTATACATGGGATGCAATGCTTAAGCATACTGATATAACCCTTGAGCTATTGACAGATATCGATATGCTCATGTTTGTAGAGCGAGGTATTCGTGGGGGTCTTAGCCAGTGTACTAAGCGTTATTCGAAAGCTAACAATAAGTATACGCCTGATTTCGATGAGGCTCAACCATCCAAATTCTTAATGTATTATGACATTAATAATCAGTATGGTTGGGCCATGTCTCAATTTCTCCCCCACAGTGAGTTTCATTGGTTGTCAGATTTTCAAAATTTTAATGTTGAAGCCATAGCTGACGATTCAGATGTAGGATATATTCTCGAGGTAGATTTAGAGTATCCAATTAATCTCCACGATTACCATAAAGATCTCCCCTTTTGCCCTGATCATATTACACCTCCAGGATCAAAGCAGAAAAAACTGTTGGCAACTTTGGGTGGTAGCGTGAGATATATTATCCACTACAGAAATCTAAAGCAGGCTTTGAAATATGGATTAAGGCTATCTAAAATTCACAAAATTTTGAAATTTAGACAATCTGCATGGTTGAAGTCATATATCGATCTAAACACGAGTCTTCGAACAGCAGCTATAAATGAGTTTGAGAAGAATCTTTTCAAACTCATGAATAATGCTGTGTTTGGGAAAACTATGGAAAACATTCGTAAACATAGTGTTGTTAAATTGGTGACGAGTTGGTTAGGTCGATATGGTGCCGAAGCCCTTATTTCTAAGCCTGAGTTTAAGGCCTCAACAATATTTTGCGAAAATTTGGTGGCAATTGAACTCAATAAAACTGAAATATACTTCAATAAGCCCATTTATGTTGGTATGTGCATCCTTGATTTAGCTAAAACAACCATTTATGATTTTCATTATGGTTATATGGCTCCGCAATTTGGTTGCGATTGTAGCATTTGCTATACTGATACCGATTCACTAATTTATGAGGTGACTTGTAAAGACTTGTATGAGGTCATCAAACGCGATTGCTTTATACACTTTGACACAAGCGACTATCCTATTAATAACGTGTGGGATATTCCCCAAGTCAATAAAAAAGTTTTGGGTCTCATGAAAGATGAGAATAATGGTAGAATCATGACCGAATTTGTGGGGCTCCGTGCAAAAATGTATGCGATACGTGTAGAGGGTGAAGATTCAACAAAAAAATCGAAAGGTGTAAAAAGAAACATAGTCAAGACTAAAATAACGTTTAGTGACTATGTTGATTGCCTTGAAAACAACGTTGAAAAGACAGTTCAGCAAAATTTGATTCAGTCGCGGAAACATGAAGTAAGCTCAATCATACAAACAAAAATTGCATTAAGCCCTCATGATAATAAGCGATTTTTGGTAGCAAATAGTAATGAGACATTACCGTGGGGTCATTTCAGTATTATGGAGTAGAATAATATTACTTAAGAATAAATGTTTATTTTTAAGATTTTAAATTGTTAAAGATATATATAATTAAGAAGAACAAAAATCGCTTATTATCATGAGGGCTTAATACAATTTTTGGTAGCAAATAGTAATGAGACATTACCGTGGGGTCATTTCAGTATTATGAAGTAGAATAATATTACTTAAGAATAAATGTCTATTTTTAAGATTTTAAATTGTAAAAGATATATGATTAAGAAGAACAAAAATAAAATTTTTATAACGTTGTACAAAATATATTTATTTTATTTTTTTCCTTTATTCTTTCAGCCTTTTTTGAAAACAAAAATCAAGATTCAAATCTGTCATCAAGTTCTATATTTTTGTTTGATGAAAGGACATTTTTTCTGGCTGGTCCACTTTTATTCCGCTTTGCCCATTAAATTTTTCTTGCTTCTTTTTTGTTTTTTTGCTTAATTTTCATCATGAAAATATATAGTCAAAAGGATATTTCCTTATCTAATTTATTTTACGAGTCATAGCGTATTAGACGAGAGAGTACGTTGGCCGAAGAACAGGTATAAATGTTTTTCTCGAAACACCTTATTCCGTGCTCTACCCGATTCCGCTTCAACGACTTGACCGGCCGCTAGGTCAGAGGTGGCAACACTGGCAGCGTGTTGTTGTTGTTATAAATGGGGGATAAGCAAGCATAGAAGATGTATGGGCAAACAGCCGGACAGATGGTCAGATGGTCAGATGGATGGACGGACGGAGGGATAGCTAGAAGGGGGTATGATTGTTCAAGCTGGCTGAAGTATGACGGTTGGTGTTGTTGTTGTTATAAATAAAAATTTTTTAGTTTAAGATGATAAGCTCAAGCTTCATAGCAAGCAGAATGTTTATAGATTTAAGTCGCTACATAAACTTCGGTGTTGTTGTTGTTGTTATAAATCAGCATTTCAAGTTTAAGGTGATAAGCTCAGACCCAAAACCGCAAGCTGAAGATAAGGAAACAGTACAGAAGTAAAATATTTTTTTATTTTTTTCCCATGCTTGTTTAATATGTTTATGAATTTAAGTCGTTACAAATTGCATGTTAAAGGTGATAAGCCCAGACCCCCACAACATAAATCATGTAAAGCTATTTCTTGAAGATTATATTGAGTGTTGTTGTTAAGCATTTAATAAATTTAATATGAGTTGGTTGACTAATCTAAAAACAAAGTATGAAAGCAGCAAAAAAAATTAAGCTAACGATTGAAAGCGATATCATAACCATGACCATACACAACTATGCTGATATAAATAAAACAAAACGAGCTAATATGGACTAAGACTGATTGGCTTTTTATAAATAATTGTCATTAGTATTTATTCTTTCCAAGTAAAGGCTGAATGTAAAGTGAATTAAAATTAATAAAAGGACCCGATTATATACGAAAACAATTAGTAGTTTACAATATGCGATTCTTAAAACAACATAAGGCAATTAACGTAAGGAATATTGATTCAAAGTTAAATTCGTCAAATAGAACACGGCACAGCTCATTACTACCGAACTCTATTCGCGGTCTTATTGTTGGACCTTCAAATTGTGGGAAAACAAATGTGATGATTAGCCTTATTGAAAGTCCCAATGGACTGAAATTTCAAAGTATTTACTTATACTCAAAGTCGGCACAGCAGCCGAAATATCAATACTTGGAGCGTCTAATTAAACCTATTAAGGGGATACATTTTTCATCATTTTCTAATAATGATGACGTCATATCTCCAGACGAAGTGCAGCCCAACTTAATATTTATATTTGGTGATGTAGCATGTGAGAAACAAAATCACATACGCTCATACTTCTGCATGGGACGCCACAAGGATGTTGACAGCTTTTACTTACGTCAAACTTATACATGTATACCAAAACACCTAATTCGCGATAATGCTAATATGATTATAATATTTAAACAGGATGAGATGAATATTAAACATATTTATAACGATCATGTTGGTTCTGATATGTTTTTTTAAACATTTCGTGACTTATGTTCAAAGTGTTGGAAAGAAAACTATAGCTTTCTAGCTATAAACAAGGATGATCCCATATATAATGGGACGCTATAGGAAGGGATTCAATGTTTTTATTAGTCTATAAAAGTCAACAGTATAGATATTTCAAAATCAGTACAACAAATGCTGCTTAACGGACGACATTAAACAGCTAACTGTTAAACAGCCAACCGCTAAACTGGGCTGCACTGTTAAACAGCCAACCGCTAAACAGCTAACTGCTAAACAGTTATTTATGAACAGTTATGTTCAAAGTGTTGGAAAGAAAACTATAGCTTTTTTGTAAAGTCCAATAATTGTATCAATTGCTTCTAGAACATTCTAGAAGCTTCTAAAACATATGAGTAGCACGGACAGGCAAACAGATGGACAGTAGATTAGTATCAGAACAGCATCAGATCAGTAACAGAACAGTAACAGAACAGAATCAGATCAGATCAGATCTGATCAGATCTGATGCTGTTCTGATGCTGTTCTGTTACTGTTCTGTTACTGATCTGATGCTGTTCTGATACTAATCTACTGTCCATCTGTTTGCCTGTCCGTGCTACTCATATGTTTTAGAAGCTTCTAGAATGTTCTAGAAGCAATTGATACAATTATTGGACTTTACAAAAAAGCTATAGTTTTCTTTCCAACACTTTGAACATAACTGTTCATAAATAACTGTTTAGCAGTTAGCTGTTTAGCGGTTGGCTGTTTAACAGTGCAGCCCAGTTTAGCGGTTGGCTGTTTAACAGTTAGCTGTTTAATGTCGTCCGTTAAGCAGCATTTGTTGTACTGATTTTGAAATATCTATACTGTTGACTTTTATAGACTAATAAAAACATTGAATCCCTTCCTATAGCGTCCATTATATATGGGATCATCCTTGTTTATAGCTAGAAAGCTATAGTTTTCTTTCCAACACTTTGAACATAAGTCACGAAATGTTTTAAAAAAACATATCAGAACCAACATGATCGTTATAAATATGTTTAATATTCATCTCATCCTGTTTAAATATTATAATCATATTAGCATTATCGCGAATTAGGTGTTTTGGTATACATGTATAAGTTTGACGTAAGTAAAAGCTGTCAACATCCTTGTGGCGTCCCATGCAGAAGTATGAGCGTATGTGATTTTGTTTCTCACATGCTACATCACCAAATATAAATATTAAGTTGGGCTGCACTTCGTCTGGAGATATGACGTCATCATTATTAGAAAATGATGAAAAATGTATCCCCTTAATAGGTTTAATTAGACGCTCCAAGTATTGATATTTCGGCTGCTGTGCCGACTTTGAGTATAAGTAAATACTTTGAAATTTCAGTCCATTGGGACTTTCAATAAGGCTAATCATCACATTTGTTTTCCCACAATTTGAAGGTCCAACAATAAGACCGCGAATAGAGTTCGGTAGTAATGAGCTGTGCCGTGTTCTATTTGACGAATTTAACTTTGAATCAATATTCCTTACGTTAATTGCCTTATGTTGTTTTAAGAATCGCATATTGTAAACTACTAATTGTTTTCGTATATAATCGGGTCCTTTTATTAATTTTAATTCACTTTACATTCAGCCTTTACTTGGAAAGAATAAATACTAATGACAATTATTTATAAAAAGCCAATCAGTCTTAGTCCATATTAGCTCGTTTTGTTTTATTTATATCAGCATAGTTGTGTATGGTCATGGTTATGATATCGCTTTCAATCGTTAGCTTAATTTTTTTTGCTGCTTTCATACTTTGTTTTTAGATTAGTCAACCAACTCATATTAAATTTATTAAATGCTTAACAACAACACTCAATATAATCTTCAAGAAATAGCTTTACATGATTTATGTTGTGGGGGTCTGGGCTTATCACCTTTAACATGCAATTTGTAACGACTTAAATTCATAAACATATTAAACAAGCATGGGAAAAAAATAAAAAAATATTTTACTTCTGTACTGTTTCCTTATCTTCAGCTTGCGGTTTTGGGTCTGAGCTTATCACCTTAAACTTGAAATGCTGATTTATAACAACAACAACAACACCGAAGTTTATGTAGCGACTTAAATCTATAAACATTCTGCTTGCTATGAAGCTTGAGCTTATCATCTTAAACTAAAAAATTTTTATTTATAACAACAACAACACCAACCGTCATACTTCAGCCAGCTTGAACAATCATACCCCCTTCTAGCTATCCCTCCGTCCGTCCATCCATCTGACCATCTGACCATCTGTCCGGCTGTTTGCCCATACATCTTCTATGCTTGCTTATCCCCCATTTATAACAACAACAACACGCTGCCAGTGTTGCCACCTCTGACCTAGCGGCCGGTCAAGTCGTTGAAGCGGAATCGGGTAGAGCACGGAATAAGGTGTTTCGAGAAAAACATTTATACCTGTTCTTCGGCCAACGTACTCTCTCGTCTAATACGCTATGACTCGTAAAATAAATTAGATAAGGAAATATCCTTTTGACTATATATTTTCATGATGAAAATTAAGCAAAAAAACAAAAAAGAAGCAAGAAAATTTAATGGGCAAAGCGGAATAAAAGTGGACCAGCCAGAAAAAATGTCCTTTCATCAAACAAAAATATAGAACTTGATGACAGATTTGAATCTTGATTTTTGTTTTCAAAAAAGGCTGAAAGAATAAAGGAAAAAAATAAAATAAATATATTTTGTACAACGTTATAAAAATTTTATTTTTGTTCTTCTTAATCATATATCTTTTACAATTTAAAATCTTAAAAATAGACATTTATTCTTAAGTAATATTATTCTACTTCATAATACTGAAATGACCCCACGGTAATGTCTCATTACTATTTGCTACCAAAAATTGTATTAAGCCCTCATGATAATAAGCGATTTTTGTTCTTCTTAATTATATATATCTTTAACAATTTAAAATCTTAAAAATAAACATTTATTCTTAAGTAATATTATTCTACTCCATAATACTGAAATGACCCCACGGTAATGTCTCATTACTATTTGCTACCAAAAATCGCTTATTATCATGAGGGCTTAATGCAATTTTTGTTTGTATGATTGAGCTTACTTCATGTTTCCGCGACTGAATCAAATTTTGCTGAACTGTCTTTTCAACGTTGTTTTCAAGGCAATCAACATAGTCACTAAACGTTATTTTAGTCTTGACTATGTTTCTTTTTACACCTTTCGATTTTTTTGTTGAATCTTCACCCTCTACACGTATCGCATACATTTTTGCACGGAGCCCCACAAATTCGGTCATGATTCTACCATTATTCTCATCTTTCATGAGACCCAAAACTTTTTTATTGACTTGGGGAATATCCCACACGTTATTAATAGGATAGTCGCTTGTGTCAAAGTGTATAAAGCAATCGCGTTTGATGACCTCATACAAGTCTTTACAAGTCACCTCATAAATTAGTGAATCGGTATCAGTATAGCAAATGCTACAATCGCAACCAAATTGCGGAGCCATATAACCATAATGAAAATCATAAATGGTTGTTTTAGCTAAATCAAGGATGCACATACCAACATAAATGGGCTTATTGAAGTATATTTCAGTTTTATTGAGTTCAATTGCCACCAAATTTTCGCAAAATATTGTTGAGGCCTTAAACTCAGGCTTAGAAATAAGGGCTTCGGCACCATATCGACCTAACCAACTCGTCACCAATTTAACAACACTATGTTTACGAATGTTTTCCATAGTTTTCCCAAACACAGCATTATTCATGAGTTTGAAAAGATTCTTCTCAAACTCATTTATAGCTGCTGTTCGAAGACTCGTGTTTAGATCGATATATGACTTCAACCATGCAGATTGTCTAAATTTCAAAATTTTGTGAATTTTAGATAGCCTTAATCCATATTTCAAAGCCTGCTTTAGATTTCTGTAGTGGATAATATATCTCACGCTACCACCCAAAGTTGCCAACAGTTTTTTCTGCTTTGATCCTGGAGGTGTAATATGATCAGGGCAAAAGGGGAGATCTTTATGGTAATCGTGGAGATTAATTGGATACTCTAAATCTACCTCGAGAATATATCCTACATCTGAATCGTCAGCTATGGCTTCAACATTAAAATTTTGAAAATCTGACAACCAATGAAACTCACTGTGGGGGAGAAATTGAGACATGGCCCAACCATACTGATTATTAATGTCATAATACATTAAGAATTTGGATGGTTGAGCCTCATCGAAATCAGGCGTATACTTATTGTTAGCTTTCGAATAACGCTTAGTACACTGGCTAAGACCCCCACGAATACCTCGCTCTACAAACATGAGCATATCGATATCTGTCAATAGCTCAAGGGTTATATCAGTATGCTTAAGCATTGCATCCCATGTATAACCAGGTAGAGTGAAATAATGTGCGGGATCTAGGCCATAAGTTTTATGACAACTTGTGCGAAATTGTTCGAAAACATCTGATAATAGTAAAACGTCTGTTTTCAAATAAATATCTGAATATTCCCCCAAATTATTAATACTTAATTCAGTCCAGACTTTTTGTGCATGAGCATAATCCTCTGCGCTGATGTTTGTATCATTGAGTTGATTGTAGAAATGTGTAATATCGGGTAATGATGTTTCTGAAAATTTAACTACATCATCGCAGTAGTCATACGGAAAGACACCCTTACGTGTCAGCAAATTTAATTGTTCAACATTTAAATTGTTAAACTCCGATTTTAGAATATTGCAATTTGGTAGATGTGAGGCTAAAGTATCTAAGCTACTCGCCATGAATCTGAATGAGTCAATAAACCGATATTTTATTACATATTCGTCCAGTCGTTTTGTAAATGAAATGTAACGTTCTCTGTTTATTGGTAGAAGGTCAATACGTCCCTTTAAATCTGTGGCTAAATTTTTAAAAATGAAATGCGAGTCATAACCGGTGAGATTATGAAAAATTATGGGTATTGTGTGTGAGTCTTTGAAGTTTATGTTGCACCCCTTATGCGCTGGGCCTCGATAAACACCGGTAAGATGACAATGGTCGCGTACCTTGACATTATCACCGGTGAAGGCTTTCTCACATATGTGACATGTGTTGGCGATCGTGAAACTTTGAACTTGCTCAACAGTCATGTCATCCATGGGTAGAGGGCAAAGAAAGACAGTTTCAACATCTTCAGCAAAATTATTAAGTTCCGAAACGAACCACGCAATACAATCTGCCCCACGATAGCTTTTATAAAACGATAGCGTGGGGTCATACGCACACTTAACATAAAAACCCACACTATATGGTATATGCTTCTGGTATGCATTTCCAACAATGGACTTTGCCAAAATGCACTCCAAATCGGCATATACCACAAATGGGGTCATAATCTTATTTTTAAAATTTTTAAAGCAAACCTCCTTCTCAGCTTCTGTAGGCATCCTTATTTTACAGTTGTTTAGTCTGCTGCAGTCCTCGGTGTGCTGCTCCAACTTGAGTGCTGAGTGGAAGTAGTGCAAACATCTATCGCAAAAATATTTGCACCCATTATGTGCCGATAATTGGTTAGATAAAAGCCGTGAAAGACTTTTTATCCACACATAATGGTATGTGATTGGAACATCATCATCATTGCTGCTACCATTTCCATTATCAGCGATATTGTTGTTATCATTATCACAATCATCAGCTTCATTCTGATATCTGCTCTGCACCATCAGGAGATTTATATGACATACCATTTTATTTTTTGTCAAATATGCTGGCAGCACTGTAAATTTGTTTCTGTTTTTATGCAGAATGTATACATTAATTGAGATGCTGTTTTGCATCTCAAATCTCGGGATCTGCCGCATCGTCATTGGAAATACAATATTTGTTAAATTTAATAAATCCCGATAATTCGGATACATTGACATGCGCTCCGTATTTATATTCGCTGGATGCAGAGCAGATATGATTGCCCAAGCAAAACATGCGTTGTCATCATTTTTTACATTAACGCATGCTTTCTTGCTATGAATCTGTTGTGGTAGCGGGATATATGACGACCCTAGCTGTGGCGTGTATTTGTTGATGTTCACTGCCAAGTTAACGACTGCAGCCAACGCCCATCCACTATCCCGTTCTTGGAACTCTTCCAGCTTTTTCAAAATAGCATTTTGAACATGTTCAAAAAACCAAGCTCTAATATCCGTTTCCCGGTAAATAGCAACATTTTTCGTGTTCATGAATTTCAATTCACTAATTTCCTCATTAGCTCTAGTAACTCGAAATTCGCCACAAAATATTGTATTTACCTTAAGAGACGTAAATTTCACTAAGGATTTTTTAACGGTGCGCTGGAAGAGATCTAGACAATCTGCCAAGAAATTCTGGGGATCTTTATGCGTCAAATTAATTATGACGCCGGTACGTACTCTGAAAATTAAAATATGGGTTAAATTAATATATTATATTAAATCGAAATATGTAATATGGTAATAAAATTATTTAAAAATTCAGCTTACCGTCCACCAAATGTTGACTCGATTTCTTCCCACCGAATTCGAATTGAAGCCCAATCCGATCTGTTGCCCGTTCGGGAAAGACCTGCACCAGTACAAGCGTTGAGCTTCTTCAACTGCGTGCGATAGCCTTGAATAAGTCCTATTCCGCATGTAGCACTCTGCTTTGTTCCAACAGTTGTTGCCCATCGTAAAATACCCCGAAGGGTAATAAGGAGCGATGAGCACTCTTTTATACTTGGCATAACCAGCTCCCGATTTTTATGCGCATTTTCGCACAATGCTTTTGCAATTTTTAAAATTTCGTTGACGCGTGCACTCATTTTAAAATATAAGAAATACAAATAAATAAATCTTCACGAAACGTTTAAATATTTTATGTTGCTGATCAAATATTGAATGAGCTAAAAACTTTCGATTCAATTATTTATATATATTTATGGGTTCAAATAATAAATTTTTCTTAAATCCTTATCTTCTTTGCTGCTTTCATACGCTATTTTTACATTACTCAACCGACACATATTAAATTTATTAAAATGCTTAACAGCCATACTGCCCCCTTATCTTAAACATTTGGTTTTGGATCCGTTTAATACGCTTACTATGAAGCTTGAGGTTATCGTCTTTAACATTAAATTTGTGGTGCCTACCTATTGATATACGAATCGAATTTGATACCGAAGCAAACAAACCGATTCCAGATAAAACATCGGCCTATTGTCTAGTAATCCATGATCGTTTAATTGAATACTCACCTCTAACCAACGAAATCAGAAGAATTATTTAAATGCGTGTGAATTATAAAAAGGTAACCAGTCATCATCTGATCTTTATTGCTAAAGGTATTTTGAATAAAGCCATCAGCAAAATAATATGAATAGATTGAGAGGGTATCGTAAATTAATTTATTGCTACTACTGCGGTAGCAACTCGCACTTAGAGGAGAAGTGTAAGAAGAAGAAGGATGACCAAAAGTTGGCAAAATGGGCAAAGGAGCAAAAAGACGCTAAAAATAAGATTGGTAAAGGAGTAAAAAGATGCAGAAACAGAAGTAGAAAATAGAGCAAAATTATACTCGAAGCTGAATGGTTAAATCAATTACTTTTTATGCATGTAATTATTGCTTTTATACATGTATTATCAAACTTTAAATATAACAAATCAATAAAAGAACAATAATGATTCATATATAAATCAGCTCGTTTTGTTTTATTTATATCAGCATAGTTGCGTATGGTCATGGCTATGATATCGTTTCAATCGCTAGCTTAATTTATTTTGCTGCTTTCATGCTTTGTTTTTATATAAGTCAACCAACTCATATTAAATTTATTAAAATGCATAACAACTACACTCTTTACTTCTGTGCTGTTTCCTTATCACCTTAAACTTGAAATGTTGATTTATACCAACAACAACAACAACACCTAAGTTTATGTAGCGACTTAAATCTATAAACATTCTGCTTGCTATGAAGCTTGGGCTTATCACCTTAAACTTAAAATTTTATTTATACCAACAACAACAACAACACCTAAGTTTATGTAGCGACTTAAATCCATAAACATTCTGCTTGCTATGAAGCTTGGGCTTATCACCTTCTAGCTATCCCTCCGTCCGTCCATCCATCTGACTATCTGTCTGACTGTCTGCCCAAACGTCTTCTATGCTTGCTTATCTCCCCCTTCAGCTAGTTTGATCAATCATACCTACATCTAGCTAGCTATCCGTCCGTCCGTCCATCCATCTGACTATCTGACTGACTGTCTACCCATTCGTCTTCTATGCTTGCTTATCTCCCGCTTCAGCTAGTTTGATCAATCATACCTCCATCTAGCTAGCTATCCGTCTGTCCGTCCATCCATCTGACTGACTGACTGTCTGCCCATTCCTCTTCTATGCTTGCTTTCTCTCCAATTTCAATTACTTCTAGAATGTTCTAGAATGTTCTAGAAGGTTCTAGAAGCTTCTAGAACATATGTCATAGCCCCATCTGGCTATCAATCCATCTGTCCGTCCATCTTGCATGCTTATCTCCAATTTCAATTACTTCTAGAATGTTCTAGAATGTTCTAGAAGGTTCTAGAAGCTTCTAGAACATATGTCATAGCCCATCTGGCTATCAATCCATCTGTCCGTCCATCTTGCATGCTTATCTCCAATTTCAATTACTTCTAGAATGTTCTAGAATGTTCTAGAAGGTTCTAGAAGCTTCTAGAACATATGTCATAGCCCATCTGGCTATCAATCCATCTGTCCGTCCATCTTGCATGCTTATCTCCAATTTCAATTACTTCTAGAATGTTCTAGAATGTTCTAGAAGGTTCTAGAAGCTTCTAGAACATATTTCATAGCCCATCTGGCTATCAATCCATCTGTCCGTCCATCTTGTGTGCTTATCTCCAATTTATAGCAGCAGCACGCTTCAAGCGTTCTACTTCAGCTAGCTTGGCCGATCATACCCCCTAGCTATCCCTCCATCCGTACATCTTCTATGCTTATTTCCAATTTGCAACAACAACAACACGCTTCAGCCACCCTACTATCGGCCAACTTGACCGATCGTACTACGCCGACTGCGCTGCACCTCACAATTTTGTGAATTTTGAGGCCCATAAGAAAATACACGCGTTTTTGATTTAGAACTCTCATAGGTACTCTACTTGCGTGAGAAGAGAATATTGAAACCAGCATGTGATGGCAAAAATTGCAGAAAAAACTGCGGCAGTATTACCGAATGTCAGAGGAAACAAATTTTTTATTCGTTTTGGAACCAAATTTCTTGGCCAGAAAGGAAAGTATTAATATGTAGTTTAGTTAAAAAAAATGTGCGTCGTCGTCGAACCCATAGTGAAACAAAAAGACGTTCTTGTACTCTGCATTATAACCTAAAAATTGAAAACAAAATAGTTCCCATTTGCAAGAAGATGTTTCTTAACACTTTTGGGCTTAAGGAATGGAGTGTTAGGAATTGGGTTCTTAACTTTAACAAATATAGTATACCTCTTGAGACAAGAAATCGAAAAAACAAGAATCTTTCCAAAAAGCACGAAAGTGCTAAGTGCTTCATTTTGAGCCTGCCAAAAATGGAAAGCCATTACTGCAGAGCTTCTACAAACAAACAATATTTTGACTTGACGTATGCGTCAGTAATAGAAATTTACAGGGTTTACGAAAACCACTTCAATAATGATGACGCTTCTGAAGCAAAAGCTTCTTATGGAACATTTTTAAAAGCTGTTCATTCACTAAACATTGGCCTTTTTAAACCAAAGAAAGACCAGTGTGATGTATGTTTTGCTCACAAAAAGGGAAATATTGAAAAAGAGCGTTACGAGAAACATATTGTTGAAAAAAAAACAAGCTAGAGAAGAAAAGTGTAAGGACAAAAAAAGAGCCAAGAATAATGAAATAAATATGTTTACACTTGACGTTCAAGCCGTCCAATTGTTACCGCAAATTCCTGCCGGGGTTATATACTTTAAACAAAAGCTAGCGGTACACCAGTTCACTATTTTCAATGTTGGAAGCTTGGAAGTGCATTGTTATGTATGGCACGAAGGGGAAGGGGCTATGGACTCAAATATATTCGCTTCATGTATTTTTGATTTTTTTCAAAAATATGTAAATCTTGCTTTGCCTACAGTGTTATATAGTGATGGCTGTGGCGCCCAAAACAGAAATACCACGTTATCTAATACATTACAGCTGATCGCCTTAAGAAATCATGTAGAAATTTTTCAAAAGTATTTGTGCGTAGGCCATACACAAATGGAATGCGATTCGGTCCATTCACTGATAGAAAGAAAGAAAAAGAATAAAGAACTTTTTGTTCCAACAGATTTTGTTCAGATAATAGAAAACGCCAGAGCTAATCCGTCCCCTTACAATGTTCATTATATAGAACATACATTTTTCAAAGATTTTAAAAAAATTTAATTTTATCGCTCCATAAGACCTGGAATAAAAACAGGTGATCCGCAAGTGATTGATATCAAGTGCTTAAAATATAATGAACATGGCATGTACTACAAATTGAATTATGCCAATGTATTTGTTTTATCTCCTCATAAAAAAAATTATGTTGATATTAACATAACTTTGCCTCCACTTTATAAAAGCTCCATTGGCATTCAAAAGCAAAAATATGAGGATTTAGTCAGTTTGAAAAAAGTAATGCCGGCAAATAGTTGGCCCTTCTTCGAAAAACTTGGTATAAGTATCAAAAAGTAGAATTTGATAATTTTTTTTTAAGTTTAATCAGTTTAAGAAAACTTTTTTGATTACAAATGACATGTTAATTTTGAATTTTTTAATTTTAATTTTTTATTATTTTGAATTTTGTAAAAGCTTAAGAGTGAAGATCAAAATAAGTTTTTTTGTAAACATTTTATATATAATATACGAGTATATAAAATATTCGTTACTTTTTTTAAGAGGATACTTCTTTTATTTTGAAAATTATAACAATAAATGTTAATAAACACACAGAAATTTCTGTATTTCAGTTGTACAAAAACCTCGTAAGCGACAGCATTTGCAAATTGCTATTTGCGCCAAAAACACGTAAGCGCCAAATTTGGCTACAGTCACTTGTAAGTTAAAATTTTTTTCAAAAAATGTTTCAAAACTCTTCATAGGGTCGCTAAGCCATGTTTTGTAGAAAATAATTTTTTTTAAAAACCAATATTTCTAAAGTTATTAAGTTTTTTTCGTTTTCTGAAAAATGAGCTGTTGGCGCTTACGTGGTTGAGGAAGAAACGCGACGATATGCTCTTTGATTTAGGTGAGCAAACAAGGTAACAAACTTATATGATAAAGCAGCTGTTTTTTTTTCGAAATCCATTTAACTTCTTATCATAAGCCGGCAAAAAGCAGGAAGAGGTAAGAGTTTGTGAATTGGAACAAATGTAACAAATATTTAATTCTCGAAATTTCAGAAATAATTTTGAAAATTACAACTTAACAATTTATTGACAACATATGCAGCATATGACAATATATTGCAGCTGACATATATGCTGCAAATGCACAATCGACAATCATAAACACTGCCTGATAAAAATAGTTAATTGCTCAAATAATAACATTGCCACTTTGCAAGAATACTCTTATTATATTACACATACAGTAAAAAATATCATAACTTTTTAAAGTACGTCGTTTAATGATTTTATTTAAAAATTATATATTTATCATTAATTTATTAAAACTTAATCCGCAACCATTAAAACTGCATGATTTGGGAACAAGGGTAGTTTTCTGGGATTTTTTGAGTAGCTGCTTTTATTGGCATCACCAAAAAGGCAGAGGCCCGATCTGCCAACGAAGCATTCAGTTTTGCAAAGTTTTGAGGTCGTCCGTTTTGACACTTGTATCGTAAAGTTTTTACAATGCATACCAAAGTACGATCAACGGCCGACCGACCTAACGCACTATTGAGTTTTAGGCATTGTCGGGCAAACCAATACATTGAAATGCATACTTGTATGTGTGCCTGAGAGAGCGGCAGAGCTATTTTTTTTTTGTTTACGTAAATAGTTTAGTAGCGAGGTGCTGCTTTCTTGAATGCTTAAAGTCAACTGCAGAGATAAAGATATAGGAAACTTTAATTTTGTGACGTCAAAACATATGTTTTTTTGCATTTTTAAGTACTTTGGTGAAACTCATTTATTGTGAACGTGAGTTCAACTCAGACCAGTGTTGCTGCGACGATTATAAAAAAAGTATCCATGAAAAGATCACAAATGTATCCACTTCAGAAAAAAGGATCCACATACTACAGTACTGAAACCCAATTTTTTAAGCTTTAATAACAATTCTTTTTATTGAATTTGAAGACTAACAAATAGTTTTGTTAAAATGTAATAGTAAAAAACAAAGCCTGTACATATCTAAAATATAAAATAATAATTTTTAGACTTAGTGCTTGAATATTTTAAATATTTTTAGGATTTATTTTTTTAAAAGTTAAAATAATGAACAATGATATTTGTACTTTAAAGGTATATTGCAAAACTCATAAAATGGTGCTCAATTAGAGCCTTTCGAAGAAAGAGCTTCGTCGCTGTTGTTGATATTTACTCTTCTAGTAATAGAGTTCAGCTATGGCCTGGACTAGAAAAAATACTGAAAATTGACAGTATGACGCGATTTTAATATTTAAGTTCTAAAAACAGGGTTTCTTAATGGTTATTCAGTGTAAAATATACGTTTTTTTGAAATTTTGATAGCGAAAGCCACTGATGTGAATAACATATTAAAATTTCAGATGATTCGCCTAAATAGCTTTTGTTTTCGATACAACACATTGCCGAAAAAAGTAGTTTTGAAATAAATGAGTGTAAAGAGTATGCATATTTCTGCTGTGCGCTCGACACCTGCTAAACCGGATGTAGAAGCGGAGATAACTTCAGTATTCTTACAAAACTTTTAGGGTAAATTCTCAAGAATTATACTTTTGAAAGATTAAGAAGAAAAAGAAGATCACAATTTTAGACAACCAGCGACTACCTGCCTTAACAAGGAACATATGTACATTTCAGTACTGTTATATTTTGTGTTATTATTATATTTTTTATAAATTAAGTTTATTACAAGAATTTTAAAGGTTTGATATTTATACAAAAAACTATATACAAAACATAGCTGTTAAATTGCGATTACGATTAATAAATAATTAGATAATATTATTATATTTTAAAAATAATTATAATCATATAATCCTTAAAGGAGATGTGTTTGATAAATAATTGACTTAGATTTAAAATAATCAAAAAATAATTACGAATACTTGGAATAACTTAAATAATCAAAAAGAATAAAAAGTAATCAGGAAAAAATAGTCCGACTACTTTTAGAAATTATTTTTGATTCTGTTTGAGGTCGGTGAGGTTGTGAAGTGCAACCAGTAATTTTTAACTGAAATCGCCCATACGCTGATACGGCTTTTTCAGTTAACACAGTTAAGCGAAAAACTTAATAAGTTTTATTAACAAATATGTTGGGAGCTACAGTATGAATTTTGGGTTCATGGTTCCTTCTCTGTTACCGCTGCTAATGCTATACATGGCTTGTATAGCACTTTTTATAAGAAGAGGAAATCTTGACGACATCCTAAACGAATTGAAGCGAATTGTACCTAGCCGCTACAATTGAATTTAACTGAACAGCTGAGTTTTATTAGTGATTATCGTGACTATAACATTAATGATTTAATATATTATGTTTTTAGTGATTGCGTATTTTTTGCTTTTGATGTAATTTATCAAAATTTATGCATTTATTTATCTATATTTCCCATTTCCACTCTGGGCTATTGTATATATGAAAGTAACACGTCATTGTATATAGTATTTTTAGTACTTGTATATGTCTCGCCGTATACAAGCTGTTGTTGTCTCTTTCATCCATATGTTTTTAGGACAATCGTCAAAAGCAAATGTTAAAATACTTCTTGAGCAGGAGTAAATTATTCTGTAATAATATTGTAGCCAAGTGGCTTTCGATTATTAATTTAGTTAATAGTGTACCAGACCAGGCAGGCCATACAATAAAGCATTAGCGGCTGTAACAAATAAGAAACTGTTTATATATATGTATGTATTTTGTAATATCGATTAATTAAAAACTCCACTCTAAGAAACTCAATAAAGTACTACTACTACTACTTTGATTCTGTTTGATTATTTAAGAATTTTATTTTAAATTACGGAATATTTTGTAAAATTTTATTCATAAATAAACATATGTACACAAATATTAAAAAAGATTTCCAAAAAACAAGAAAGAAGAAAAAAGTACTTAACAAAATTAACAGAGCAAATGTTGTAAAGCATTTTTTTCGTTCTTGCTTTTTTACAATCTTTGTTTAATAATTAAACATATCTTTGTTTGTTTATCAAAAAAAATTTAACAAAATTTTTAGTATTTAAGACTAAAATTTTTTAAATAATAAAGAATTAAACATAATTTCTAAAAGTAGTCGGATTATTTTTCTTGATTACTTTTTATTAGTTTTGATTATTTTCGTCATCTGAAGTAATCGTAATTATTTTGTGATTATTATATTACGATTACAAACATAAAAGAATTGTGCTTAATCAATTATTTCACATTTTAAAAAAAATATTCGAGTGGCTAATGAATACGATTAGTAGTAATTATTTAACAGCTATGATACAAAATAATATATAAATCCATAAAAAAGTAATTTAATAGCTTATTCAGTTGAATGTAATATAAATTAAATGGGTTGCTATTGCCCTTCATTTATATTAAATTTAAAAATAATTCGTTTTAAGTATTTTGCAAAACAATATACTTTTACCTATTCCCAAAAAATCTACTAGTCTCATCGTTTATAGTAAGCTTTAAATTAGAAAGAAATCATTCAGCAGCAGCTGTGCTATGAGGCACACTTAATATACTTATCACCAAATTTGTAAAGTTCTTTGAGGTTGCGTTAATGCATTTTTTGTTAAAAAAGTACTGTCCAAAAATGTCTCAATATCATAACTTTTCTTAACGTTTTTGTCTATTGTAAAGAAATGCCTATTTTTTATATTTTTGCAAATACTAATACTAATATATGAGGCTTAAAAAAGTATACATAAATTTTTCCTAACAGCAACACTGCTTGGACTTATTCCTATGGTGCAATTATTCTAAGATAATTTCACCATGATGTTTCAGGGATGTTTTCCATAGCTTTTCCGAAGTCTTTTGTGGTATACATTTTGTTACCCATTTTGTTCCAATAATATGCAGTCTTACTGTTATCGGACCTCAAACGTAACTGGTGAAATTCTTAAATCTACCATAAACCAGGGTTATTTTCCTTTGATTTTACGACCACATATAAATGTTTTGTGCTAGTATTGGAGCCAATTTAACGTAAAATCGAGCATAGTGCTATCCCTCTCCCATACGGAGTTTTCCATCTTTTTATCTCTGGTCAACTGATATGCTTGGCGTTGACAAAATTGATCTCACAGTACGGCCGAACGCCATTGTTCGTACCCCTCCAGTACGGCTCACCAGTGACGAAAGAGTGAGTTCACTAGCTATCGGTAATCACCACTGGTTATCGCCTATACCATTCACTCATGAATTTAATACGGAGATGTTATTGCCGGTAATGATTACATTACTCCCTGCATAACCATTCAATAGCTACTTCATTGGTTATGTTACCTAATTAGCTAATAGCTAATACAACTTGTGCACACTTTACCTCTGCTTTTCACATCATTTACTATTTTGCGAATTTATGTGCAAGAAGAAAAAAATTAAAGCTGCATTACCTCGGATACTAGAATTCACTAGTTACCATTCATGCATGATATAATGACCGTTGAAAGTCATGATTGATTTCCAGTACTGGAGGGACTTTTCACGAAGAAGCTTATAATGTACATGTGATAGCATTGCGTTGGCAGCGAATTTTAGTCTATTTACATGTGAATAGGAACGTCGAAAATGCCCAACACTGCTATTAACTCATATGTTATCAGGAATATTCTGTTGCGTGGAGTGAGTTTTGTAGTTGTAAAGCGAATTCAAAAAGCTTTTCAGCATTCGAATAAGATTGTGGTTTTAGTTACGACCAAGTATAAGAGCTTTTAGTTTATATTATATATTTGAAGTATTCCGTAGAAAATTTGCCACCAACATTTTTTTTAAAAAAAAAAACATTTATTTTATGGTTCATTAGTCAAAAATTTTTGGAACGTATTATTTTATTTCAATACTAGCTGATATACCTGGTGTTAATCGAGAAGTACCCAAATGTTTGACCTTTTTTGTCAACGCCAAAAATACTAAGGTCCTCGGATACATCAAACACCTTAAATGTTTAAGGTAAATAATCTGCCATGCAAGAATTTTCACAAAGTTATATTATTGCAACTTGGTAATTGCATACCTTTGTGGTAAGCAACATTCTTGGCTTAGATGTCTTTTATAAGAAAAATTTATAGGAACATGCAAATTGCTTAAAATTTCCCAGAAATTGACACCACAAAAACTTTCGTGCCTGAAACAAACAAAAAGTTTTTAGTACTAATTTATTTTGTGGTGCTTTGAAAGTTAACAACTCGGTCATGTTGCATGCTCAGATTGCATTCATGCTTGAACTTTTGACTATTTTTCCATCCAATCGTGTTTTAATCTTTTTAATTTTCGTTTCCCTTCTAGTTTTTATAATTTTCCAAAAAAAAACCTTAACGAATTTCTTTATTTCGCAGAAAAACTTTGGTAAAAATATTTGTTGTTGAAAAGATATTCAAAACTAAAAATGGCTTTTTTAATGTTCTTTCATATGGTATGCATTAGTGTCCGACAGTGATGCCGCTTTGGTAGAATTCTATCAAATGTAGTTTTCTTTCTTCAAATCGATTTTTAGTTATTTGGTACTTTTTTTTTAATTTGGTAGATTTTTCAATTTTAGAAACACATTAAAAATTTTTTCCAAATAAAACTCTTAAAAATTAAATAAAAAATATAAATTCGGATTTTGGTTCGTCTCGCTAAAATAATGAAAATTTTGAAGTATAGTATCCCAAGTATAATATTTTTCAACAGTTTCAAATTTAGTTCTTTTGTTTGACGGTCAGAATTGCCTGCCATTTTTCGCATAATTACCCCATAGTTCATAGCAGCAGCAGAAAGAAGTTTTTCTGACTTGACATTGATAAAAAAATTAGGAACATATTAGAGTAAAGAACAATTAATAATATAATGCTGGCTAAAGAATTGGCTAAAAATAATACTGATATTTACTACGTTTAGCCAGCTCAAACCGATTTTTAAATTGGAAAACCATTTTTTTTTTGTTATGTCCCTTTAAAAATTTGTATAGCTTTGTTATGTTTTTCTAGTCAAATGAGTTGAAAGACTCTGATTTTATTTTATAGAAATAATTTTTATTTTATTATATAAGAATTTTAGTTTCTTAAATAAGATTAATATGAATAAATTTTCGAAGTAATAATAAAATCTGTATTTTTATTTATGACTAGTTGATATAATTTGTGTTACTCGAGAGTAATTTATATACAATTTTTAATATACACTTTTCGATTAAATGTTTTTAAAATACCGGAATAATGAAAAATATGTTGAGTTTTCAGCGTTTAAGTTACACATTCCTGAATTGCTGGAGATAAATATATTTTCTGTTTACGACAGCTCCTAGTAATACAAAACCAAATACAGTATAGAACAAAAATACAAATGGTATTCAATGAACGACGTATATATACTGAAAGCGTATAACTATAAAGATTGCTTAACGGACATTTTTACAGCATTCCGAAAAGAGATTAAAGCTGTTTTTTGCTTTGGTTTTTGAGTGGCAACCCTGGTGTCCGACCAAATATTCGGCTTCGGTATTCGGCATATTCGGCCGATATTTTAACCTTCGGCTTCGGCCCAAAATAGCCGAACATTTGCCGAATGTTTTATCTTTTTTGTAATACAAAACATTTTTATATATTTTTTTGCATTTTTCAATAACTATAACTGTGATATTTGATATTTTATGAATGATATTTTATCATTCTAAAAGGTTAAATAGAAATTCGAAATTGTTCAAATGTTATGAGCCTCCGAGCTGACCGCGTCAAAGCAGGAAGCGCACTATGCTTAAGACTTTAAACGCGTTTTCGATCTATAACTCTGTCAATTTTTAACGAACCTTAATGTTGTTTTTTTTCAAATACGAATTATTAAATTGTCAATGGACTATAATCTCATTGAATATTTTTATATTCAATTTGTTATGCATAAAAAAATAATGAAAATTTTCGGTAAAAATTACAAAAATTATTCCATAATCACATTCATACTTAACAGGAAAATAATTTGATTTTTTGTTTCAAATAAATTTTTCCGACCTTTGGGAAGGTCGCCAGCTCAGTTCGTATTTTAAGAACTGGTTCACGTCACCTCGTAACTTGCTGCAGTAATTAATTAAATAGTTTTATATAAATCTTAAAATTTTATACAATCCTCTTTAAAGTACTGTATATATATTAAGGCGCCTGACGCTCCATAGAAGAAAAAAAATTTTGTTCGGCACAAGTGCTCAAAATAATCCTTGGTTTATGTTATGATTATTTCTCAAATATTTCGACTCTAGCGATGGCCATCCGTGAGCTGGAATGGTTTTAAATAACCTCTAAAATCGAGTTTTTTTGGAAAAATATTGGCTGTGAATAATTACGAAAAATTAACTGTCAGAAATTATAGTCCGGAAACAGCTCTTCCAATCTGCATCAAAAAATTATAAATATTTGCAATCAGATTTAAAATAACGCTTTTTTTCATGCATATTTTTTTATTTTATTTCCATATAAAAGGTTTCAAAATTCAAACAACTTCATTATTATTTTTTGAGAGTCTTGCATGCTGTTTTCAGTAGGTGTTTATTTCATAATTAATATTTTAGTTTTAATATAAATCAATTTAAGCAATTCTGATTAGGAATCAATGCGAGAACCCAAAAAATTTCCAATGATATCTTGAAAGGGAGGATCGCATTAGTAATAATAAAGTTTTTTTAAATCTGAATGCAACAATTTTAATTTTTTGAAACACATTGGAAGAGGTTTTTCAAGGCTGTAACTTCTGACAGTTTATTTTTTACGTATATTATATAAGCAAATATGGTTACAAAAAACTCATCATAACATAAACCGATACTTCTTGAGCAACTGTGACGAACCACTTTTTTCGTGAGACGGATTACTGTATATATTCCTAAAAAGTTTAGAGAACCTATATTACTAACGTTTTCCAAAAAAATTTATAAAAATTGCTTTTTTTCGGCCTGTTTAACCAGAATGGACCCTTAATGATTGCCAATTATTTCTATTTGACAGAACATTTGGCTTCGGCCAAAAATCCACATTCGGTAGGACACTAGCATGCATAAATGTAGGGTTGATTAAAAGGTTGTATCGTAAAAGTTTTAAAACGTTTTATTGTTGTTGCCTTCTTCAAACTTACTTGACTTAAAAACTCATGTAAAAATTCAAAGAATAGATCACAATTGATTATCAAATTTAACTTTCTATGGAAGAGCCCGACCAAATAAGTTTAATTAATGTCATATTAATAAAATAATTAAAAATAATTGATTGATTTTGGTCAAGGTAATAAATAATTGAACATTTGGTTGTACAAATAGCCAACTTTCAGCTAAGCACTAGCTTCTAGCGAAGCAAAATTCGTTTCAATTCTATGGTGCACTGCGGAAGACTCGTCGAACTCCAAAGAATATCGAAAAAATAAGAAGCAACAAGAACAGATGGCAACCCTGGTTGAGTACAGGGCTTGATCTAAAAATAGCCACTGCTTTTATGTCATATGATTAAATGGCCGATGAGAACCTTAAAGTTCTTACGAATTAGTTCGAACACGTGTCAAATCATATAAGACTTTAACAGTGGGTTGGTCACAGCTGAATCATTCAAGAGTACTGAAGAGGAAATGTAGCGATTTCCGAAACAGGCTGTCTAGTATGCTTTGTGATTGACTCCATACAGAGTTGTTGTTGCCGTCTTCAAACTTATTTGATCTAAAAAGCTTAGAATTAAATTCATGTAAAAATTCAAAGAATAGATCACAATTAATTATGAAAAAATATCAGTGTTATCGATATTGCAAAATATTATAAATACATATAGTCATTCTTGCTAAAATTTATTGTCTTAAATTACTACTTAATGTTTTTTCAAACCAATGGAATCACCTGTTTTAAAAAAACTATTTGCAAAACTAGTACGCAAAATTTCCTACAATTAGTAAAAAAAATTGAGCTTTTTAAATTTTATTTAAATTAAATTAGAAAAAATAAAAAATCATTTCATGGCCTCACTGATTTTTTAAACTTTGCCTTGTAAATGGTGAGTTTTTTGTTCTAAAAGCAGATGTGAGAATTGATTTTAAGACACCTTAGGATTTTTCTTCATTATCGTAGAAAACGAAGGAACTCACTGTTTTATCAACCACTTTAAAAACAGTTATATTAATCACATTTTGTAGATCCAATTTTAGTAGTGGCCGTACATGAAACGTTTATTCAAACTTGTATAGCTGCAATTAGTTAAATGCTGCACTTTTAAAATTGCTTCTACTCTTGAATCTTATTAAAAAACAAAGATATACAACTAAGACACACCATTGCATTTTAATTTACAATTGGCTAAGAAGGGGAAGAAAAACATAAAAAATAATATATGTTTTGCTCCATATTAACATTAACTAAGAACCTGAAGAAAAAACAGGAACCAAGCAAGTAGTAAAAAATCAAACATGTTCAATAGCCGGAAAATAATGTCGAATGCTGAAATTCCATGAATATTATTGTTACAGCACTACCCTAATCCTGCAATGTTTGCATAAAAACAAGAGCCGCATGACTTGAAAGGAATATAATAAAATAGCATTAAGGATAACAACGGCTTGTTTTGCAAAATAAGATGTTGTTTGACTCCATAGAAATGGCTAAATAACTGAACTCTTAGATAAGGTTACTTAAAGGTTGACATTATGCTGCATGTTAAGAAAAATGAGTGCACAACTCTTGCAAATGAGGCTGTTTGGTGAAATAATGCAGGCCATGAAGAATATAACAAGGACAAAAAGAGCAGTGCTTATATTAAGCTGCAAGTAGTCAAAATGTAGCACATGCAAATTTTAAATACCACCACAATTAATTAGCTGCAGATTTAATTTAGTTGCTGACTTGTTGTTTTTACTTATCTAAGCAGTAGCAAGAATTTCTACTACAGCTAAGCAGCTCCAAAATAATGCCAACACATGGCTGGCACAGCAACAACGCATTCGAATTCATTGCTGGTGGAACACGCTTGCAACTCGAGCGAAGTTTTTAAGTTTTTAAAGCCTTTCGAAAACAATTTCATGTTTGGATGATTGTTTTTTTTTTTGTTATTTGCTCGCTTCTGGTTTTTTACCTCTTCACGTTCTGGCTTTAAAGTTTTTCATGATAAAATTTATTAGAATGTTTGCTGGTATTTATTACATGGATTAGCCTGAATTTAGTGAGAGTTACTCTTCTTTAGTGCTGTTTTAGTGCACTTACGTGCTTACAACAAGTTAATGCACTTTCTTTAGATTGCACAGCTGCAGCTATTTACATACAATATATTACAGTGACGTAAAAACAAAAAGAGATACATTTTCGATAGTATTTCATAGGGGCGTTTAACTGAATCAAACAAAAATAATTGTTTTTTTTTCACTTTCATAGGCATTTATGAAGGCATGGGCATAGCGAGGGGGTGCAGGGGGCCACTTTAGAAAAATAATTTTCTTAGTGTTAAACTTGGAAATTCAAAACAGTTTTTCTTATAATTAAAATAGTATTGAAGTTTTTTATATTTATTAAAGCTTAATTAATTTTTTTAATACGAACTTTGGTGTGACACTTTTATTTTTTGGTAAAAAACGTTTATGAAAAGCTTTAATTGGTAACTCTGACATATATGTATGTATATTCATTGCATTCTGAGCTGCACAATTCGTTAGTCGAATTTTCACCAACACTAACGTTCGTTGTCAGAACTAACGAAACCAAAACAGCTGTACAAAATGAAAGTTCTGATTGGATTTATTTGTACACTTTTAATTTATTTTTTTTTTTTTGTTTATAGATGACAATATTAGAAAGTTTTTTGGTGGTTATTTTATATTAAGTTACTTCAAATTATAAGGTCTATGTTTATTTTATAATCAATTTTCTTTACTGTCAAGAAAATAACATTGAGTTGCAATAAGATCAGAATGGAAGAGGATGATGAGTTGTTGCACCCACCTGCGAGTTTTTCACTGCAAAAGAATCTATTTTCTTCTGGTTTTTCTAGCACATACAAAATTGACAGTTTCTGTGAACACGACTTGGGCAAGTGGATCGGCCTGTGTGCCGTAATGAATACATCTCGGACATTGCAAATGCTGAAATGCCCTTGGATTCTTCCCAAAAACTACGGTCTAAGGACACGATTAAGCCAAAACTAAAATTTTATCACAATATTCTACAAACCTATGAGCCGTGGTTAATATACTAAAAAAAAAAAATAAAAGGTGCACTTTGATTGTACTGTTCCCTCTTTCCACCTTAAAACGTTCAAGCTATTTTAGGATCACTCGTTATAAAGCCCTTCACAAAATATAAAAATGTGCATGAGTATTGTAGAAGCCAAGTCAGTGGCACACAGGATCAGCAGAAGCAGCACACGCATTAATTACCGACCTGCTTGTTGATGTCATGATGCTGTCTGGTCACAAGAAATTACTGGAACAAAATCGAAAGGTTTTGTCTTCAATTATTTCGGTTACAGTTTTTTGTAAATCTTACGACTTGCCAGTTCGTGGAAAAGACCAATCCTCCAATCATTCAGCTTAGTGAGCACTCCTTCACGAAAAAAAATTAAAATCAGATAACAATCCATCCAGCAACATTACCTTTCGAATATTGGAAGGCATCACTGTTGATACCATATCTCGACCTATAAAAATCATCATAACAACGCCATTTTTAGTCCTTTAAAGCGTGCACAGAAATTTTATTCAAGGGAAAAAAAGCAGATGCTTCGCTGGACACACGAGGGAAGCGAAGCATTTTTGCATTTTCATACGTTTGATAATGTAATGGGTTTATTAATAAAAAAATTTTTAAATTGAAAAATTTTAAATGCCTATAAAAATTGTTAACTAAAAAAATAATATTCCCACAGTAAATTTTATTTACTTACATTATTATTTTGCATTAATTTTTAATTATTTTTGTAAATGTTATTGAAATTATTGTGTTTTAATATCTAAAATATTAAACGTGTTTTATATAGATGTTATGTCATCGATATTTCTAGCAAATATTATATCAATAGTTGTCCTAATCGTGGTGTGCAAATATTTGGATCGCTTATCATTCCCAAATTATATTTATCAAGACAATATTGTTGACTTCCTAAAATTTTTATGAAATTGGCTTTTTTTATATATCAAAAGTATAGTCTTTCTGACGTTATTTTCACTTCTGCGGCCGTTTTAGTAGGTATCGAGCCACAGTGTGTCGTCTATATTTATTCCCTTTATACTCATATATCTCCAAACTACTTTTTTCGGCATGGTGTTGCAGGAAAACAAAAACTATTCAGCCGAATCATCTGAAATTTAAATATGCTGTACATAACATCAGTGGCTATCGCTGGAACTAGAATCAAAGTTTTATTTATAAAACATCGTTTATTTGACACTTAATAACTGGTAAAAAACAAGCTGTTTTAAGAACTTAATTTTCAATAGCGTGCCATTCTGTCAATTTTTCATATCTTTTTTCGTGGACACTCTAGTGGACCATGAAAGAAAAAAATAATATTTTTTAATATTTTCATTTGCAATTCCTTTTGAAATAAGGAAACAGTTAAGATTTTTTTGTTTTTTTCAAAAATTTTTCAGTTTAATAAGGGTATCACCTCAAATTACTTGAATAACTCAAGGGGACAAAATTTTAATAAGTGGATTATGGATTTTCTCAACAAAATTTGTATTATTTTCGACTAATCTTGGTGCGCTGATTTCATCATCATCATGTAATTTATCATCAATTACAATAGTTTGAACCCTTGGGGAGGTCTTTTTTATATAAGGTCCACTCTATAGTGCACTCATAGTTCTTAATAATATTTTTGGTTTTTATTTTTCAGATAAATAGAAAAATCAAAATCTACAACACCGCCCATGCCCCTTTTTCTTGAGAGCGTATCATTGAGCGCCATTTTGAACCTGATCAACAATTTTTTTAATCAAAAAATATTTTTTTATGTTAACATATACAATTCAAGAAGTCAAACCGATCGGACGTGTTATTACATAGCTCCGCAACCTCGCTCACCGTTCTTAAAAACAAAAACAAATATAAAAGCCTTAACTCTCTGTGCAAGTTCTGTTGACCTAGTTACAACAATTAATTATTGCGAAAAACGCAAAGAATTAAAAGTTACAAGAATAATTTAAGTGTCAAATTGCAATTCAGCAAAATAATTTGTTTGTGACAATCCAGTGCGACACCAAAAATAAACTATAAACAAAAATAAAAAAAAAATAAAAATAAACCAAAACAACAATAAATAACTGTTATTCATTCGGCTAGAACTTATTATTAAAGCAATTTACCGATTTTGACCTAGTTACGCTAAAAACAATTAAAAAAAAAGCATTTAAATATGGAAAAAAGCTGTGCTTCATCTCTATGCACCGTGGAAGACCACAATGCAACAAAGGTGGCATGCAAGGGCCTGTGTGATAAATCTTTCCACGCTTGTTGTATAGGCTTATCTAAGAGAAGTCTCACATATTTAAATGACTACCTTGCGAACTTTTCATTTTACTGCGATGAGTGCAAGGATATTTCACTCTCACACGTCCTTCTTGCAGTAAAGTGACTAAGTGATAAAAAAAGCTCGCTACGGTCTGACACTAAACAATGTTTAAAAAAAATAAGTGATCAAGCTACTAAGGTCGATGGGGTCTTAAAAACTGCCGAAGATCTCAGCAGCTTTATTGAATCCGCAAAATCTGATCTGGATACAAAAATATCCAAACTATCATGTAATCTTATAACAGTTACGGACACCATAGCTGATTTAAAAAATAATATGTCATCTTTTGAAACCGCGATAACCAAAATCAATGACTCTTTAACGCATAAGTATAAAACAACTGACAACGAAAAACGTACAATACAAAACATATCGGAAAATCTCGCTGTTCTTAGAATGGACGTCGACACCATGATACAATCCAATTCAAGGGTAACTTTAACACCACCTCAGCAGCCAGATCCACAAATTGAAGTTTTATACCATAAGGTAAATGAAATGAGTGATGATCATGAAATATTTCGGGTGTCGCTTACTGAAATTACTGATTATAACAGATATGCTCCAGAAAGAGTTCAGAACATCCCAGAATCACCCCTTCATAACGCTTCTTCCATCTTTGAAGAAATCATAGAAGCTACCGATCCTACTTCACTGGTTCATTCTTTGCGCTCACCACCGGCGTCTCTCTCTGATAAAGAAATGGGGCCACCTATTGCTATTCCTGTGGCTTCACCGCGCAAATTGATCCATAAGTTTGGAACATCATGGACATCACCTGAATGGGATAACCGCATCAAAAAGCTAAAGAGTGTGAATGATAGCCTAAAAACGACATTGTTTGTTAAGGGCCTCCCAGTAAAAACTACAGTATCCTGGCTGCGTAATTATTTTCAGAAAAAATTTGGTTTCGCAATTTCTGACTGCATAAAAATGTACATCAAGGCCAGAAAATTCTGCAGTTTTAAGTTGGACATTCCAACTCAATATGTATGGATGTTTCTAAACATCTCTGGTGGCATAATGATGCATGGTAAGTGGAAAATCTCCGAGTGGATAGACAACCCTGAGAAGAAGCTGAAGACACCTAGAAATAGCAGCGAAAATAACGATGATCATCATATAAATAGAACTATGAGAAAGCCTGTAAATAATGATAATTCCACTAAGCTTAATTCAAAGTCTATTAAAAGTAAAGCATCAATTAATGATGGCAATGTTCATCATAAAATTAAAATAATGAGAAATCCTACGAATAATGTTTATTCTTCTAAGTTTAACTATAGGTCTAATAAAAGTAATGCTCCTAATAAACCTTTGCCAGATTGTAACTGGTATTATAAAACAAATGTTTTTCCCAAATTTTCTCCTTTTCCAAAACATACTTCAATTCCTCTATCCTCTTCCGTTCAAAAATAATTAAAATCTAAACGCGTCTCGTTTAACCTTAACCCTGAATCTGACTCCCCCTACATTAAAAATAAACCTAAAATCCACAGTACATCCTATCCTAATTTCGTGCACTCTCATACTCTAAGCCCATCCCCATCTGATCCAATTATAATTGAGCCCTCGAACCAACCTGTCAGTCCGAAGACATTCCTAGACCCTCTACTACCACCAAGAGTCAAATTAACGTTAAATTCTTGCGCAGACACTGAGAGTAGATATGCCTTTTCTCGCCTTAGAGAGAACAGTGTATTTAATAACGTTCGTCTGTATCTCGCCTACATGCACAAAGCCCCTGATTCAACATGCATTGAAGGCAAGACTAAAACTAATCTTAAAGTTTTAATTCAGCAAGAAGGTCTGCCCACCAATGTTGATGACTTGCTTAACTTATTTATTCGTTTTCACGACCAACTCGGCGTGACGATCGATCAAGTCAAGGTGGATCTTGATATATATGGTGCTCACGTCAGGACTAAACATGTCTCCCTTCTTCAAAAATCGCGTAAAGACCAACAACAATATTATCGTCCCTAACTCCCATTTATTAAATATATTTTACCATAACTGTGGCGGCATGAGAAGCAAATTAAATAAACTGTATGTTGACGCCAAATCATGTCACTTCAATGTTCTAGTATTCACTGAGACATGGTTAAATGATACCTTCAATAATGAAGAAATTCTTGACAGTAATTGGACTGTCTTCAGAAACGATCGGGATTACTCCTCTACTGGTCTTTCTAGAGGAGGTGGCGTTCTCATAGCAACTCACAATTTTCTTTCAAGTGAGCTAATAGATACGCATACCCATAAACTTTTTGATCACCTGATAATTAAAGTCTGTTCAGGAAATAATCTTTTTATGTACATAGGTGTCGTTTACATTCCTCCCGGCTCAAGTGAAACAACATACAACGAGCTATGTGAAACACTGTCCTCCTTTACATTCACTCTTAAAGAAGAAGATAAGGTTGTTATTCTTGGTGACTTCAACCGGCCAAATATCTCTTTTGTTGTTGATGAAAATGACAAGTATCTTCTTCCTGTTAACCTTTCTAATGCCATAGATTTCTCATTATTTAGTACCTTTTATGGCAACGATCTGCAACAAGTTTCTTCTGGACAAAATAAAAATGGCAGATGGTTGGACCTTATCTTTACAAACTCGTACGATGAAGTGAAGGTTAGTCCATGCACTGAAGCAGAAAATTTATTTACTAACACTGTTCACCATACAGCTTTAACAGTTGCTTTCTCTGCTAGCGACATTACTTTTACCCAGTCTTATAATAACTCTATTGCATACGATTACCTCAACGCCGATTACGAAAGTATTAAATGTTATCTAAATGCTCTAAACTGGAATAATATTCTATCCAACATAGATTTAGACAGCGCTGTCTCAAGATTTTATCAGCACATTTTTACGGCTATCGAAAACTATGTGCCAAAAATAAAGAAAAAGAATAAGCTTTCGGAGCCATGGCTAGACAAAAATCTCAGATTTTTGAGAAACCAAAGAAACAAAATTTACAAACTTCTCAAAACCACAGAAAATGTAAGCGATGAACTGAAGCTAAGATATGACGAGCTATCTAAAGAGTTCTCTATCAAGTCAGAAGAAGCGTATAAGTTGTACACTAACCTTATCGGCGAGAAAATTGTCCAAGAGCCACAAAAATTTTTTGACTTCGTTAACATGAAGCGAAAATATAGCGTCTATCTATCTTCTATGTTTAAAGGTGATGTCAATTCCTCCAACCCTCATGAAATCAGCAACTTATATGCAGACTATTTTAAAGAAGTTTTCTGTGTTTTCACAAGTAATACTTATAGTTCCCCTCCCTTTTCAGGAATTAGCCCTATAATTAATCATATCCAACTAACGTGTGATGAGATATCTAATGCGATTAAAGAAATTGATACAAATAAAGGACCCGGCCCAGACTTGTTACCCCCGCACTTACTAGTCCGATGTTTAGACACACTTTTCATGCCTTTATATATAATATTTAACAAATCTCTACTCCAAGGATCTTTTCCATCGTATTGGAAGATATCTCATCTAACACCAATATATAAAAATGGCGATAAAAGGTCTGTTGCAAACTATAGAGGAATCGCCATATTATCGGCTATTCCAAAATTGTTCGAAAAAATTATATGCGCAAAACTAACATCTATTATAAATCCTTTACTCAATGAACAGCAACATGGTTTCCGTAAAGGTAGATCAACCACAACAAATCTAATGACTATGATCTCTGATGTTTTAAGTAAAATGGAGAAAGGACATCAAGTGGAGGCAATATACACCAACTTTAGCAAAGCTTTTGATCGAGTCGATCATGATATCTTGGCTTCCAAATTGGAAAAGATTGGTATCTCAGGATCTTTGCTCAGTTGGCTGAAGTCCTATCTCCACGACAGGTCTCAGTTCGTAAAATTTCAAGGTACCTTATCCGGACAGATTTTAGTTACATCCGGCGTACCACAAGGTAGTCACCTTGGTCCACTTCTCTTTAATATTTTTATCTCAGACCTATCTGATATTCTTTGTGATATCCCACATCTAATGTATGCAGACGACCTAAAAATGTACCATGTTATTAAATCGGAAACAGATGTAATTTACTTACAGTCGAAACTGTCATCTCTTGAGCACTGGTGCAATCAAAATAAACTTCATCTTAATGTTAAGAAATGCTGCGTAATAACCTTCTCCCGTAAAAATTTGGTAACAAATAACAGTTACTTCCTCAATAGCATTGAACTTAAAAGAGTCAACCATATTGTTGATCTTGGTGTAGACTTGGACAACAATTTGCGTTTCAACTTATATTATGATAAAATTGTATCTAGGGCTAGAAAACTACTCGGTTTTATAAAACGGCGTGCAAAAGAGTTCAAAAATGTTTGGGTCACGAAAGCTTTATACTGCACGTTAGTGCGCCCTATTCTTGAATATGGATGCATTATTTGGAATCCTGCTTTCGAATCACACAGTGAAAGACTTGAATCTATTCAAAAGCAATTTCTGCATTTTGCGCTTAGGGACACGTATAACCCCCGTGAGTACAATTTATTGCCACCTTATGATTTTAGGCTTAGCCTTCTGAATTTAATGCCCAACTTAATTTTTTCCCCTACTAAAAGCCCAATAATCCTGCACTCTTCATTTATTGTCCTTTTAGACATTAAGAATTAAATGCTAAGATAATAAATAGCCAGTCCAATTCCCTATTCCCTTCTCAGATCTCTCCTATTCTTATTAAATAAAATTCTTAGCTATATTACTATGTATAAAATATGTTAGCATGTAAGTTCCTTTTCTTTTTCTTTTCTTCTCTCCTTTTCTTTTTGACGTGTTATTGAATTCATGTCGATCAGGTGGGCGGATTACGCCCACATTGATTTGCATATCTTCGAACACCAAAACAAGGAAATGGGAGAAAGAAAAAAAAAAGAAAAAAATAAACAAACCTGTTAGAATAAGTAAATTGCCTTGCTTGGCCAATAAATAAATAAAATTAGTGTTATCATATACCTTAAAAGTTTAAATATTGTTGTTCAATATTTTAATTTTTTAAAAAAATCCTAAAAATACCTTAAATATTCGAGCGCTAGACCACCATCCATGCCTTAAGTGCCTGTGAACATTCATGTCTGAATTCGCAATTAAAATCGACACTTAAAACAATTGACTAAAAAACAATCTTGCGATAATTTTCAACCCATGCAATGAAACCTTTCTACTTTTGTTGTTTGGATAGCTAATGCACAATGCTTTTTACTATGTTTCCATGGCCCCATTCAGCGGAAAATTTGCTACGTAGCTGTTTCACAACTTGTTGGCTGAATGGTATGTATCATAATGCGCTCAAACAACATGCTCCCCGAGCGGTCGCCATCTTACGTATCGAAAAATTGGCCGCATTTTAGCCGAAAAAGTGCTCAAGTAGCGAAGTAGCATAAAATATTTTTGCTATATAAATTGTGACATCTCAAGGAACATGTTCTGTGAGAGCATACCTGCAATGCCTGCATTCAGCGGAAAGAACTGTTCCACAACTTTCGGGCTGAATGGTATGCTCTCACAGAACATGTTCCTTGAGATGTCACAATTTATATAGCAAAAATATTTTATGCTACTTCGCTACTTGAGCACTTTTTCGGCTAGAATGCGGCCATTGTATGTTACTTTGGTTGAGCTGCTTATGCTCTTTTTCATTTTGACAGCTTAAAAAAACATGGCTGCAAATTATTAATTGTTGCTGAAGTTGTGCTGTGAAGTGAAAATAGATAATTATTAATTATTAGAAGATTATTCTTTCATTATTTAATAAAGCAGATAATTAATGATTTCTTGTGTGAAACGAATGCACAATAGTTTAAACAAATTTTATATGTTAAAAAAAACAACGAATGGCGAACAGCTGTTTGCCGTTTGGCGTTTTGCAAAAAACCCATTCAGCAGAAAGTATCACTTTATGCTTCTTCGCCACCTGAGCACTTTTTCGGCAGGAATGCGGCCATTAAATTGAATTGGACTTCAGTCATTCTATTCGCCATTTTTTCTCAGTATAAATGTGCGCGTTCAGAAGGTACAAAATTTACTAAACATGCTGAGTCTTTAATCAGTATTAGTTTCCGCTACTTTGTGTGCCTGCTGAATGGTTTGTTACATTTTATGTCAGCACAGTGACAGAAATAAAATAAAATATCAAATAATCAATAAAACCTCGTTCAACAGTTGAGCAACTGTTTCATATTCTGAACGCATCGAATCTAACTCAGTTAAATCTAAGAAGTTTCGTGGAGTTTTGTGGATTTGACGAAATTCAACTCAATTCGCGTTTCCATGGTAAGTTAATCCCGAGTCAACCCCGACTTAAGTCGCCATAGAATCGTAGCGTTTGATCGATAATTGCGATCTACTGCATTATAGCTTCACGCATTCACAATAGAATAGGTAGGATAGCTAATGCACAATATTTTTAATAAATTCCTGTCATCGACTGCAACATAGCTTCAGTTAATACATACATAATATTGAATGAATCACATCATGATATGAAGGGTTTTGGTGTTGTGGTAGGTGAGTAGAACTCTCTATCGAGAGGAGCGATTTCGGTTCTCACTGCTTACTTTCAAAAAAATATTTTTAATTTTATATACTCTTGTTGTAATAGACGTAAGTAAAAAAGCAACAACAATTCTAAGAAAAAGGTGCATGGAAAAAAGTGTCGTTTTTCAGCTTTCACTCAAGCAAATCACAAAACGAGGCGTAAAAAGCTTCGCTTCAAAAAGAGAAGCTGAATAATGATTTCTTTAATTGCTTTGCTGAAGATTCGCTCCGATGAATACTTTGATTTCCACTTTTGTTAAATCGCATTTAATTCAATTTCGTTTCCAATCTAATTTGATATTTTAAATATTATATTCCAATAATTATTTCCAATATTAAAAAAAAAGGAATTTATTTATTTATATTAAAATACTGGTTACGCCCATGTCTGAAGGTCTTAAATCTTTACAATTTTTAAGGACGATTTAATGTTTTTTTAATAAAGCAACGAAAACAAATATTTTAAAAAGACAAACATATTTATATAAATTTGTAAAAGTTTACATCTATATATTAATACGCAAACAAAAAGTTTGTGTTCCCTTTTTTTCTATGTTACCTTCAACATATTCACATAATACTGATATCGATGGATAGGTATTTTCGAGTAGATTTGCACAATATAATTTTTATTCATATATGTTGTCATTAAGACAGGTAAAACTGAGCAAATGTAAAACGTTTTTTTTACCAATGGGACAATAAGAAACTACAAAGTGACAAAGCTTTGTTGAACATCGCTGCTGTAGCTTACAAAAGCAAGAGTAGAATGCGGGAGTGACGCAAACACATGATACAAAGAACTACAGATAAAATATTGCGCATGTCCGCCATCTTTGCTGTGACGTGCAAGGTGCTCCTTGGTTAAAACCATAAAATTGATATGAAATAAATATTGTTATATAAAGCACATGTCCAAAATAAAGTAAATATATTTTTTAGTACTGTTTGTGAAGAAAAATTTGCATATATTGTAGGGGTGCTTTTTCCCCTTTTTACCGATTTACACAAAAAGCGGCTACGTTGCTTGATGTGCTTGACAGAATTTCGACAGTTTGTTCGTTTTCATTTTGCTATCTTCGTCACTTTTCTACATTTTCTTTTGAATGTATTCATCAAGTGTCACATTTGACGAGCACCGATGACTAGGTGCGCAGTAAATTTTGTTTGTTGCGCCGGGAATACTTTACCTGTAGCTCTTTGTATCATGACGCAAACACTTAAAAAGAGCTGAGTAGCATTATTGTTGTTGTTGTTGTTGCTTTCTCTTAATTTCTCTCAGCGTTAAAAAAAAACAGTTAAACTGCTGCTTGATTCATATAATACTTGACGCCAAGCCATTGATCATGGCAGAATAATGAGGTAGGGTAAGTAGCTTTGACAAGACCTATCGTTAATGTCAAAATCATAAAATATAGTGCTGCCATATCACAAATTAAAATCCAATGAAAAATCCATACTTTTTCTTGGCGTTTCTGATGAAATCCTTTACTAGCAGTACTTCAAAACGGGGAAGTACAGGTTTTTTGTTTTAGGCAAGCTTGAAGCAGCATTATTCTGCGAAATATTTTTGTATGTTATAATCCAGCTTGAGCCTTCCACTTCAAATTTATTCTTGGTCTTATAAGCGTGTATATGTGTTTTTCATAGAGAATTTTGTGTAAAGTTACATATATTTTAATAACTTTTAAAATTATAAAAATGGCAAAAAGAAGTTATGCAATTTGTCGGACAACGGCACTTTGGAATAAATTCAAAGAAAGTCTTAGTGAGGATTTCGTTATGCCGTGGTTATGCTAGCCAAACATGTTCGGTGTTCATTTTTGTTAATTTGTTCTCTTCGCTGAAATGTTTGTTTGGTGGTTATGCTATGATTGGCGGCACAGTTGCATTACATGTAATAGTATGTCAAATCACAAAAAAGCACAACCCTAATTTGCATTTTTGTACTTATTTTACATATTTGTTGAATTGAAAATAAAATTAACGAATTAAAATATACGAACTGATATTACTTACTCTGTGTTTTGATTATAATATCTTAAACAAAATGGTTTGCATATCTGACATGCTAGCTAGCTGTTTATGTTAAGGGTTACTTGAAGACACAATCAACTTCACTTTTTAATACTTTTACCTACTTTTTTGATGCTATTATACAAAATGACTACAGCCAATACTGGAAAGTTCGGCATGTTTGGCGTTTCAATCAGCAATCAAAATCAGCAATGAAAAAGTTCATTTTTTCATTTTATACGTGAAACAATAACAACAAAAAATGTTCGGCAATCATGTTTGGCTAGCATAACCACGGCATTAGATATGGTCATAACGAAAACATATCATTCAATCGAGCGCAGTTAGAAATTCAAGATATATTGATTACACATAATATAGCATGTACTTTGATCGGTTTTCCTGTACCAACAGCATTACCAGAGCATGATGACACAGATCTTTTTGATCCTTTAGAGGAATATTTTCTTTTTAGTGAAATTTATAGAAGTGCTAATAATGAACAGCGTGATGTTATTGATCGTATCATACGTGAAGTGCAGTATCACGATACAAGGTCAAATGTATTTTGTTTGACAGCCCATGCAGGTTGCGGTAAAACTTTTACTCAAATTGCTATCATTCATAAATTAAATTCTCTTAATATAAGATGTATTGCAACTGCGTTGAGTGGAATTGCTTCAACATTGTTTATTGGAGGAAGGACTCTTCATAATACTTTTAAGATGCCAATTGAAATTATGGAAAACACTGTAACCAATATCAAAGCAATTAGTAGCTATGCTAATTACATAAATTCGGCGTCGTTTCTTTTAATTGATGAAGTTTCCATGTGTCCGCTTCAAGTAATGATATGCATAGATACTTTGTTGAAAGATATATGTGTCAATCCAGAAAATAAAAATAAGCCTTTTGGAGGAAAAACCGTACTTATGTGTGGCGATTTTTGTCAAATATTACCTGTTGTCCCTCATGGAACGCATGCAATATTAGTTAAAAATTGTGTTACGAGTTGGAGCGAATTTCCCTCTTTTCATCATGTCACTTCGTCTTAAAATATGAGAGCACTTCCAGAAGAAATTCAATTCGTTGAATTTCTAAAGAAGATAGGCAATGGCGAAGCCACTCAATTCCCACTGTATGGCGTAGATGTTATCGAAATACCGCAAAATTTAGTATGTAATGAATCTAACATATTAAATGAGATTTATGGGGACATCAATGAAAACCTTTTATCGGAACGAATGTTGAAGTCTGGTGTGTTAGCACCTTCTAACGAAGATTGGAATCTTATAAACAACGATGTGCTCAATCGTATTGTTGGTGATAAAAATATTTATCACAGTTACGATAAAATTACTTGTGATAATGAAGCTGAGGCAAGCAATTATCCAGTGGAATTTTTGAACTCGTTGTCTGTTAGTGGCTTGCCACCACATAAATTAGAACTTAAAGTAAATGGCATTGTTTTATTAATAAGGAATTTGAATACGAAGGAAGCATTGGTAAACGGCACTAGAATGCGCGTAAAAGCATTACATACTAATGCTATCGATTGGGAAGTATTGACAGGAATCGCTCACAGCAAGCGAATTTTGATTCCTCGCATAAATTTAACTTTTTCTGGAACAATGATGCCATATGATTTTCAGAGGACGCAATTTCCAGTGATGCATTCGCAATGACAATAAAGCACAGGGACAAACTTTCAACAAAGTAGGAATTTTGTTACGACGACCTGTTCTTTCGCATGGTCAACTGTATGTTGTCACGAGTCGATTTAGATCGTTTGACAGACTGAGCTTTTATGTTTCTGATATTGATGGACAAGGACATTTGGCTAACGATGAAAGGGTGTTTACAAAAAATATAGTTTATACTGAAATTTTAAATCATTAATTTATTTATTTAATATGGAATTATCTTTTATCTTGATTTATTTGTAATACTTTTATACCGTTTATTTACTTTTAATTACTTATCTACTTTACTTTTAATTTATTTATTTACTTTAAATGATTATTATATGTTGAAAAAATTTTTGTTATTGATGCATATATGCTTCTTTTTTTGTCCTTTACCACTATTTTCCTCATAGCATCAAGGTAAGCATTAAAAATTTCCATGCAAACTAATAACAATTCATTAAGTGAAAAACAACTTGAGTTTCGTTACCTTACAGAAATAGATGGCCGAATTTCGGCCACAGGCGATACTAGTACACTTAAATGTGCAAAAGGATCGTTTACTGGAACTACATGGCAAAGCTACAATTATTTCCAGAATTTTGTCAAATTGAGCAAACATTCATTTCTGACAGCTACATTTGTCGCCGCAAAATAATCAAAGTGTTTTAAGAGCTAGTCTGCAACCTTCATTTTTAGTTTTAGTTTAGTTTTACGTTTAGTTTTCTTTTACTTAAGTTTGGTGACCAACTTTTCTATATCTATTTTTTTTGGATACAGAGAAACTTATAGCAGTTTGAGAAGATATAATATTTTTCTTATATATTTTTAATGGACTTGTGGTTTAAAAATTTGCAATTATGTATGTATTTGAAAGTACTTTGGAAACAGGAATTTAATTTGATTAAGAAACTGATATACGAAAAGAATGAAAAGCTTAATTCGATAAAAATCTTCTGTTATTTCTGCCATTACAGTCAAAGGCGTAGGCAGGGTGAAAACTAGGGGGAGAAAACCTTCTAAAAATTTGTTTACCATATCTTTCATTCATGATTTTAAGAGTCAATGAAAATAGTGCAAAATGAATGTAAGGTGTATTATTACCTGATGTTTTTAAATAAAACCGCCTCTTATACTATAATCACACTAAGGCCGAAAATATTAATGGCCGAAAATATTAATGGCCGGAAATTAATTCCTGGAAAGCTGCATGATATTAAGTTCTTCGCCATAGAAGAAATGTCAAATGAAAAGCTGCTTATTGTTTGCTTTTCAGCGAAAAACTCTGAAAAGCTACAAAACAACCCCGTTATGGATGTTGAACAGACTCTTCGTTGAGGTAAAGTAATAATCTGTTTCTCAAATCCAAGATGTCGCTTGTATTTGACATTTAATCTGTCTGTTGATATTAGCAGCATTCAGTGAAGTCAATAGTTGCCCACTATTGTGTTGAAATTCGATGAATGGTAAAATTATAAGAGCGCTCAATAAATCTGATCACGTAGCGGGCGCCATTTAAGCGAGCGAAAAAATTATATGCTACAAGAAAAAAAATGTTAGTGCTCAACTGGTAAATGCTGATACTGAAGCTGTTAAATTATAAACACAGAAAGAACGCAGCAAGTAAGAGTGAAAAGCTTTTTTTTAAAGATCAAAGAACCAAGTCATGCGCCTTATACAAACAAGGTTCAGTCTTTGACCTAAAAGGAAAGGTATAGATTTATTTGGAGGAATTGAATGGAACCATATGTGAATTATTGATTAGGCGAAACAACTGTGAAAGACAATTTGAATTGATTTTCACAGAGGCTAGTGTTATGCCTTAACCTCGGCAAGCATTTCCAGCCCTAAGTTGTTTCTGTCCTTTAATTCCATATTTTCCACAATGTTAGTAGTAGATTTTTAGTTTTCCATAATTCTTCAATGTAGAAAAGAAAAAAGAAAGTGAGAATAACCATGCCCGAACCCGGATTCGAACCAGGGACCTCTGTTTAAATATTAAATTATTAAATTATATACATAATACAGTAACAACACATTTATAGAAAAACATCGCTCACAAAGGTATCGCTTCCATTACAATTGACTTTTTCATTTTTTATTTTTCATACACTTTAATATGTATTACATTTGACTCCATTTTGTTTGACTCCATGGCATTTTGTATTTACACCGTCAAATGAAAAGCGACCTTTTTTTTTGAAAATATGTTTTTCAGCTAAAAAGCGGCTTTTCGGTCTGTGTGTGAACATAGTATACAGGAAAAAGATTTTCAACTTATGTATATCAAACAAACGCAAGCCTTGAAATCAAATAAAATTACATATGTGCATTAAAAAGGTTAAATTCATATTAATGTATGATATCGCTAAAAATTTGGTTTAAAAAATATTAACAAAAATTCAGAAAAACTCAAACTAAGGAAACCTCAACAAAATAACACAAAAAATTGAATAAAAAAAAAAGTTTTTCTTATTTGAAAACGGTCAATAATATCGACTAGAATGTTTTCCTGGCTTTCTGCCACAATTTTAAAAAAGGATCACCCATAGAAACTATTAAAAAAACCATCGATTAAAAAAATCTCAGACTTAGGGGGGCAATTTCTCCCCTTTTCCAATGCCTACGCCCTTGATTACAGGGCATCTTGATGTACGAGGCTTATTTATTTCCATTTCAAGTTAATAAGAGCATATCTCAGTTTTATTATATATATACATATCTTTAAATCTATCGTTCTATCGTTCCAAAATTTTCCAAAGTCTTGACTACAATATTCATATGTTCGCAGCATTTTATTAGATCTTTAACAATTTTTTTAAACTAAATAGTCAGATTTGACGTAAATGAAAATATTTTATGTATTAAATGGAATGCAACCAAATATTCGCACACTAATTGGTTTGCTTGAGACGAAGTTTCACCGCTGGAATTTGAGGAAAAAGTTATTGTAAGCACTTGGCGATAGTCAAGTACAGCTCAGAAAATCGTGCAACTGAGACTTGTGGCACGTTTTACGTTTAGTTAAGAGAAAGGTAAGGGTTTGCACCTTTGAAAATTTTACAAACATTTCAAAAATATAGTCCCAAAATTTAAAGACAATCAGAGCAAAATTCTCGAAGTTATTGACTAAATAGTCCCCTCTCCACTAACAATGCAACTCTGACAGCGAATATTTTAAGCTCGTTTTTCTCAAAACCACTTTTTTGAAGTCTGTGTTCACAACCTTGAACTATTTTAAGATTAAAAGGTTTTTTCACTTACAAAATGACGGAGTTTTTCGTGAAAAATAGCAATTTATACCTCAAATGACTACCAAGAACTTAAAAATTAAATATCAGTGAACGCTGGGGGAGGATTTGATGAAACTACAGCAAAATTTTAATGTTCTTTGATTTCAGATAATTTCCAGATGAGATACAGTGTAGACCGCAAATCGTATTTTTCCAAAGGCGTTCTTAGAAAAGCCTTGTCGCCAGGCTGTTTGCCGATTTTTGTTTTATAAAATAATTACATAATTTTATTAAACTATAACTTATAATGAACAAAAGGTTTCAATAAATATGCTCCATCCATATTTCTAAAAAAAATTCGCAAAAAATATTTTTTTTTACCCTGAAACACTTACTCCTCCCTTAATATCTTAATGAACAAGGTAGCAACGCTCATTATCATTTTAATTCACAACTTGGCTCAGTATAATTTTGTTCAATTTATATGCATACGTTCTGCAAACGTTAGTACGTTAGCAACAATACGAAGGCAAATAACAAAGTAAAATCTTTATATTACATAATATTTAACTTAATATCTAACCAAACTACTCATATAAAATTTTAAATTTATCTGCATGCTTTAGGAAAATTAAACAATTTGATATATCTGTGTTTTTATACATTATATAAAAATATTCTTTAATGCTAAGGGGATTTTGAACCCCCTTAACACCCATATCTACGGCGTTGATCGAAAGTATACACGCAGAATTCCTTTTTATATAGTAGAAAAGGTATTTGCATTTCTCAAAACTTTTTTAAGGCATTTCATCTTCTAAATAAAAATTATTTAAAAACAAATTTGTTTTGTACAGTAACTTTTCTTTTGATATTGGTAGTGATGAATTTGTTGTTCTTATTCTTTTTTATGTTGGTTAAATTTAAATGTAATTCAAAGTTATGTTTAATAAACGGAAATAAAAATAAATATTTCGGGAATATATGAAATACTTATTTTTCCTGTTGTAAAGAGCATTGTATGTGTATTTTAAAAGTTATTAAAAATTTAAATTTTGCCTAACAAAATATATTTTTAATATGGAAAAAATTTTATGCATATAGATATAAAAAAAGTCGAATTTATTAACCCTATAACCCATATCTTGTTTTTGTTACGTTAAGCTATTTGGGGTTTCTCTACACCCCCACTAACTTAAAAGCGGAAATTCAGCGGAAATTCAGAAACAAATGATACAAATGCATTCTTTTTTATTCATAATTAGTTCATTTTAAAAAAGAATAACTAAAAATAGAGCACAAAAATCACAGCTATAGTTACAAAAATTAATTGTATAACATGTTCCATAAAACAAAATAAAGCCACTTTAATTTTTAATGGAGGTCCTACACACCCTGTATGGGTTCTAGGGGTTTTTTTTAAAAATATCAAAGAACCAAGGCATGCGCCTTATAAAAATAAGGTTTGGTCTTTGACCTGAAAGGAAAGGAAAAGATTATTTAGAGAAATTTTTGAAAAACAATATGAATTGCTTTTAACTGAGGCTAGTGTTATGCCATAACCTCGGCAAGCATTTCCATCCCTAAGACTACAAAAGATTAGGGTTAAAAAAAGGTAAAGATATTTCAAAAATAAATATAGTTTTCAGAGCACAACGCATGCTTAGTAACGCATGCGTAAACCTGCGTAGTAGTAATACATATTGGCCTGTAGCTACACGCATCTGTATTTTCTATTGTATTTAACTTGCTGAAAGTTAACAAAACTAATAACAAACGACAAAAACGATAGCAACTAAAGTGTATTTGTATATGTACATTAGGTATGGACTAGTGTTGTATGGAGATCCTTAGTAACAAGATTTGGATACGCGGCAACCTCTATTTTTGTGAGGTTTATAAAAAAAATGCATGAGCCAAAAAATGGGCGGGGGGTGGAGGTAAATGGCTCCTCATCGGGGTCAAAGGTGGGGAAAAACTTGACAAAATACACGAAACGCTTCACAACTCTCGCCGGGTCGCTCCTAGAGAGGTGAAATATAAGACCGACCCCCATTATTTTTCCCTCTTCCACAATTTTTATGAACATACTAACCCTCTATCTGCGCTCCTTAGGGTGGCTCCCATACTAAATATTATTTTTTATAAAATTACCCGCCACCGCCCTAACTAGCCACAGAGTGCCCCTAGAGGAGTCAAATATATGACCGACCCCCAATATTTTTGTTACCCCAGCAGTTTTTAAGAACATACCTAGCCTCCATCTTTAATCATTAGGGTGGTCCCCATACAAAAATTTTTAATTTATAAAAAAAAAATTTATTACTAATATAAAAACATTTTTTTATAATTAATACAAATTATATAGTGATAATTAAATTAATTCATTTTTATTATGACAAGGGTATTTCTTTCTATTTTCATCGACAACCTGAAGCAAAAATATTTTTTCTTCTTCGTTGCGGCGTAATACGTTGTTATATTCCTCTACCAATTTCACCCCTCTTTCTGCAGCGTCATTCACAGCATGTAATTTACTCAATATTTCTATCGCTTGCTGGTACTCCTCGCGTTCTTCCCATTTTTCTGGGTCAGTAGCAATAAAATCCAACGACAATCTAAAGCGCACAAAAAATTTTAATGTTTCAGTTGTTACGTATTGGCTTAAATCATTATTTATCTGTTCTTTACTTATTTGTTTTGATGTCACGTTAATTTTCTTCACACCTCTGAATCTAAAAATATTTGCTGAACAATTTTGATTGACACCGCTACCGCAGTGCTCTGAATTGTCATCGGATTCTTTTTCCAATGCTTCATCAACGTCGTCGTCTTCTTCGCTGTTTATGTTTTTCTCATATTTTTCTTTCTCATCCTTAAATGCTATAATTGCGTTCGCCATTTTACGTTTGGTGCCGCAGGGAACATTTTTATCAAATAATGCGAGGGAAACAGCTTCACCACTTAGATACCAAAGAAGTCCAGAGAACCTCTTCCACAATCTTTGCGCCACATCCTCATCAATTAAAGCGTAATCAGAAATCGCTACCAAAAAATTAAAATCGTTATACGGAGCTTCGATTGCACTGGTGGCTATAAACCAAGCTTTGACGTAAAGAGTAACAATAAAAATGGTAATATTGCGAAGTCCACTTAGTTCGTCTGTATTAAAGCCGAAATGTTTTCGGAATAAAAACATTTTTGAGCAGTATATGGCTTTCGCCATCCATCGAGCATGACTGATGGCTCCTGTTGGTCTAAAATGATAATTTGGAATATTTTCACCAAGAAACAATGAAATAATTTGAAGAAACTCTTTATAGTCATCTCTTGGTTGCTTTTCCTTCAGTTGCGCTAAACAAAAAGACTTGATCTCGTCTTGAACTTTGATTGGTATTTTTTCTGCAACCGTAGCATCTTCTATGCCAGAAGTATAAAGTTTATCTTTAATGTCTTCCCATTGCCATTTGAAACGGGAAAAAATCGGCACTCCTGGCCCAGACATTTTACCGAATTCAGCTTCAAACACTTCTTTTAATACCAATTCATAAATGTGATGTCTGCATGGTAGATAGAAAAGATCTCTTTCTAATATTTGCTCCAAAAAGATTGCCGCACCTTGAAATTGGCCAGTGTTTGTTGACGTGGTATCGAATGAAATTGCTTGAACACGGTCAGTGATTTTTCACTCATGCAAAAGCCCGTAAACGGCATCCGCAATACGCCTACCTTTACCTTGACCCGACGGTATCTTTGGCACGCCAAGTAGCTGCTCCTTTCCATCGTATGTGACGATGACAGGAAGACGATCAACTTTTTTATCGATGCGTTGCAAGTCCGGCAACATTTTGCCATCCCAGTGCACATTGAAAAACTTTGTTTCGGCCATCTGTAAAATTACTCGTGCTAAGTTTTACAGAAATATAATTTTTATTTAATATGGCATACCTGTGGATTTTCCTTTAAAAATGCAGCAATCTGCTGTCTATTTTTTGTACGGGCTTGTCGAAGGGACTTTCGATTGATTACATACATTTTTGGATCAAGTTGAAAAGCACGTGCAGCAGCAATCAATATCCGAACTGCTGCTACGTCTGATGTCTTACATCTATCGAAAACAGACACAAGATCCGGAGTAATGCATTTGATTGCGCCTCTTCTTTCTTTTGGTATTCTCTTGCAGGAAACCATTGCATCATCGACAGTTTCGAGCTCATTTTCTGATTCACTAGATTCAGTGGATGAAATCTTGCCAACTGAAATTACACAGTACACATTTGTAAATATCATAATTACACTGTAAAATTATATTTCTATTGTAATAATCATAGTTAGCCGCTACTGCAGATTCGTTTTGAATTTTTGCGCGTTTTCTCCGCTTATCTTCTAGCCCTTTTCGTTCCGCTTGTCTTTTCTGTTTTTTACCTAAAATCTTGTCAACACCCGCCATGCATCCTTGACGCCCCTTTACTCTTTGCAGTTGCAAAAAAGCAATATCTTCCTGGTTGGTTACCATTTCGAGTACATTTGCATGTGCGATGTCAAAAAGATCATCTAATTTCTCGACAAACTCAGCCTACTTTTTTCTTTGTGTTTCGCCACCTCTTAAAGTATTCTTTTGTAAGGCTAACCATTCTGCGACCAAAGAATTCACCTTTATTTTCACATTTTTCCTTTGTTTAGTCGGAATATATGCTTGGCGCCAAAAAACCATGACAGTGTCGGTTACCTAAGAACCACTTTCGTCGGCACTTATTTTACGCACTCCAGTACCATTAACATACATTCTAAGCACTTGTTGTCTAGACGGCAACTTTGCTCCCGCTATATTCGAGCATGGTTGTCCGATCAAAAAGAGATCCGTATGTGATCTCAAACTACTCGCAATGCCCGTCGATGTTAATGCCATTTTTTACTTTGAAATAAAAAATAATAAAAATGAATTAATTTAATTATCACTATATAATTTGTATTAATTATAAAAAAATGTTTTTATATTAGTAATAAAATTTTCTTTTAAAAATTTTTGTATGGGGACCACCCTAATGATTAAAGATGGAGGCTAGGTATGTTCTTAAAAACTGCTGGGGTAACAAAAATATTGGGGGTCGGTCATATATTTGACTCCTCTAGGGGCACTCTGGGGCTAGTTAGGGTGGTGGCGGGTAATTTTATAAAAAATAATATTTAGTATGGAAGCCACCCTAAGGAGCGCAGATAGATGGTTAGTATGTTCATAAAAATTGTGGGAGGGGAAAAAATAATGGGGGTCGGTCTTACATTTCACCTCTCTAGAAGCGACCCGGCGAGAGTTGTGAAGCGTTTCGTGCATTTTGTCTCGTTTTCCCCCACCTTTGACCCCGATGAGGAGCCATTTACCCCCACCCCACCTCCCCCATTTTTTGGCTCATGCATTTTTTTTATAAACCTCACAAAAATAGGGGTTGCCGCGTATCGAAATCGAAAACTCGTGCACTAGTCCAACCCTAATGTACATTTAACATATACATTGATAAAAACAACAGCAGCACAACAATAAACGACACGATTGCGAACCAAATGTACAACCACAACAAAAACCCAAACAACAACAAACACAACAGCACAAGCAGCTACTGAATTGAAGCTGCAGTTCATACGAATATATACAGTTTTTTTCTTAGATTTTGCTGTTTTGTGACTTTATTAAAAAAGTGACAAAATCCAAAGTAAGTTCTTCGTTTTATTCATACTTTAACTGATATATTGGCATATATTTTTTCTTTTTAAGATGAATGTTAAATTCTGTTGGTATACCGCAAAGTGTCAACTAAAATAATTTAACGTGCTTGAAAAAATTTGTGAAAATGACCCCTCAAAAACCGCGCTGTAAGAAGTAATTCTACGTTAAAAGATGCTAAGGACTGTGCGTTATCGTATCGAAAAATATAGATCGTATTCTTATAGGTCTCAAAAGTTGCATGGCTTTGTAAAGACCACTTATAAAAATTTTTAGAAAAAAAGCATGTCTTTCTCTTCCGCAAGGACAAAGTTGTGTTTTAAGAAAAACAGTAAAAAATTACGATCTTAAAATACTTAGATTTTTGTAAGAAAAACTACGTATGTCTTAAAGCAGAAGTAAATGTCAACTTTAACTAACAATATCTTGTCAAATACGATGCCACTCTCGGTTTTTACCCACAGTGTCCTGTGTGAAGGATATTCGAATCTAAAAGTACACTCGAGATAGCACAGGTATTTTTATTGTTATCCGATTGTCTAGATTTTTATGATATTGATAAAAGTTCTAACGTTTTCCTTAAATTTGGCGAATAAATAATTTGCATATTTTTCGCATTTGTATTTTCCTGTTTTGGAGAAATGTATACTTGAATACAATTTTTTAACTTTTAAAAAAAAATAATATTAGATTTTATATCTCGAGCATCGGAAGTGGTACCGAACATAATTGTTTGAATTCAGATTCTTCAAACATTTTTAACCGAAACCCTGTCTAAAAATGTCTATTTAAAAAAAACTGGAAAAGACCAAGATTTTTTTCCTATATTGATATTTGAAGAAAAATACTGCTAGCATGAAATGTAACAATTTTGTTCATATCTCCTTTATGGTTATTGTTACATTAAAAAACTTATTAAAAATTGTTTTATCAATTAAGACGCATCGAATGGCATACTCAAAAGCTCAAAATTTTAGTATAAAATTTTTGTCAATGCTGAGATGAGGTGTTTTAACGAAATAATAAAATTTATGCTAGGAAAGAAAATTAAAAAAAATCGAAGTAGGAAAAAAGTCGTCGTCTTAACCTGGTGTTGTAAATTGATACTCATGGACAGGGTGTTGTTCAGAAATCTTGGAAGAATCTAAATTAAATTATCTTCGGTACCACTTCTGATGCCCGATATATAAAATATTATATAATTTTTTTTGGAAAAGGTAAAAAATTGCATTCAAGTATACTTTTCTTTAAAACAAGAAAACGCAAATGCAAAGAAATATGCAAATTTTTAGTTCGCCAAGTTTTAGGAAAACATTAACTTTGTAGTCAATATCACCAAAATTTAGACAATCAGATAACACTTAAAAGTTCTGTGCTATCTCGAGTATAGAGGAAAGGGCTTTGTTTTTAGGCTCTTACTTTTCACAGAATAAAGATATCAAATAATCCAACATACTTTTGGAAAGCTGAACACTAAACACAACATTTATGTTAATAAATAGTAGCATTTTGATTAAAATTTAACTCTCTACGGCCAATTTTCTAAGGACGTGATTTTTGGATCTTCCAATAAAAGTGGCTGGGTTGTAAACCATCTTTCAAATCCTAATAAAAGTTGGAAGATACGATGTAAAAACTTTTTATTTTATAATAAGTTCAAATTTTATTCACTCAGAATTCCTACAGAGGAAAAAAATATTATCATGCCGCCTCTTAGGCAAAAAAAAAAAAAAAAACCTAATGAATGGAAGTGTTGAATAGTTTTTTCATATTCATGCAAACCGTTTTCGCAATGTTTGCATATGAAATACGAACGCGTTCCCATATTTGAGCACTTCAAGTGAACAGGCTGGCTACATGTGTTGCATTTGATGAAATTTTTGAAGGTCAATTCTTTAGGCAAAAACTTCAAAGAAATGGTGCAAAAATCAATGTCCTCATCAGATGGTTTGTATGTTTCTTTTGCCTTGGGACGCTTGGGTGGTGCTGGTTGTGCCTTCTTCGATGCTGCTTTTGCTGGTGGTTTTGATTTTGCTATTTCCTATTTTCTTCTGCTTCAGATCATTAATTTTGTTTGGATAAGTCAGCTCATATCTCTCCATTGCCTTTCGATCGTTTATTTGGGGTGGCTTCTTGTAATAGCTCAATTTTATCCAGAAATGACAAAACACTGTTGCTTGCTGACTCTACTTTACAGTTCTAGTACAAATCTAGTCTAATCACCACAGTGGTTCACAACCCAGCCATGACGCCATTTTGGAAACGTAAAAGACAACGACACTTCCAATCATATTTCCACATAACTAAATACTGGATCGTAAAATAGAATCAAAACACTAAATAAATATGAACTACACTCACCTTTTTGGAATAGCTTGACTCACTAGGATAGCACTTTGAAAAAAAAAATCAAAAAGTTTTTGCAATCGAATTTCAAACACGATGGCTATAGCTGCCACAAGCAATACGTCTCTACACTTAGGTGTAGCTACAAAAACTGAGTCATGTCAAAAGCCAAACTTGATAGTTGAAAGATTGGCGTTATGTCAATTAGTGAAAGAAAAATAAGTAATGTTTTGCAACCCAGCCTGGTTCACAACCCAGCCCTTTCCCTTACATTTAGATTCGAATATCCTTTACATGAAAAACTGTAGGTAAAAATTGAGAAACAATCGTGTTTGACAAAATATTATTAGTTAAAGTCTGTATTTACTTTTGCTATTAGACATATGTATTTTTTTTGTTATAAAAATCTATGCATATTGCTAAGTTATTTTTAACTGATTTTCTCATAAAACTACTTTGTCCTTGCGGGAGAGGGAGAAATCTTTTTTTTTCTTTAAATTTCTCTTGGGTGATCTTTACAACCCAATGCAACTTTTGAGAATGTGAAATTAAAAAAAAAAAAAAAATTTATTCGATACGCCCTACAGTGCATCCTTTGTTTTTACAGAATTTATTAAATTTTCAAATATCTAGTATTAAATATCAGCACTTAAGGTACTTAAGAAATTATTAAAAACTTTTTTAAGGAGAAAAAATAAAAGTTTATGTGCATATATGGGCATTTCCCCTAACTTAAAATTCTTTTAAACCTCTATAATAGAGACAAAAATGTTTAAATTTGTATTGTGAGAGTCCTGAGAGCTGATACTTATTTGAATTTTAAAAAATTGCAGCAAACATGGTGAATGGCAACAAAAATTAAAAAATGGTAGCATAAGTTGAAAAATTTTAACGAAAGTTGGAATTGTATAAGTATAATAAATACTCGTATAATACAAAGTTCAATTCAATTTCTTTCAGTTTTCGATTGTTACGGTCCTTAATTACACTTAATATGTTTTGCTAATTCAATAAATAAATAAAAAAAGAAAATATTTGTACTTCTTTGAATGAAAAAATCTGCCACATAATAGGTCTGTTTCCGTACTCGATTCAAGTAACTTTAAGTTGGTTGAAAGCGTTATTTTACAAATTTTGGAACTCGAGAGAGAACAATAACCTGCAAAATGTCACTCTCTATTCTATTACAATTACTTGAAGTTAATACGGAAAGAGACCCAATGTATGTTACGTAATGCATCATATTATGGTTTGAATAAAGAGAATTAAAAAAGATTTTTCAATGAAATAATTATGAATATATAATGAACCAAGATTTTTACAGATTATTTTAAAAAAAATTTTCATAAAAAACTCGTGCACACTTTGCAGATTTTTTTCATTCATATTGATGTAGACAAAAACCACTACTATTTTTTTGTTACGTAACGTATCATTTTTGGTGGCTTCTATTTAAGAGCCAAACTTTTGACAACTCTAAACTTTTGCACCTTGTATAGTGCGCTTAATAAACTATTAAAAAAACAAAATAAGAACACTGTAAGTTTAATTTTTAGTGGTTTTTCCTCTCATTAAACTCGTACAAATATCACGTGCGTAACAACGGAAATCACAAATGAACATTGAGATTTCTATAATTAAATAAATGACATGTAGGTTGGACAAAGTTTTTGGTTGGATCCATAAGATCCAATAAAATAAACAATTTTCAAACTTGATTATAGTATTGGAAAGCTAATATTATAAGCTATCTTTTATTTATATATTATTTTTGTGATCATGCAGATCTCACATACTTCTCTCAATACTTCTCTTTCAAAAAGTATTTCGGTCACTTCTGGCGTACCTCAGGGCAGTCATCTTGGACCGGTTTTATTTTTACTATTCATTAATGATCTTCCTTCGGTAATAAAACACTGTAACGTCTAAATGTACGCTGAAAACGTGAAACTTTTTCTATGTTATATAAATAAGAACGACATATTTTACAATCTGATCTAAATAAACTTGTGGACTGGTGTAGCTTAAATATATTAAATCTCAACTTAAAAAAATGTAAGCAAATGACATTCTCGCGAAGATCTGCTAGTAACATAAATTACACTATAAATAACACTAACTTAGAAATAGTTTCCAGTTTTCTCGATCTTGGTGTTATTATGGATTCAAAACTTCGCTTCAATCTCCACGTTAATATGGTGATAAATAAGGCAAGAGGAGTCCTTGGTTTCATTAAAAGATGGGCTAAAGAATTCATTGATCCCTTTACTACTAAATTATTATATACCTCTCTCGTAAGGCCAATTCTTGAATATGCATCAGTTGTATGGAACCTACAATATTATGTCTACATCGACGCCATAGAATCCGTTCAAAAACAGTTTTTACTTTTTGCTTTACGTCATAGTCATTGGAACCCCAATATTATGCTTCCATCGTATGAAATACGCCTTAAAATTATTTTACTACCTTCCCTAAGAAGCAGAAGAATGATGCTTTATGTCATGTTTCTGTATAAATTACTTCGTGGTGAGATTAATTCGGAATATCTCATCTCAGCTTTAAATTTTAACATCCCAAGGAGAGGAACTAGACATTTTCTGTTTTTCAAGTTCAGTCAGTGCAGTTCTAATTACGCTCTTCATAAACCTTTACGATGTATGTGCAGTGATTTCAATGATAACTTCAACATGATTAATTTTTCTGATTCGGTAGACGTCTTAAAACGGAAAATTATATTACATTTAAATAATTAAATCGATTCAACTTCATCCTATTATACCTAACGCAGTTTTATAACAATGTAATATTGGTAATTGAGATTGTTCTGTTTCTCTTTTTTGTCTCGATATTATGTTTTATAAAGTAAGCACCATCAAATATGAATCGTTTTTAAAACTTACTTTTTAATAATTCAATATTTAAATTTTTAATCGAATTGGGATTTACGTGCTCACGTGGTTTCCTGATTTGAAATTAGACTGAACTCACACTATCACCTGGATTGGCGTGCCAGAGTATATCTCTTTTCCACACAAGTTTATGCCTGCGTTGGCCCAAATGCATATCCAACTAATTGGGATTTTGATTTGGCGGATATGAGATTTATCTCATTTCCACGTAGGTCCTTGGGTTGGACAATGGCCGCAAACCAATTAAAATGAGTTTAGTGTTTTTGATTGTTTTTCGGGTACCTTAAATTGATAATTACTATTATTTAATTCGATGTTGCTTATTTATATAGAATCAAGTATACTTAAATACGCGTTTTATATATATTCAATTTTTAAATTCCGCTGAAAAGCCAATTAATGTGCTTAGTGGAGAATCCTAATTGCCAATAGGGGGTATGATGTCGTGCGTGCGTATAGGACGGGTATATTTCATACCTCCGGGCAAATCAAAAAAAAAAAAATAAAAAAAAAAAAATAAATATTTCAGTTTTCAATATGACTAAAAATTACAATATTTAACCTTTTCTCTGTAACGTGGGATCACTTGAGGCCAGGTGATTTTTTTTGTAAAACAGTAAAAAACTTTTACTAAATTAAAAAAAACTTTAGTTGGTGCTCTCACAGCTGGAATTGGTTTCATCAGTTTATGTTCGGTCGTTTCTAAGTTAGGAGCGTTTGAATCTTGAAAAAGACACAAGTGACCCCACATTACACCAAACGTTAGTAAAAATTTAAAAATATTTTTTGCTCTTATTTAATGAAAAATAGTTTTTATAATTTGTATATTGGGGGTTGGAATTAATTTTAAAGGTCTTTTTTCAGTTTTTGAGCATTTATTTAGAAACAACGGTACAATGTATGTTATTCAAAGTATTGTCCATCGTTAGCTACAACATTTTCCCATCTTTCTGGCAGCATATGGATTCCGCGCCGGAAGAACGATTCGTCTTTTGAGGCAATCCACGAATCGACTCATTTTTTGGTATCCTCGTAAGAAGTGAAGCGCTGCTCAGCCAAGCCATGCGTCATCGATCTGAATAGGTGGTAGTCGGAAGGGGCTATGTCTGGGCTATAAGGCGGGTGGGGTAGCACATCCCAATTCAGCGCCTCCAACGTTTCCTTGACGGTTCTTGCAACATGTGGCCGTGCGTTGTCATGTTGAAAAACCACTTTGTCGTGTCTTTTGGCATATTCCGGCCGTTTAACCTTTAATGCTCGGCTCAATTGCATCAATTGTTGTTGGTAGCGTTCCCCAGTGATGGTTTTGTTAGGTTTTAGCAGCTCATAGTACACGACACCCTTCTGATCCCACCAAATACACAGCATAAGCTTGGCGCCATGAATATTCGGCTTGGCCCTCGATGTTGATGCATGGCCGGGTGGTCCCCACGATTTTTTTCGCTTAGGATTATCGTAATGGATCCACTTTTCATCGCCAGTGACAATACGAAACAAAAAAATCTTCCTTTTATGCCGTTGAAGCAGTTGTTCGCACATGCAAAATCGCCGTTCAACGTCTCTCGGCTTCAACTGGTACGGCACCCAATTTCCTTGCTTTTGAATCATTCCCATGGCCTTCAAGCGTTTGCCGACCGTTGATAAGTCGACTCCCAATGATTCTGACAATTCTTGAAGGGTTTGACACGGGTCTTCATCGAGCAAAGCCTCCAATTCCTCATCTTCAAACTTTTTCGGCTGGCCCGGACGCTCTTTGTCTTCCGTATCAAAATCACCACTTTTAAACCGACGGAACCAGTACTCACAAGTAGAAATCGATGGAGCATAGTCCCCGTAAGCCTCAGTAAGCGTGCGTTGTGCTTCAACCGCTTTTTTCTTCAAATGGAAGCACAAAAGTAAACCTTCCCGCAAATTGCGTTTTGTTGGAACGAAAGTCGACATGTTCACAGAGAAAAAAATATATGTTGTTTACACTTCAGTGGAATGACACATACTGAAAAATGAAGCTTAGACAATGTGCTTTGAAATGAATATAGTCACAGGTGTGCCCGATGCGATCTATTGATAGTTACGCCATCTCTTAGAAAACCTTTAAAACTAATTCCAACCCCCAATAAAAATATTTGTGAAATTTATATAATAAATAATTTTTAATAATTTTTATTAAAAAAGTAAATACAGTTGCTATTACTGAAATTAAACCATAAAACACCACGAAAACAGTTTGAGGCGATGGTGAGCTTTATGGGAAAAAATACATCCATCACTAAAAGCCCAAAATACTCAGAAAACGGCAAAACGGCTTCCGCTGCAAAGTGGCAAGAATTGTCTACAAAATTAAATAGTTTGGGTCCGCCTATAAGAAAGGATGCAGGATGGCAAAAAGTAATTAATACTAGTCGTGCATATGGAAACGATTTAATAGTACAATTTTATTTGATTTAGGTTTGGAACGACTATAAGCTGAATCTAAGGAAGAAGCTGGGGCACAACAAAAAAGAGTTAAACTGTACCGGTGGCGGCCTTTCCCCTTTGCTCACCTGAACGCCCTAGAAGAACAACTCATAAATATTTTGTCCTTGCTTAAAGTCGCGCAGTGCGATGCGCCAACATATGGCGTTGAAGATGAGGTAGAGCAGCAGCATTTTGAAAGCCTAAAGGAATCTGAGTTTTCTACAGAAAGACGACCAGAAGAGGAGTTAACAGAAATACCCGAATGCCAACAGCCACCGCCCGAGCCACAACGAAAGAGGAAAAGAAACGCTCAGAATGATTATAAAAAAGAGATGCTTGAGGAACAAACAGGAGCAATGCGATAAATTCCAAAGTTATTGGATAAAACCAACAAATATTTGAAAAGCATCGACAATACTTTGGAAAAAATTATCTGATCTATAAAAAAATTCAGAAGAAGAATTCAAAAACGAAAATTAGAATTAGAAATAGCAAGACTAGAAAGTTAAAATTAAAATAGCTTTCTCGTTGTGGTTAAGGCTGCAGTCATAGTGCACGCATATGACCTTTTCGTTGCTGTGCCGAGCCGAAAAACATATTAGGGCAAAAGGGATGCATGACTTGCGTTCCTTATTGCTCTTATAAATTTTAAGGCTCGGCACAGCAACGAAATGCTCATAAACGCTCACTGTGTTCGCATTTAGTTGGCATTCAAAATTTTTGTCATCCTGCTCATCGAACTGCGTAACTTTGGTCAAAGACAAAATATTTGAAAATTGTTCTTTTAGGGCGTTCATGTGAGCCAAGCTTCGTTCTTAGATTCCCTACCTAAAGCAAATAAAGTGATTAAAATTACATATTTCAAAATATATAAATATGTGATATGTTTTAAAAAATATATAATGAACTGATGTACAGGGTTGCCAATATTCGAAGCGCCCATTTTATTTTTTAATAAATCAAAGAAACCACAATTTTTTGTCTGTACGTCATGAATATCATTTAATTGGGTTCAAGTAGATTTGCTTACATTATTTCTTGAATATGATATCTCCTAAATGGTCGCCATTGGCCTCTACGACATATTGTGCCCGTTTTGCAGCATTTTCCATGGTTTTCTTCAACATTTCGATGGGAATGGCGGTTATTTCTTGACGGATGTTGGTTTTCAGCTCTTCTAGGGTCTTTGGCTTGTTGACGTAAACCTTTGATTTTAAATAACCCCACAAAAAGAAGTCTGGAGGTGTTAAATCTGGTGATCTTGGCGGTCAATCCAAATCACCATTTTTTGATATCAAACGGTCAGGGAACAATTGCTTCAAAAAATCGATTGTAGTGCGGCTTGTGTGTGGTGGCGCGCCGTCTTGTTGAAACCAGTTGTGCCTGATACGCTTTCGACGAACGATTGGCATGAAAATATTGTTTATCATATCGCTATAACGCTCCTGATTGACAGTAACTCTGTGGCCATTATCATCTTCGAAAAAGAACGGCCCAATGAGCATTTTAGCACAAACGCCGCACCAAACAGTGACTTTTGCATCGTGAAGAGGTACCTCTTGAATCTCTTGTGGATTTTCAGTGGCATAAATACGGCAATTTTGTTTGTTTACCGTTCCGTTCAACTGAAAATGAGCTTCATCGCTCATGATAATTTTATGCCAAAATTGCTCTTACTATTGACTTGTTTTGTTGAATGTAAATTTCAACAATTTTAGAGCGTTCGCGTGGCGTGTACTGTTCCATTGTAAACATTTGCTTGGAATGACGCTTCAAACGCGGTATGTCATTAGTCGATTTGGCATCACTGCGGAAAGTTACAGTGTTGCCAGATGGGCGCTTCGAATATTGGCAACCCTGTATACATTTTTTTTAATATAAATTTATGTGTTTTTTTATTAAATATCTAAAATTAATTGATATTTTTTTAGTTTTTTTAATAAATTTCTTTAACAAATATATTAAATAAATGAATGAAAATAATTATTTTAACAATATTTTCGTATAAATATATATTATAAATTTAAAATTGCGTTAATTATGTTTCTTCTAATTGATACACAATTTTCTTCGTCATCAAGTGCAATGCTTAAATTATCGTTGTTGTGTTCTGTTACAAGAATTGCTTCATTTTCAATGTTGAAGTTGATTCTTAAATTATGTAATGCACAACAAGCATTAATTATTTTTGAGGCTTTTTCAGGCGAATAATGGAGCTGCCGTGCACCCAGCAAGCATCGAAACGTATTTTAATTACTCTATTTGTCCTTTCGATAAATTGCGCACTTTTGAGTGAAGTTAATTAACCTTCCTTCATAGCTATTTTCACCTCTGTCCCGATGTGCTCTAAAAGGAGTTATCAAGTAGGGCTTGAGAGAATATCCTGCATCACCTTTTAAGCAATTTTTTAGTATATGTATAAATATTTATAAAAATGGTTAATACCTAAGAGCCATTCGTTTCGATCTCCGTCTTCATTTGGGAGCATCGTATCCAGCCAGGAGATCCAAGTAAAGGAGTCATGTGATGTTCTTGGGTTGCTGACGCGCATTTTATTTTCCCAGACCTTAATGTAAATAGAATAATTCGCTTTAAGTAATATAGCCGCACTCGAAAGTAAAACAAATCATACCAACATTACATTAGAGCTATGGAAGCCCTTCCTATTATAGTATAAGTGTTGAAATTGTTTTGATGGGGAGATCATTTTAACGTATGTGCCGTCTACGTACCCAATAACTCCGGGAAATCCAAACTTTTGAAAAATTGCCCACTTAATTTTTTCTCTTTCATTTTGGTTTTTAAATTTTATTAAGTTGCTGCATATTTCTTCTTCAAAAATTGACAGAACCTCGGTCAGCATTTTAGAGAGAAAACCAACGTTATGGTCATTTCCGACCCCTTTTTGATAACTGCCTTCAGCTAAGAACCGAAGCACTGCAGCTAATTTTATTACCGGAAGCACTCTAAAATTTTTATTTGGAGAACTCGTTCTGCTTTCAAGAATATTTAACAAATATGAAAACCCATCTTTTGAAAATCTCAAAAAGCTGAAAAACCTGCAAACATATTAAATATGTGAGTATTAAACTTTAATATTGCATTTTGATTTTGATCTTCACTCTACACTCCATCCGGTAACTTCAACGGGTTAAAGTCGTCCGAAAATAAATTTTCACACGCCACAACTGGAATGAACTCATGTTTATTTTATTAAATAATACTTATATAATTGCTTTGTATTTTTTATTTTACTTCAAAATTGACATTGATGCTTAAAAAATTAAAAAGTCGGCGCAATGAACACGACCTGTGATTTCATTTCCACATGTTTCTCACGCTCACTTCACAGGACAACCAGAATGCCACAATTCAAGTGACGTAAGATGATTGTGAGACTACTCACATCGGTTAGGTGACAACAAGAATAAAGGCAAATATTAAAAACAAATACATCGGATCAAACGTGATACATTCAAAATTACCATCACTATTGTTTTCACTACCCTTGTAGATGATGGTAGTGATGATAACAGTGGAAAATGACCTGCAAATATGACATACACATGTAAACTGAAAAAACCTTTTTAATTCAAAGCGCCTACAAAGATTTGAAAGTATTTTTCAGCCAACAACTGATTTTAATTTTCCCTCGAACTGTTCTCGAAATTTTAAATTTCAGTATTCAGGGTTTTGTCGCTAGAGTTGGTTGGCTTACTCTAAATAAGGAAATTAAGTCTATTGTAAGTTCTGCGTTTTTTTAGATCTGCTTTTTTAGATTGCCACACAGCCTCTCAAGCGCGTCGGAAGCTAATTTCATCTGGGGGGGCAGTACAAATGGTGGTGCAAAAAAAGATCACCAAAATTTCTTCAAATAAACATGAATGTGAACACACAAATTTTTTATTTTAGTTTAAAATAAAAAAATATAAAAAAATATAAAAATATATAAAAAATATTTAAATTTCATTATTTTTAAAAGTTCTTCCAATTTCAATATTAGAGATCATTCTTTAAAGGATCTTTCATATGGTAATATGAAAATATAAGAAATAATGTTTGCTTTTATAAAGCAAGACTAGGTATATCTTTACATGGTTTAAATGCAATAAGGTACAAAAAGTTATATCAATTTAAATTATTCCAAAATGTTTCTTTCTGTCCTTGCGAGAAACAAACTCTTTCACCACCTCCATCGAATTCAATTCTTCGGTTTTATCTTCGTGAATGTGTATAAGTGTCGCATGAGTGAGTCGTTTCTGTGTCATAGTTGCTCGAAGATACGTTTTAAGTCGTCTTAGTGCACTAAAAATGCAGGCACAGTCAAAAGCAAAGCAATAAGTTTTTCAACTTCATTTAATAGTTTTTTTACAGTAACCGAATTTTTCGCAAATTGGGATACAATGCCACTACAATTTCAAGGTGTTTGGCCAGGCAATTGCTTCAGCAATTTCATCTGCAAAAAAGCCATCTGCATAAAGATCAAGTTTTGTTTTTAGATTTTGTTCAGAAGGCACTTTTCCGTTGAAGGCTTCGATTACAATATTTTCCAACGATTCCAGAGTGTCAAGATCTGTTTAAATGTACAATAAGATTTACAAAGTGCCAGTTTACACTAGCTTCACTCAACCGACTCACCGAATGTTAAATCAAAATGAGTCGGTTGAGTGAAGCTGGTGTAAACTTGCAAAAAAAAAAGTAAAATATCAACCTGTTTGATCGAATCTAGCCGTTATCTCATTTGAGAGAAGATCTAAAATTTCGAAATAATCTTTTCGTAGCCGATCATATAATGGCAACTGTACTGAAGGAACCGGATTTGATGTTTCTTCAAAGCGTCGAGGTGGATTTTCATCAGCTAATTCACAGTAGGGGCTTTCGCATGGTCCAAAACATTGAACCAACATGGCAGATTGTACAACATGTAGTACCATGCGTAAGCTAAAACGATAGTCGAAATTTTTGGTTTTTTTTCTGCCGATTGTACAATATTGTACAATTATGTAAAATTACTGCTCAATTGTTAGGGCATCTAAAGTTGCTTAGCTATTAGCCGGATGTGTTCTGCTTGAGAGCTTGCAATTATTGATGTTGCTTTACAAGTTGGATCATTCGAACGCTCAATCAAATAGTCCCATTAGTTTTCCATCTAACTTATCGTACAACATGTCGTCCAATATGGAAAGCCCCTAAGAACATATCAAATTTTTTCTTACCAGAGTTGCAAAATTAACAAGCATTAAGCTACACACTTAAGGGTGCTTTTAAACTGAAGTGGTGGGTTTGCAGTAGAAACTCTATATTTTGTTCTATCTTTTTGCAAACACAGAGAAAGAGAATGGTTATCCGCAAGCATGCTTATGAAGAAGAGAGAAAGAAGAGGAAAATATATAATACAAAAATATTATCGTTGTAAAAAAACTGATATATTGAATAACTTTTGAAGTTTTCCTTTCAAATTTTTTATCTAGCTAAAAAAGTGGGGGGCAACTGCCCCCTTTCCCCCCCGCTTCCGATGCCAATGCAGCCTCTTCATAATTTACGGCACAAAACAAGTTTAAATAAAATAAGTTCATTGTGACTATTTTATAGTCAAGAGTTTTTAAATAATTAAATTGCGAATTAAAGATATTAGTCTAAACCTGGTTTAGTTTTTGAGGAATGTTTGAAGTTACTCATGAGTTATTAAAAGTTTGCTTACATTTTTCAGAGTTCTAACCCGAGGAAAATTTTAAGGTCAATCCTTTAGGTAATTTTGTGAATTCTTAGGCTGCAAATTTTATGAAGTTAAAATAATAATATAATTTTTTCCTAGACCTCTTAATTTATGATTTGAGTTTAATTCGGGCTCAAGGTCACTTTTTTAATAAAAAGACGCAATAAAACCAAGACTAAAAAACAAATACAAGACTGCTTTTTATTCAAAAAGGTACCTTGTGCCCGAATTAAACTCAAAATCATTTATTTATCAAGTTTATGTAAAGGTTTTTCTGTTTCTAAAATTTTATTAATTTGAGATAAATGAAATATCGTTCAAACAAAATTCTTAAAACATACCTCCGTTATTCAATTGGCTAGATCCGTTTGAACGGATGTGCTTCTCTTAGCATACACAGTGATCAGACAGTAACAGAGCAGAACGTGTTGGTAGAATTTGTAAAAAAAGAAGAGTTAATTATACCCCCCTCCACCCGTTCAAAAAACGTAATAGGGATATATTAACTTTGTCTCTCCATTTGTAACGCCGATAAGGAGGCATGGCTGGTATAGAAAAGTATATATGTTATTGATCAGCATCACCTCCTGAGTCGATGTAACCATGTCTCGTAACGAAATTCAATATATAAGCTTTTGATTTAAAAATGGAGGTAAAGTTCGAAAATGAGCCAAATCAGATGAAAACCACGCCTACCTCCCATACAAAGTGTCAACCAAAATGTTAAACCTCTTTAAAATCCACAAAAATAAATATAATGACTTCAAATTTTGCACAGCGTCTTCAATATTTATTATAACCTTTGAGTACGAAATTTGTTAAAATGGGATGAAAACCACGCCTACCTCCCATACAAAGTGACTTATCCTAAACGGTAAGATCTCTTTCAATTTCACAAAATCCAATCTAATGACTTAAAATTTTGCACATCAGCTTTAATGAAATATGCATTTTTAGTATAAAATTTGTAAAAGTCGAATAAAAATCACGTATACTTCCTATGCAAAGTGAGTTCACCAAAATGGTGAAATCTGTTTCAATTCCTCAAAAATGAATCTAAGACTTCAAATTTTGCACAAAACCTTTAAGAATTAATAAAAACTTTAGGTATATTTGTAAAAATCGTCGTGTGCGGTGGTATTTTAACTTCGGCCCTGTCGAAGATAATTCCTTACTAGTTTTTGATATCTTTTTATTTTATTTCCATACAAAAACTTTTAAAATTCAAAAATCTTTATTTTTATTTGTGTTAATCTCTTGAAAAATATTTCCGAAATTTGTTTATATTATAATTAATATTTTAGCTGTAATATGTATAAATTTTAGAAATTCTAGCCATGAATACAAGCACTCCGAACCTTTTCAATATCTTGAAAGTGAGTATCGCATTAGAAATAATAAAGTTATTTCAATTTTAGTGAAAATAATTAAAAAAAAAAAATTAAAAAAGCACGAAAAACAGCATTATCCTTAATGCTATTGCAAAACTTTAAAATTTCTTTAATCAGATTGGAAAAGTCTTTTTCGGCCCTTAATATCTGACAGTTTTTTTTTCTTACAACTCTTCTACCAGCCAATATATTTACGAACAACATGATTTATGAAGGTTTTTGCAAAATGTTTTTGCTGGTGGCTATCTTAACAGCCAAAATGTTTTGGGAATTGTTACAAAATAGACCAAGGTTTAAGAAGGGTACAAATGGAAATTTTTCTAAGAGAAGTCGAGGCACCTTTTTTAATTTTTATTTAAAAAAAAATGTTCATAAAAACGCTCCCCATGAGTAAATCCCGGCTACGGCATTGGATCCACCACACACAGACACCGTTTTGCAAGATTGGCCTCACTATAGCTGTGTAAGTCCAACGTGCAATATTCGGTGTAAGTCCCCACGTTTTACCAATAGCTTTCTTACGGGCATATAAAGCAACATTGGCTTTCCAAGTCTGCTCAAGAATATTCAAAGATATTAAAATATTCTAGATGCCTTGGCAAACGTTGTTCTGCACCTTTATGTCTTCTACAAATATGGGTAAAGCTTCTTATATTGCATTGTGTAAATATTAAATAACTTCACAACAGCGCCACATAGCGGATCGTAACATAGCTATAAGCCATTGTATCAACAAAACATATATATTGTACACATATGACCTCAATCGGTCACATAGTTTTAATTTATATTTATCCCCAGCAGCAGATGCCTACCCCAAACCTCTTTACTGCCATACACAAGTTTTCGTGCTCATCGGAGAAAAAAAAGATTTCACCTCTTTAGTATAGTTGCCGAACGTAACATATAAACTAAATTACAAAATTTTAGTCTAAGACGCCGGAAACCGTCTGATATATAGGGTTTTTATTGATTTGTGGGCGGTTAACTGGGGAGTGGCAAAATCTTTTCCCTTAAGCCATCTAGAAATCGAAACAAATCGAGTTCAAAAATTTCAGCTTAATTTAGTTTATACCTGGCGCATTGTCCCTCACTCTACGCTTATCCCCTGAAAAATGGGCATAAACATAGTTGGCGAAACTTCATTCATACGAACTAATTCACCAAATTTTACGTTCGTGGTTAAATTCTTCCACATAAATACGTGGAGGAATTATGCGCGGAATTCAATATATCCTCGTAAAAACGACCAGTTCAGTATTTTTGTGAATTTACCATATCAGAATTTTTGCGATAGGAGAGCGCTGACCCAAGCAGCTCCGAGAGAGTGTTAGGAAAGTTTCCCTGTACAGCAATAGCTACGTCATCAGCATTGGCAATCACGTTGTAACCCACTTTTTCTATTATCTTCCGTAGTTCATTGACTACCAAGTTTCATAATAAAGGTGATAGAATATTCCTCTAATGAGTGCCTCTACTCACAAATCTCCTTGCCTTAGAGTCACCTAGAGATGCACTAACGACTTGCTGGTCAGCAGGTTTCTTATCAATGTACAGAGTGACTCATCCACCTGAATCTTTATGAGTGCGCCAATGATTGCCCCGGAAGAACATTTTTAAAGACAAATTTGACATGGTCCGTTGGTTAGGCCACCGCAAAATGTTCATAAATAGTTGTCGAACAAATGTACAACTGAAGTAAAAATTAAAAATTTTTATCGTGTCTAAAGTAGCGGTTTTTACCACAATTGAGCTGAAAAGGTTTTAAAAAATTAAATAACAAAATATGCAAGAACTTCGACCAATTATTTTATAATCGGCGTTCCAGTTTTTATTTTTTGAACATATTCATTTTATTTCATTATGCATAGAATTATTATTAAATTTTCGACATTTTGGCATTCCATTAAATTACAAAACATCGGCTTCAATCATACAGGCTCATATAAAGTGTGTTTTTTCTTAGAGGTATAGAATTTCTAAGAGAAATAGCTGTAAAACCATTATGTTAAGTATACTTTCCATGCAAAGGCTTCTTTCTATTGGTACAACTTTAACAAATCGTGAAAATTTATTTTCAAAATTCGCGAAAAACTAACAGAGCACTAACAGGGCACTTTACAGGAATAACGGTGCACAATGGTCCATCTGAGCAGGTTGTACGCAATACAATGAAACGATTTAGGTCTACGTTTACTCCTATGGACAATATACATCCAATACTAGCTCATACTGTGCGTACCGAATAAGCCGTCACCGTTATTGAGGTGAGGTGACCGAAGACAAAAATTTATCGATTCGACGCCGCTTTCAAAAACTCGACCTTTGTCCGTCCACTACGTGGAAGAGTCTTATAATATCAAGCCGACAATCAATGTAGCTCATTGAGATGCATGGAGCCATATTTCAGTGAAGAGGTGCCAGGATTGTACTCTAAATAATGAAATATTTCGCAAACACCACAGAAGCTTTTTTTTCGTTATTTATATCTATTAAATATTTTACACTTATTTTATTCATTAAGATTATCGATATAGCTTTTATCCATTCATAAAGCTCACTGATTAGGATGGGGCTATTATTTTACCGCAGCTGTATAAACCTAGTAGTCATGTATGTGTTTGCGTGTTAGAGCTTTAAAAGTAATAGTTAAAGCAATATAAAAATAAAAACAAGTGAGAAATTATTTTCGACTCGCCCGAAGTTAAAATACTCTCACGGAGGACTATTTTTCCAAATTTCATACCTAAAGTTTATATTAATTGTTAAAGGTTTTGTGCAAAATTTGAAGTCATTAGATTTGTTTTTGAGGAATTGAAAGAGATTTTACCGTTTTGGGCAAGTCACTTTGTAAAAGAGGTAGGCGTGGTTTTCATCCCATTTTTATAAATTTCATAAAATTGCAAAATTTGAAGTCATTATATTATTTTTTGCAAATTTTAAAGAGATTTTACCGTTTTGGTTAAGTCACTTTTTATGGAAGTCACTATTTGGCTCATTTTCAAACTTGACCTCCATTTTTGAATAAGAAGCTTATATATGGAATTTCGTTACGATAGCTAAAATATTACGGCTGTTATCGTAACCACAGATGGACATGGCTAAATCGACTCAGAAAGTAATGCTGATCAAGAATATATATACTTTTCTGTAACGTGGTCGTTACTCCTCCTCCTTATTGGTGTTACAAATGGAGTAACAAAGTTAATATACCCCTATTACGTTCTTTAAACGTGGGATATGGAATATTAAGATTTTTTCCTTTTAATCGTCTTTTGGCTTCATATCACAGAATCCCAGTGGTGAAGGAAGATTAAGTAAAGATAAATTTTACTCAAGGAGGTCTTTCAACAAATTTCGTATCGTCACTGCGCCTACAAAAATGGTAATGTGATTTTTGTAAATTTTTTTTTTATTGCATATTTTATTAACACATTTTTTATATCGCTTTTTAGATCTATTTAGGTTTAGAAGTGATCAAAACAGCTATGTGCTCTCAGTAGTAGATATGCTCTGACAAAAATCAGTTTTTTTGCTCTCCTGAAAAGTTGCTGAAAAACACATAACCATTTTTGTAGGCGCAGCGACGATATGGTCTCATCTCTCTTGACTCAAAAAACAAATTTTATACAAAGGTATGATCACGGTCCTTTCGGATAATAGCCTGATCATTTTCAAAAGGACTCATTTAAACGGCTGTCCCTATAAAATTGGGATCACGCCCGTACAATTAAATAAGGGTTTCCTTGATCCTCTATTACCAAATTTTTGATTCCAGTAGAAAAATTTTTAGAGGCGTGTTTTGAGAAACGAAACAGGCGACTTTACTCCATAATTTATTCCGATATTAGTAAATATTTCTAAAAACTAAAATTTTTTATTTTTGCGGTATTGACCACATGAGCAAAAAAAAAACACAAGTAGATAACTTTACTCCAATACATTAAAACAGAATTAAGCGTTTTTTAGTAAAAAATAAATAGATTCTGCATTCTATGCAAAAAAAACATTCAAAATAAGTAAATATTAATTATTTATGCTTAAGACATATTCTTGAATTTATCTTTATAAATTATATATTAGGATTCAGTAATTAGTACAGAAAGTTGGGGAATTAAGAAAAATTATTATTGAAATAGGAAAAATAAATAAAAGAAAGGTAAAAATGGTTTATTATAATAGTTATAAATAAATTGGTGAACTCGCTAGTTTAGTGATAGCGCACTTGACTGTCACCTAGGGGTTGCGGGCTTAAATTCCGGCCAGGTCATAATGCTACGCTCTTAACATTATTTCCTTATTTCTAATCAAAATAACTTTAAAACACATTAATTTACGAAGAAAAGTTATAATAGGTGATGGTAGGAAATTTTGTGGATCTCGAGGGTCGCTAAGAAGTATGATATGAATGATGTAATAACAAAGCGGGATCAGACTCATTACCCTATTTATTACATCTGTGGACCACACTTATTGTCAGTTTTTCAATGCAAGTTGAACTCTGATTCTGGTTTAAGCGAAGTTTATGCAAATTTTTTTCATTTGCACTGGGCAATGGACACATTCAGCGAAGTCAATTGTTGTGAACAATAATGGCAGCGATTCCTCGGTGAGCTATGTTTTATCTAAATGTGTTTTTGATATAATCGTCAGAAAAGTTGTAAATTATTTAATATTATTATTATTATGTAATTTTATAAATAATTTAATTGCAAAAGTTTTTTCTCACTAAAATTTTAATACATTTGCCAACTGTTGGCTCCGCTGAATGCGGCAAATGTGTTTTTTTATTGTCAGCTGCTAGAAATTATCTGTAACTTTTTAATGTTTGCAAGTGTTGCCACATTATGTATCCCTTATCTGCATGTTTTTAAGCCAGCACTGAAAAACTGATTCCTTAGTTGAACTCAGGTCAATTTTAAACTACGTTAAACTAATCTCAAGTAAAATAAGGTTGAAATTAGCACTAAAAAACTGTCTCTAAGAATATCCTAGAAAAGAAAAAATTATATAAGCTAATATTAACTTAACCAAGCCAATCATTAAGATATTCACGCCGTTATTATTGTGGTTCAGACAAAAAATATTTTAGTGGGATTTCAGTTAATTTGCTAAGCCGCTTCTAAACAGCTTCCAAAATATAGCTTAACAGTAAACATTTTACAGCCATAAAATTTTATAATTGAATTGTTTCTCAAACCCAACTCAATGTTATTCTGACGGTAAGGCCGACAAGCGCTTCAATTATTTTCACATTAAGTTAATTCTAAATACATTTCCACGTTCTCGAAATGCTAATAAAAACAATGGCACAAACCATTTAGTTTGTAGTAACAATGTTTTCATTAACTTTTTTAAGCAAACCATAGACCAACAACAAACAACATCAATGAAAGGAAAACAAAACGAAAAAATAACAACAAGGTTAACAATAAAAACTTTGCGAGAAACAAATCAAAGTGAAAAGGTAAAAATTACATTATAGAAAAAAAATCCCTAAGTGTTAAGCAAAACTTTTGAAAGTTGTTTTGTTATTGTTTTCGTTTTATTTTGATTTTATTGAAAAACAACAAACACCACGAGCGAATTGACAGCAAATTTATGACATTTAGGCGCAGTTTAATGACAAAAAGAGCCACTACCGTTGAGCTAGGTTTTTTGTTGGGCTGTTGCCTTCGATGCTGAGCGCTGCACGAGACTCATTGATGTTGCCTGTGCTAACATTTGGCAGGACTACGATTTATTCCTCAAATGAACTAACGACCAACCAAACGGCGTTAAAGCAATAAACGATCGGTAAACGTTAGAACCGATGCTGAAACTCATGTCCTACCTACACCAAAAAAAAAAATCAACTCCCACACAACCACACAGAAAACATGTCGTACGGTAGAACGGTACAATAAAAAAAAAAAAAACACAACGACGACAAAAACCATTTTAACGGTTAATAGACTTTTACCACGAGATATCGAATTGCGAATCGTGTTGAAAAAATTAAATGAACATGAATATTGCTCAATTGACTGAGGCGCTACTTGGTATTGTCAGCATGACAAAGAGAGGGTACAAGCGAGCAGTTGACAGTTCGGCAGGGTGTTTTTTCCCCCAGCTAAACATTTTATGCTGTGTTTAGTTTTTTAGTTTAGTAGAAAATTATTCAGGTATTTATATTGTTGGTTTTTTCTTTTATTGTTTGTAATTTTTCCCCGTCGTTTCTTGTATTTCTTTTACTTGAATTGAAATAATTTATTAATAATGTTCAGGTTATAATATTTAATATAACAAAAACTGTGACAACGACGACGACAACCGCCAAATTGACATGAACTGAATGTTGTTCCGTTTAGTTGCTATTGTCCATTGTTATTAATATTAGTAGCAACTTATTGCTGACGTTTATATTAATGCTGTTGGCCATCAGTTTGTAACAGTTTTTTTATTTAGTAATACTTTCTTAAATTTAATTATTAATTTATTCTTAACTTCCACATCTCAGGTAGTATTTTATTTTTCGAAACATAGAAAGAATTTTAAGTGGTTAATTAGTTAAATCAAGAAATATTTGAAATATATATGGGATATGTAAAAAGAAGGCGACTGGTTATAGTTGTAATTGAATTTAATAAATAGCTTAAATATTGTATAAATTAAAGAAGTTCAAACTGTTTGAGTTATTTTAAGAGAGTAAGAAAAGTTATTTTAAAAGTAAACTATAAAAATTTTCTTATATGAAACATAAAATAAACAGTAAATATATTACAACACTTAAATCATTTTCATTCTTTACCTATCTACATTCTTATACCTAATGTAGTATCTACGAATATATTCGTATAGGAACTGTATCATTGTAAAATGGCTATAGCCGACTGGTGGAGTGCGTGGTCCGTAAATTGAAGAGTCGAGGTTCAAATTCCAGCTCTGACAGAATTTTTTAATTGTAAGATATAAGGTTTGTTCCCGTACTCGATTTAAGCAGCTTGAAAGCGTTATTTTAAAAAATTTTTAAGCTCGAGAGTGAAGAATAACATGCAAAACCTCTCTATTCTATAACAAATACTTGAAGTTAGTACGGAAACAGACCTGTTATGATAATTTGTAAATGTAGGGTAGAGCTAGGATGATTTGGCAAAAATATATATTTTTATAATTTTCACTAAAAATTTAACAAATCGCTAAAAAGTTGATAGCTGATACTGTTCCTTAATTATTTGACTTGTCAATCATTTATATTCTAAATGTGCTTACCAAATCATCTTCTTGGGATGAAGTGAAACAGAGGAAATGGAAAAAGTGTCAAATCTTCCTACTTGTGAGGAGGATTTGACAGAGCCTTAGAGGGATTTAACAGCATGAAGTAGGAACTCGCTTCCCAAATGGTTTCAAGAAAAAAAATCTTCAGACAATAAATTAATGCTGTTTTGCTTATGCTATATTTCATGCAGTACTTGTAAGCATTTCAATCTTATTTTTAATGTAGAGTAGTGCTTTTTGTAGACCTTCGTCATCAAGATCCACTTCAGAGTACTTTATCTTGTATACCTTAGGCATATTATACTAAAATTATAATAGTAAAAAGCATAATAACAAGAAAAATATCAAAATATCAGCTCTAAGAAAATAATATGAGTATTTTAATACTTGATAAATCTTTCTACTTAGTAATGTCAAATCATCCTTAAACCAATCTTAAACTACCCTATCAAATGTATTCGCAAAATATAGATTTGTTTTTGTACGAATACGAATAAAATATTCGTAGCATGTATTAATATACGTCGATTCCACGAATCCTTTGTAGTCTAGTGAAGAGGGCGCAGAGTATCAACTCAGAGGTCCCCGGTTCGAACCCGGGTTCGGTCATGGTTCTTTTCACTTTCTTTGCTCTTTACTTCGTTTAAAAATTATTGAAAAAAATCCACAGCTAAATTGTGGAAAATGTATAATCAAAGGACAAGGACATCTGAGGGCTGGAAATACTTGCCGAGGTTAAAGCATAACACTAGCTTCGATTATAATCAATTCAAATTGTCTTTCACCTTTGTTCCGTCTAATCGATAATTTACGGTACCATCCAAATCGATGATTCCAATCAATTCTTCCTCTAATAACACGGTGTGACCGCCAAATAGTTTCAGCCTAAATTCTTAGAAATTCCGAGAGAGGAACATCTTGTGATTATATTGCGACTAGTCTAACCTCTCAATTCCATCAACAAATTTTTTTTAAAACATTTTAAATATAACAAGTAAGAATTCTGGTATTCCGACTTTTAACAATTTTTTACATTTGCTTAGGTTGTGAGAATTTACAAACAAAATGCATTTTTGTTCAATGAAATTAAACGTAGAATGTTACTATGCCAAAAGATTTTTGAAAAAAATATACAAAGTGTGTTTATCTCAATGGTGTATTCAATTTTTAATAAATTTTGCTCAAATGTTAGTGATTCTTTATTCTTTTTAAAATAGTAACCAATCAAAGTTTTCTTAATAGTTTTTCCAGAATTGAATAAAACTATAGATTGTCTTTCTAAAAAGTCTAAGATAACTGAAGATAACTAAGATTTCTGAAATCAGATAATTGGAAAAATGGCAGCAGTTTTAAGGTGTTTTTTCAATTGACAATCACCGATTTTTCTTATATGCGTTCGCAGCATACAAACTCCTGCAGTTCAACCAAATCAACGGATTTTGGTCATCTATGGATTGTTAGAATGCACAAACCAAATGCCACATTTTTCCGTTTTAATTTTTGTAGAAAATAAAAAAGACGATTAAAAGTGACTGTGAATAATAAAAAATTCATTGTTCTTTTGAGATAGATGCTCATGTTTGAGATAGATGTTTGTGCATGATATGAATTATGTTTATGTTGGTGGTCTTCAAAATGCCTCATCCAGTGCCAAAAACCAATACAAATCAGCAATAAGAGATTGCAAATTTTTATTCTTGTACCGCTACTTCATTGTTTTTGCCGTTTGATAGAAGCGATCGCCTTGTTTATCACACTCGGTTGAAATATGCTTTTCAAATTCATCGATATGACACATATGATGGTGAAGAAAATGTATGTTAAGCGACATTCGAACATTGAGTTGGGTAAACGCTTCCATCAAATCGGCGAAAATACTTCGGTAATTCTGAACGCGGTGCTTCCCCAAGAATCCTTTGAACGTTGCTTTAGACCAAATTGGTTTTTATCTCGCTTGTTCACAGAGTTCAAGATCGGCAAATGTTATAATTTCATCAGGTTTGCGCGGACTTTAAGAAAATCGCAATGCGAAGGGGTTTCAAAAGTTGCTTTCGTTGCAACAGGTACACACGCTATGGTGGCAACCAATACACTAAAGCTGACTAGAAACTGCGCCAGCATTCCGTTATTAATGAGGAAATGTGATCCTTGATGCGCTCGTTCCATGTGAAAAAAATTCTACTGCCTCCACTCAACATCAAGCTTGGCGTAATGAAAAATTGCATAATGTCTTCACAATTAGATTCGCCTGGTTTTCACGCCTGGTTTTCACACTTACATTCAACAAGATGTTCAGCAAATAGATTAATTTTGATGTTTTTATGTATGTTGGAGTGCTCGTTGGCCCTGATATTCGCAAGCTTATGGATATAAGGATTATGATTTGGTGAAGGCAACGTTCAAATTATTTTTTGGGTAAGCACCGCGTTCAGAATTACCGAAGTTTTGTCGCCGATTTGATGCAAACGTTTAACCAACTCAATACATTTTCTGCACTATCATATGGATGTATTCCAAAGCAAATTTCAACTAAGTCTTAAGGTGTCAGTTTCAGCTATCTTAGACTTTTTAAAAAGAAATTTAATAGTTTTTATTTAAAGTAATGGGGATTTTGATTGGTTACTATTTTTAAAAGAATAAAGAAACACTAATATTTGATAAAAATTTATTAAAAATTGAATACTCCATTGTGATAAACACACTTTGTATATTTTTTTCAAAAATCTTTTGGCAACATTCTATGTTTAATTTCATTGAACAAAAGTGCATTTTTTTGTAAATTCTCACAACCTAAGCATATGTAAAAAATTGTTAAAAGTCGGAATACCAGAATTCCTACTTGTTATCTTTAAAATGCTTTTAAAAAAAATTGTGATAGAATTGAGAGGTCGGACTAGTCGCGATATAATCACAAGATGTTCCTCTTTCGGAATCTCTAGGAATTTTGGCTGAAACTTTTTTAAAGATCGAATCGGTCACACAGTGGAATCTATACTTTTCCTTTCAGGTCATAGATGAAACGCTATTTGCATAAGGCACATGCCTTGGTTCTTTGATCTTTAAAAAAAATTCTATTCGTGGATGAAAACTTCGAATGAAATTCGTAGAATAGGAACAGTTATTATTAATATTTACACACAAACATATTTAAGTGTACAATAAAAGAATCAATTCTGGCTCTTTGTGATACCGGTTACTAACAAAGAAACATTTGGGGTTATTTGAAGTCTGTAAAGATTTGTGTTGAATTCACTACATCTTTAAGACACAGAAACGTCGATGAGCGTAGATATTTTAGTCTCGATCTGAATAAGGCTAGGTATGTGCATAGTAGACCTCTGCACGGGTAGTCTTTTAACGGGTTTCAAGACATTCCTTTGGAAAAGAGTGATTGATGTGTTACATTCGTTGCGAACAAATCAAACATAACAGTTAAGCCTAGCATCGTCGGACAAAAAAATCCAAATCAATCGGAAATCGAATCGAATGTAAGAAGGATTTAGAAAATATGAATACAGCATTAAAACATGACTCGAATTTTATGTGCACAAGAAAATAACATTTGGTGCATAAATTGATTACAACATATGTTATTAATCGTATATGCGATTAAAATGTTTTATTTTTGCGATTTCGTAGCTGGGGCGAACACAAAAAAAATGGGTCGCTGATGCCAAATTCACTGTCACAATTTACAAATTTCAATATTTATTTGACAATAGGGCAACAAAAAAAAAAACAATTTTTCAGGGATCAACCTAGTGTCAAAGAAACTTCTTGGAATTCTAACATCAAACCCGAATACAGCGACTAGCGCATCTACAAAGATTATAACACAAACAAAAGAACACATTTTCAGGGTCTATCCTAGTGTCAAAAAACTTTTTAAAATTCTAACATAATATTCGAAATTAGCACATATAAAAAGAGTTTTGTGTATGTGAACATTTTTCATTATACTTGTATTTAAGCTAAGCTTTCATTTAATTTATGCTTCCGATAAAATTATATTGCCACCTAGATTCACGTTACTCTTTGTAAGCAACAATTTATCCATTTTCTGTCGCTATATTATGTCAAAATTGCTTGTCTGTATCTATATCTATCTAAACTATTTAATCAAATTGAAGTGGAAATTCAAAGTTACGACTTTACTCAAAAAGTACTGGGCCGATTTTTATACAAAAAAATTGTAAATATTATATTTGTAATAAAATACTACAGATTTATTTTGGTGTATTTTTCTTTCGAAATTACATTATTAAGTATATTTAATTACGGTATTAAGTTTTTTAATAAATCATCTCACCTGCCACACAATGCTTATTCGTTGTTTTTTGACGCGTTTGTGTTGCAAGAGTTTAAATAAACTCCATCAAGGCTCATTTATAAGGTTGTGGCACTTGAGAGCGAGCTTGGTCAAACTGTCAAAATGGATGAAAAGAAATCAAGAAAATTAATGCATAGAACAAAAAAAAAGCACAGTGACAGTTCAAGCAAAGGCGGAAAAGAGTGCATTTCTCTCAAGTGCCACAACGTTACAAATTAACCTTGTCCATGCTGCTCTCTATTTTTCTCTTTCTGTTCGTGCTCAGCTAGCACAGCACAACAAAAAAAAAAACTGATGAACATCGAATAAGGCGAAAAGTGAGAAACATACATGGTAGAAGAATACAGGTAGATGGACCAGATAAGAGCATACTGCCGGAAATGTCAAAACGAAGCAAAACTTTTTATTTATTTTCTTCTGTTTCCATTCGCCCCACAGCTGATTTTGACAGACATGGCAGTATGGAAAGAGAGAAGAGTCAGCGCTGCAGCTACCTCTATCATTCTACCATGGATACATATAAATGCAGAGCGGCGCTCCAAAACAAAAGAAAATATATAATTTTTTTATTTCTTTGATATATATCATGGCAAAATTAGACAAGGTAGTGTTAGGGTGGAGAGCCGGTGACCGCAACTGTCAAAACGAAGTTGACAACTCATACAAAATCTGCAACCAACGAGAATGCAATATGAAAGCAAAAATATCAAAATGGCTGAGTTTGACAGTTATGGTCGTTAAGAAAGAGAGCATATTCAGCCCTAACACTTCCTTGTCTAGTTCTACTATGATATATATTATCTTGACTCTATAAGGACGATGATGCCATATAGAATCACCAAGTCGGATGTCGCAAAACTAACCGTAAGTATTACATGAAAATTAGTCAAAATCAAAATTAGGACAAATTAGCACTTGTGTGAAAAGATTTTCCCGTCCTTAAGACGTTAAGGAGATTGAAAAAAAGTCCGTGCTGAAGCTGCGGACTACAGTGACCTGCTAGTACTTAATAATTGTTAACTTCCTTTCTTGTATCAAAATTGGTACTCGTTCACTTTTTGAACAACCACATCCTGAGTAAGTTCTATAGATCTTTGTCAATAAATTAATTGTTTCAGAAAACTATCACTTACACTCACTTCTTTTATTTCGCACACACATTTTCTAACACTTGTTTTTTTTTATTTCTTTTCTGCAATTGTTGTTATTGCTGTGTTTATTAGCTAGTTAGTTTTGATTTGTCTTTATTTTCGTTTCTGCCTTTGTTATTGTTGCTGTTTTAACTTAGTTAATCAACAAATGTTGTTTACAGTATTGTCATTATTGTTTAGTAGTTGGTACAAGGGAAAGAATATCCATTTAAAATACTCCGAAAGTTTGAAAACATTTATTATTTTAGGAAAGTGTGTTGGGACAGTTTTCATTTCTCGTCGGGAACCTTACCATTTTATGAAAAAAACCAAGCCTGAGAAACATGTGAACAAAATCAGCCATCTGAGTATGAAGTTAATCAAACGTCTCAATCCAACGAATATGGAATTTTTTCAAAAAATATTTTATAATTTCTGTTCGGATTTTAAGTAGGATAAAATGTATCGAATGGAAACAATATTTTTTTAAAAATAATGTAAAGTGGTTGGATACTTCAATATCGTTTGTTCAACCTCCAAAAAAAGTAGTACCAACAAAACGTGATAGAAAGGAGATATCTTTGGAAGAATGTATGGAAAATACAAAAGCAAAAAAATGTAAAGAAATGCGGGATAGTATCCCTTTGCCTATTTTGACACATGCAACTCAAATGAGTTTGGACAAACTCGCGCCTTACTGAAGAAGGTCTTACTCATAGCTGAGTTGAAACAAAGCGATATTGTTTCCTTAAAAAATTAAGAACTGTCCAAATTAACTTTATATAAACTAACTGTCCAAACAACTAACTCAGGAAGCTAAAAATAAATATTTCAAAAATTACAGGGAGTACTATGCTCGTTAATGCAGTCGGGAGAGTTCTAATAAAGATATATTTAATAGGTTTCTTTTTAATAGGTTTTATTTAATAATTTTGCCAAAAGCAGCAAGTGAAGAAGAGATAAATGAAAATGATAATGAGGATGATGACTATGGCTATGATGACGAAGAAGATATTAATGAAGATGATTACAGCGATATTGAATATATGCGTTTTTGAATTAAAGAAAAATTTATTGTTCATTAAAAAAAAAATTGCGTGTTTCTTACATTTTTTTATAATACAATCTTTTCTGATAAAAACATAAATTTTCCTATATTTTATTGAATTTATTAAAATCGCATGAAGTATGGTTTAAATCAATTTGATTCATAAATTTATCTCTTTTTAGTTTCAAAATTGTAACGAAAATTGTGATTTATGTAGATTTATTTTAAAAAAAGCGTCAAATTAATGTTTTTTATATTTTTTCTTTTTAAATTTTAGGTCTTTTTGAACTTATAATAACTTAAAATATTTATAAAAAATAAATTAAATGTCAAAAAAACATAAAATATTTAAAAATTAAGGCTCCTTTGAATCAATCCGCGTTTTGATTATCTTTCAACCCACTGTTGCGTTGGAGGTATTTTTGAAAAGACAACTAAAGGTTTATGGTAAAAAACTATTAAAATTTTTTAAGTAAAGGTCATATGAAGTTCAAATTTAAAAAATCTGAATACCTCGATATATTGATCTGATTTGGAAAAAATTAGTATTCCACTAAATTTTACGACCGAAAATTAAGTTTACGTGTCCCGGTGTTTTTTTGTGACTTTTCAAAAGTTGAAAGTTTACCTGCAACATGAACATTTTTATTATATTATTTATTTATGTATAAAAATTAAAAAAGTCTTTTGAATACCGTTTGAATTGAAGGTTGTATGTTAGTATCGGTAGTAACAGAATAAAGCCGAGAATTGCCAATATCGAACTGCTTAAAAATATATTCCACTTCAGTTATTCCCGAGTAAAAATAAAAACTTTTGTAGCTAGGGCCAAACAGTGGCCTTACAAAGCCTAATTATAAATACTTTTCTCTATCGTACGAGGGTCGTACAAAGGTCGATTACAGGATTTTTTGGCCAAACAGCGACTGTACAGAGGCCGTTTTTCAATAATCTCGACTGTACAACGTCCGTACTGCGGGCGAATTTCAAAAATCTCGGCAGGCAGCGCTTACTCTGTGAGTTGGATAAGTGTGCTTGGTATTTCTTAGTTTGTGTTTTTGTACCTTAATTCTCGGTTTATTACTTTACTTTAATTTTTTGTATTATTTTATTGAGTTTTCCTTAGGTAGGGTTTTTGTAAATTTTTGTTGATTTTTTTTTTAGAGTAAAATTTTTAATCGAAAACATATTTAAATATTAATTAAGTCTGAATTCAATCTGTACATGTAGCTTTATTTAATCTCATGGCTTGCGCATGTTTGATATACATTAGTTAAAATCTTTTTCCCATTTAGCTCGAGTTTATATAAAACCATCACATACTACACACCATAACACACACAATACATTCATTTTGAACTATTTTCATTTTCTCATAAAATGCATGAACGAAAGGTATAGTTAAAAGCATTTATCGAGTTTTTCGCTTCCCCCCTCCCCCTAGTTATAATCTTGCCTACGCCCTTGTGAGCAAACATTCTTTAAAAGATCACAACTAAATTACAGGCCATCTCTCAGAGATGCCACCTGTCTTGAACCACAGATATTTTTGGATCGATCTTTTTTTTCCAAGTAGTATATGAGTAGAAAATTTAAAAATCAGTGAAATGTCGAATTTTAGTACAATCACGCAAATGTATCTACTGGCCTTATTTTTGCACAAATTTCTTTAAACGATTGCTTACTTACTCTGATAATAATGTATATTTAAGATCAAGAGAAATAGTTTCAAACTTTATTATGATTTTTTATGAATTTTTTAATACATATTTGACTTGCATTTTTACGTAAAAAAATTTTTTTTTCAAATTATTTCTTTCGAAAGCGCAAAAACTTCTCATATAATGAAAAAATTTTTGAATAATCATGTAGGAAATTTTATCAGGCTCAAATTGATGCATCCATTTGTAAGAATTGGATAAGTATTATCCAAGATATGTTTCAATATATGCAAAAAAAAAACAAAAGAAATTGGAAAATGAAAAAATATACATTACAAAAAAATTTTTTCCGGATTTCGTGTTAAAAGACTTCAAATCTATAAGAAAAATATAGTGGGATGCCGTGTACAAAAACAGTGTCGCATAGTATTGTCTACACATTCGGTTCACTTTTTTATATATTTATGACTTTATTTTTTACAAAATAAGTTTAATTGCAAACAACTTTAAACAATACAGATTGATTTAATTAATTATGACCTCTGATGATCTTACAATGTTATAATTAAGAGCTTAAGATCAAGTACGTTTTGAAAGATGGCAAAAACTCTGCATCATATGACGTTAAAAGCAAGGGGTTCATATTAAGGTCAAACCTTAAACTTTATAAGAGTTGTACACGTACTTAGTTAATCTTCTCTCTTTTCGCGATCCCCCCTCTGTGTGTGTGTGTGTCTGTGCACAAAAATCTATCAATGAGTTTATATTTGGGTTGGCTCTACCAGAAAATGTTTAGATTTATATAATGAATTTTGACCTCTTATAGTTTTACAAGGATATTAGAATTTAGAGCTTAAAGCAAGTAAAAAATTAAAGATAGGAACAACAATAAAATCTGTATAAAGTGAATCACACAGCTGACTAGACAGAATGTTTCGGAAGAAGCTACCAGTTCCATATTCAGTAGCCTTGAGCGAATCAGCAGTGACCAACCCACTGTATAACTTTTATATGATTTGACACATAAACTCATGAAAATAATATGACGTTAATACACAACTCTCATTTCAAATTTCATTAAGACACTTAATATAAAAACTGTTTATTTAAGGCTGAGAAATAGTAAAAAATATACACAAAAACACTATTTTTCGACTTCCGTTTAACATTTCGAATCAACCAATCGCTTTGCAATTTTTAACATGGAGATTTGTTACCTAGTTACATTTAAGAGAAGAAAATAATACATTTTTTGCACAATTTTTTTTAAACTATATTTACGCTAGATTGAATAAAATACATTTCCCTTGAAAAAAAAACAACATTTTTTTTCTGTAAAAATTTCAGTATCAGTCTGACATTATTGTTCAAAGGAACAAATTAAGAACACGAACAAAAACCAACACTCAAAAAAAAATCTGCTTCCCTCAATTTAAGAAACTGTAACTTTAATTTATAGTCTTAGGTTTTTATATATTTTTTAGAGGTTTCTGCTAAATGGAGAGAATTTATACATGATTTAAGGACCTCACGTCTTGATTTCATTGCAACGTTATCAAAACAGCTTCTTTATTTTGAAAACCAGTTTTTACTTAAACAGAAAGATGAAGGTATGATAAAAGTCTAATTTCCAAAATGTGTATAAAAGCAGGATTTATTTTAAGGATGCTTTCTGACAATTATAGAAAAAAATTCTTTTAAATTACTTACAAAGCGAACGCATTAATTTTCTTACTCTGTGCCCTTATGTTTATTCTTAATGAAGCAAATTAAGCTACAATTATGTAAAAACTACTGTGGTCGAATGGATAAGCTGGTACACTTACACTCACGCGGCCGAGGTTCAAGTCTCCGGAAAATTTTGATTTTTTCGATTTTATTTAATGTTAACAATAATAATTATAATAATAAAATAAAATAAGTTTTTCGTCAGTTAAGAAATCATAATTCTGACAGGATGCTGTGTAAAAATTTGAAAATGTTTTTTTTTTAAAAATATTTTGTTTTTTATTCATCTCCTGGAAGTTTGATTAATCAACGGTAGAAAATGTTTCTATTAGTTAAAGCCGCTTATTATTAAACGGTAAAATTTTCTTAGAGAAAATGTTTCTTTTAGTTATAGCTTGTGATGAATAAACGCTAGAAAAACTTCTAACAATATTACAATTGTCTACTCTAGAACTAGCATAATATTTTTTTTAGATACTTCTTAGTTATCCTGAAAATATTGTTTACTAGCAAAACTTACCCTGATCAAGTTTATCAAAAGCATTAGTCCAAATAATGTTAACTTTTTACTTCAAGTTAGAGTTACATTTGTTCTTTTCCAAAATCGTTAAAAAACACGAGCCTAGAAAACAAAAAATAAAAAATTCTAAAAACCACGCACGAAAAATGCATAAGTCAACAAAAACCGAAACCTCATATTTGAACAGCGACAACATACACACACACTTGCATACGCTTGGAGTGCTAACTATAAAAAAAGTCACAAACGAACAAAGCATAAAAAAATGAAGAAATGAAAACGCCGCCATTGTAGAAAGATTGTGTCTATACTCTATAAAGGCAGCCATTTAAGAGACGCACAGTTTGAGGGACAAACAAACACGTTTATATGCTAAATTAACTAAAAGCGCGATATGGTGGCAACACTAGCAACAGTATGAGGTGTGGACAGTGAGTGTGTGGTAAGCAAAGAATATGCTAATTGTACGGACTGTTTGAGGAAAATGCAGCAAAATAATGCAAGAACAACAATAAAAGAAACAACAACTGGTCACGCAAAGGAGTTGAACAACTGCAGCAGGTGCAACTAAGGTAGGGTAAGGTGGTCATTACTCAGCCAACTGGATATGCGTGCACGTAGTGTGTACCCTCCTGCAACTATCAGCACATATGAGCGTGTGTGTGTTTTGATTTTACGCACAGTTTTACAACCACTTTAACACGCCATATTTAGGCATACTTTAAAGGGACATCAACAGCTGCTGCCACTTACGCAATCGTCAACTAAACCCCCTTTTGCTTTTTCTCCTCCGCAAGCAATCCACCCTGGAGCAATTCAGGCCAGGCTGCTCGACCCCTTGTATAACGACTTAACACATATACACGCAGAGAAAAAACATAGTTGCAACAATGCTTTTGAGTTCTACTACCATCCCGATAGTAAAAGTATGTTGGTGATGACATTGTAATGCATAAATTAAAGCGGTATGTGACAAAAACTATTTTTCCTTGTTAAGTGTCGATAATTTCTTTTTATTGCTTATACAACAAAATGGTTTTATTCGCCTGTGCAACTACATAGTGTTTTCCAACAGTAAGTTTTGTAAAGCAATGTATTTTTGAAAATTATTCTTGCTCATGTTTGAACCTGAACTAAAATTTAATATTTAAAAGAGCATTATCAAACATAAATTCTGAAATACCAGCAACAAAAGGAAAATAAATCCGACAATTACGTCGTAAAAATTATTCTGAAAATAACTTGTGGATGTGGTTTCATTTTTTTTTTTTTGATGTGTTTTTAGTAAACAGTGGAGTTTCGTTTCATTTTTAGTGTTCTCTTTAAGCATGTGTGTCGCTAGAAGCATTACTACTCGTAAGGTAACTTACTGTGTAAGAAAGATGTCATCAGTGTTTTAACAGCCATGACCAAACAAATGTAATTGAGAATTCGTATCAATTGTATCGTCTATGTAGCTGTGATTTCTATCGGAATTATGTTTTCTATTAGGAAGGCTAAAGTGTATTTTTGTAAACAATTATTGTTGATGCTTGAACCTGAAATAAAGTTAAATATATATGGCAGGATTTCGTTAAATCAATAAGCGTTATGCTTCAATCAAGAAGCATAACTTCTTTTAGCATAAAGCAAAAAATAACTCTAATGATTTTGGAGTCCATCCCATGAAAGACGTACTCAAAATTTTCGCAAAACTCAAGATTATCATAAAAAGATTTTATAGAATTTTAAAAATTTGGCTTTTTTAAATATAATAAATTGAACAAAATATATTGAAATTGAATTGAAAAAACTTTATAAGCACTTTGAATTGTTTTTTTTTCAGAACTTTTCCATGAGCTAGTTTTGAAATCATCGAAAATTAACGAATACGTATTTTTAATATTTTTCTGCACTGTATTTTTTTATATACTTAATTATACCAGCAGGCTGCATTTTTTGTTCAGACGTCTTTTTACCAATCTTCATAAGACAATACATGTCAAATGAAACAAAAATATTTCATCGGTTTTTTTTTTGCTGTGCTAGAGCACGAAGAAAAAGAGAAGAATGGAGAGCAACATGCAGTTTGTTGAAACTCTTGCAACATGCAGTTTATTGAAATAAGCGCGTGAAAAAAAAGTATAGCAGTGAGGGGACTGCCGACCGAAGCGAAAACATATATGTAAAATGTTAGTATTCCCTGAAAGACTTTGTCCTGCCATGGACTGACTGCCTTACTGCTATATAAGAAATTTCTTGCTACTCGGAAAAAATTTTATATTTTCCCCCCTCAACCTTTGGTTATTTCTTTCAAAATATTTTTTATTAAGATATCATTTTTATTTTATAATTACACCAAACTATATTATTACATTCAAATTGAATATTGTTGATATAAAAATAAAATACTGGGAGATTTATTTTAATTTTATTTTTTATTTTTTATTTTTTTTATATGTGAAATTTTGTTTGATGGGTCTTGAACTCTCTTTTAATGCCTGCATTTGAGATCATGCTATAAGGAAAACAGAAAACATAGAAAGCAAAGTGCAGTTTATTTTCTGCCCCCGATTCGGTTCATCCGTACATTCGGTTTATTATTAATACACATTATTTTTATCTTTTATTACTTTATTATATTTTAAATAACGGGTTTTAATTTAAAAAACAAACTAAAACATAAACAAAAACATAAATTAAACTTATTAAAATAATTAATATACACTTAAAATACATAATAATACTTACATACATAAAATTTGTATTTAAATACATTTCATTTATATTATTTTCACTGCTTGCGTCATTAATCATTTCATTATATTTTTAAAAAAAATACTATTGCCCTGACAACTACTTATTTTTTCACGATCTGCGACCATCGAATTTCAAACAAAAAAAAAAAACAATATAAAGTGCGTGTGCCACACACATTGGCAGCTTTCAGTGGAGTCAATAGTTGGCAACTGTTTTTTTTTAAATTTGAGTGAGAAACCTTTGCAATGAAATGATCCATTCACAACAGGTGACTCCTCTGAATGCGGCCAATGTGTGTGACATATGTTCTCTATTTTGTTTTCTTTTGCTTGACACTCGATGGTCGAAACACGAAATGTCACTCCTACCTATTACTTATTATACCATGGTCCCAGTCAGAGAATATGCTGGCGACAATTATAAAACTACAAAAGTTTTTATGTTGGTCAAGAAACTCAAATACATGCTCTTGGGTTTGGCTAACAGGCGCTCAGCAAATGCAGTAGGCATGGCAAAATTAAACGAGGTAGTGTTAGGGCGGAGAGCCGGTCACCGAAACTGTCAAAACGACATTTCATACAAAATCTGCAACCAAAGAGAATGCAATATGAAATCAAGAATTGGCAAATATATCAAAATGGATGAGTTTGACAGTTATGGTCACTTAGCAAGAGAACACATTCAGCCCTAACACTACCTTCTCTAATTCTTCTATGGCAGCAAACAACCATCAATAAGTTTATTTGCAGACAAAACGCTCCTTCATAAAGAAATCATGAAGGATATTTACTGTTTTTCTGTCAATGTATATGTAGATCTGTAGCTGAACTAAAATACATTTACAACAACAATTACCAAGCAAATCTACTACAACGACGAACAGAGAAGAGCAGTATCATATCGGTTGCGCAATGTTAGAGGGGATGAACCGAATTGGCGGCGGAAAATTAACACTTTGCTTGCTATGCTTTTTGTTTGCCTAGTAGCAAGATCTCAAGTGGAGGCATTAAGAAGAGACTTCATGGCCAGTTAAAAAAAAAAACAAAAAGCAAATATCAAACATTTTAAATTTATTTTATTTTAGCCATATACATTGGAAAAAACAGTAACATTCAATAGCTGCATTCCCGTGGTCGTTCATCTAGAGCACGACTTTATTTTATTCACAAAACAAAAACAAAAATTAAAGCCAGCTCTATTTCTAACTTTATTTCTGATCTTAAAATGCTGTCAAGTTTCAAGCATTTTTTATCAAAACGAACACAGTTGGCAAATCTAAATAACTAATCATTTTACTATTTAGACGTTTCACCGCTCAATGGGCGTTTTGGTATTGTTGTTTTCTTTTATTGCTCTTAAAACAGCTGTTTCAAGACTGTGATGGCAAATTGATATAAAGTTGAACTAACGAGACTTGATCAGATCAATTGCGTCGGGAATGCAGCTAATGTTTCGCAGCGGAGCAAATGGACTTATTGATGGTTGTTTGCTTATGTTTTCTATCTTGTTATCTTTGCTGTCTGTATTGATGACGAGAGTTACTCGGAAAAAGGCAATGAGGCAAACCAAATATTTATCCTCTACCAAAATCTTTCAACGTGCCTAAAGAAGTTTTCACTTCAAAAACGATTAAGCAATACGTGGCAACTCTGATAGTTTCTTTAATAACTAAACACTTTAATTAAATACACTTACTTATTATTTAAATTTCGAAAGGAAAATATTCTTAAAAATATATATGTAGCACATATATAATATCTTAAACAATTTTTCATGAAAATCGGCCCAGTACTATACCCAGATAGTATAGATGTGCATTATTTTTTATGTTTGTCTATCGACCCTCAAAATTTGGTTCAAATCGAAGGCATGAAATGTGAATCGTGGCCGAAATGCCTCTCTTTTACAGGAGCGAAAACAAGCATGCTTGTGGTAATAATACCACAACCATATATTTTCTCTGTGTTGCTTCCATCCATCCAACCTGCTTATTTAGTATGCTTAACGGTAGCGTGATGTTTTTCAAGTTATTCCCGCTCGCAGTTCATTTACAGTTCAAATAGGGTTGCCATATCTACTCGATTTTGCTTTTGCGTTTATTTCGCAAAACTTAAGCGCAAGTCAGTCCGTCAGTCAATTGTTTGCATATATTAAATCAAGCAAAAACAACTGCTTGTTATCTGTCCGTTTGTTGATCTGTTTGTCTGTTCGTTTGTCTGAAGTTGGGACCTTTTTGACACAAACACGCACACACCCATACGAAACACAACATTTTCATATATGCTTGTACGAAGCTACGCATATAAAATACATAGTTTAGAAATTTAAAGCATCTTCTGGATAAGCACTGCTAGGCGGCACATAGGGCAAGGATAAGGAGAACAACAAGGACATCACAGTGCCAGTTAAGAACTTTGATGACGTGCGACCGCATCGCGCTGGTTACTCGATAATAACAACAATTTTAACGCACATTTGAATAAACTTAACATGACGGTCACGTAGTTTGTCGATTTGTCACAAAATAATTTTTACGACTTCATTTTGTTAAGTGTGCGTGCGCGGTGTGCTTGTGTGTGAGTCTTTGAATCTTTGCATGAATTGGCATGTATATCCTTGATAGTGTGTGCTAATGCCTCGTTTAAGTAGTGCTCGTCAGACATCCGAACGCGCCAAAATATGGCTTTAACCAGTGTGCTCAGCGTCTTACATCGCGATTTTTGTTGATGTCACACACACACCCACACACAAGCGCACTGAGCAAAAAATGCTGACAGTCCCTTGACAAGTGGGTGGATTTGTGTTGATGGTTTCGAATCGATTGTAGTATCAATTTACAAGTTGGTTAAATTAAATTCAATGCTGTTGCTGTAAGAAAGCTGAAGCATATTACTCAGTTGAAACATAAGTCGGGTTCAAGAGCAGAGCATGTTTTCATTGCATACATAATATGCACACTATGAATTCGTAAATATATTGCAATAACTGACGACAGAGTCTAAATTTATGCAATGAAACAAGAGGTATTGATATAGTTTTATGCTGTGCGCATACTGGAAAACGTAACACTGTATTTTTTAAAGAGATTTTTTGGGTTCATATAACTTTTACGGTTTAAAAAACATTTTATCAAAAGTTTTATTTTGAAGCGACAGTATTAGAATTTTTTTTATTATAATTTAAAAGCTCCTAACATTTTGGGAAGTTTTTGTGTAAGCAATATTAAAATATAAATTAGTAGGACTTTTTGGTCATAATACGCGCGAAGTCAGTGCAGCATTTTCCAGATTAGATAGAGAGTCAAGTCGAATGGGTCTGGCAGTGAATGCAGATAAGACGAAATACTTAGTGTCAACAAACAAACAGTCCCAGCGTCTTGGAACACACGTTACCGTTGACAATACCTCATTCGAGGTTGTGAAGAACTTCGTTTATCTGGGATCCAGCATCAACTCAACCAACGACATCAGCATTGAGATCAAACGAAGAATAATTCTTGCCAATAGGTGTTACTTTGGGCTCAGTAGGCAATTAAGAAGCAGAGCCCTCTCTCGACGAACGAAAATCACGCTCTATAAATCGCTCATCATGCCCGTCCTACTTTACGCATCACAAACCTGGACGCTGAGCAGTTTAGATGAAAAGACTTTAGGAGCATTCGAGAGAAAGATTCTTCGTAAGATCTGCGGACCAATCTGCGTCAATGGCGAGTACCGAATACGGTGGAATGATGAACTGTATGAGCTGTACGCTGACATCGACATAGTCAAGCGCATTAAAATCGAGCGGCTTCGCTGGCTTGGTCATGTTCAGCGCATGAAAGACGATGCTCCAGTGAAGAAAACATTCGATTCGGTACCCAGCGGAGGTCAACGCAGAAGAGGACGACCACATCTTCGTTGGAAAGACCAAGTAGAGGACAACCTGACGAAGCTTGGAATTTCCAACTGGCGCCAGCAAGCGAAAGACAGAAATGGCTGGCGCAAGTTCTTAGATGAGGACACGACCGACATACGGTTGTAGCGCCAACTAAGTAAGTAAGTAAGTATGACTTGTTGGTGCTTATTTATACATAAAGAAACTTATTTAGGTTCTGCCAGCAGTTAAAACTTTTTATCGAAGATTTAAAAAAATTTGATTTTAAATGGTAAGTGTTTTTCAAATATTTATTAAAAAAAAAAACGGAATAAAAAATAAAGGTCATTTTATTAATTAAGTAAAAATAGAGCGAAGGAGTCGCGGGTGTAGTCGAGTAGCGCCTCTAGCCAACTCGAGCTAGTTCCAAGTACATAATGGTACCTATGAATCATACAGTATGATGCTATCAAGGCGAGACCATCATTGCTCGTAGTAAATTTTTTTAAGGTTTTTGAACTTTTTTGGTTTTTATACTTACTTTGTTCTTTGTATACTTGCTGGTAAATATAGTATTTGGTAAAGTAATTGGTAAATATACAGTATGTGTTTTTATAACTTTATAATAATAAGTAAATTGTGCTGCTTATTTTTGTGTTTTGTGAACGAATTTGCATCAAATCGCGGTGTCGATGAAATGATGCGTTGCGGGAATTATTCCGGCGCATAAATCGTTATAACATCACTGAGGCCCAACAACAGGTTCTCGATGAGAAAATCTTACAGTTCCTGAGCAATGAGGATGAAGCAAATGATGCGGACGACGACGATTAAGTGCTTTATGACGATGCAGCTTTCGATACCGAAAATAAAATCAAAATCGAGGTAAGTGATGGCCAAACCAACATCGACATCGAAACTCATAGAAACACGCGCAGGTCTTTTGGCTGGGTTTTTAACAGATCCAATCGCTATCTTCAAGGTGTTTATGAGTGTGCAATGTATATGGCATAAGATAACCGATAAAGATTTATATGCTCTTATGGGCTTGGTATTATCTACGCAGAAGTTGCTGCAAATCGTGAGGCAAAACGATGGGTAAAAAGCAATTGCGTGGAATGCATAAAACCGATCTATTTAGCTCATGTAAGATATACTGAAATGCCTCCAATGTCCTAGTGTAGCATAATAATGCATAATCAAGAAAGGTACCCGCACTTAAAATAGACAATATATTCATTTTTTCATTTATGCAATAAGTTTACTACGGGGTAATATTTTATATTAAAAAAGCTCCCAAATTTGGGCTCTTATTTAATTTTCCGTTTTGTGTGCATTTTTCCAGAGGTCTAAAGCCTTCTCTGCTCGCAGTATGGTCGTAGCCAGAAGAACCACAATTGTTGTTTTTAAATATTCTAAAATTTAGGACTTAATTCATCACTTCCGTTTAGGTTTTATTTCATAATGAACATACTCCTAAATGTTAGGTTTTATTTCACTTTTTGTTTAGGCCTTATTTCACCAGGAGTTAGGAGTTATTTCATCTTTTAACGTTAGGACTTATTTCATTTACTATTAGGAGTTCTTTCACCACCAGTTATCATATTTCATTAGGAGGTATTTCTTAGTATGCGGTTTTAAACATCATTCAATCATAAGTAATTTAAGAAAAAATCTTAGTTTTTCTTAATTTTTTACCAAAGTTATGCGCATTTAAAGTTTTGAAAATATATCTTTTTTCTGTCGATTTATTAGTGTGAACAACGATTGCAAAATGTTATTATTTTTATAAATTTTTATTCTTTTTTAACTCATTTTTGCAGCCCTACTCAACCACCAGTAAATATTTTATTTTACCCTTAAATAAAGAAGTTGAATTGTCTCTTATTTTGCTGGAAGGGCGAATGACTTTTAAGCAGGAATGGTTTCTCCAACATGCTATACATCTATATTATTGACTGAAGTCATATTCCTACTTTAAAAAATCTTTATGAGTATATTTTTTTGTTTACATAAACTTACTAACAATTAATTTAAAGAAACAAGCATCACAAGATGCTTATTTAAATTTATCAGAATTTTATATGATGAAAACCTAATCGACCACTTTAGTTAAATTTAAAATAATTTATACGCAAAAAAAAGATAAAAAAGTATAAGAATTTATAAAATATTAACATTTTCTAATTGTTCTAGAATAAAACGTTATTTTTTCTCTTCCTACTACGTGACTTCCCTCATACCAAAGACTTCATAACTTTTATTTATAAAATCGTTGCTGACGCTAAAGAAATCTACCAAAAAAAGACATGTCTTCAAAACTTTAAATGTGTATAAATTCGGTAAAAAATATAAATAAACGTTATTTTCTATTACTCCATTAAGATTAAATGTTGCTTAAAACTGCATACTAAAATTTTATAATCAAGTCGAAAATAAGGCGAAATTTCAGTTTAAAACAAAAAAACAGCAACATTTTAAAATAACGCCCTTTTTTACCCTCTTGTCCAAAAAAAAGTAGGAACCCCTCTTTCAAGCCCACGAAAATAAAATTTGAACATTTTTCTTTCCAAATAAGATTGATGAAACATTATACTATTCAGTTAGGCACCCATTCAGGGTAGAAAGCAGAAGTATTATTTTGAAAAACTAAACCTTTTTCGAAAAATCTGAAAAAATTTTCAAAACTCTATTTTGTGTTGAACTATCAAATTCCGCTTCAGCCCCCCAAAATTTTGACATAAACAAAAAGTTTACGCCCTAATGTCATTACATTATAAATATGTATTTTTATGTTTTTATATATATAGCCATACACAAAGCCATTAACAAACATTGCCATGCATTTCATATAAGGTCTAGCCAGACCTCATACTGCAACATACAATCTCAAGACGATTCCTGAATCCAAGAGTTAAGAAAATGCGAATTCTCCGACTTTATATAATTATTCTTATGAAAACAGTAGCGTTTTTCTAAAAGATAATATTATAAAAGATTTAGGTATAATATTTGACACCAAGCTTTCTTTTAGCTACCATAGAGAGATAGTTCATGATATCTAAAGCCTGCTCTCAACTTGGTTTTTTAAAACGAAATTCAAAATAATTTTTAGATCCCTTCACGGCAAATTGCAAATTGTTAGGCTTACAAAAATTGTCACAAAGAAGGCAAGCACAGAGCGTTTTATTTATCAAACGCATGTTAGATAGCAGCGTAGATTGTTCGGAATTACTTGAGTTAATTCCGTTCTATGCTCCGATTTGGCCACTGAGGGAGAGTTCTTTGTTCTGCGTTCCATTTCATAGAACTAATTATGGCATGAAAAGGCCAATATCTAGATGTTTAGTTAATTGTAAGTTAAGTGCTTATAATATTGATTTTAGTGATAATGTCATAGTATTTAAAAGGAATGTTTTTGAAATATTAATCTAATTTTCGCTGTTTTTATATTGTAATAATATAAGATATATCTTATTATTGATGGATATATCTTCTGTAATTATGAAATAGTCTGTAAGATTTTGTATCAGTGGACTAAATTAAATAAATTAATAAATAAAAAAAAATAAATAAACAAATAAATAAATACATGTCAAACGAAATAAAAACACGCGGTTGGCGGGAGGTGTTATTTGGTAGAAACCGTCACGTAACAGTGAGATTGCAGTATGTGTGTATGCGTGCGAGTATCGAGCAGACTACAAACTACCCTCCAGGAAAAATTGGAAGGCTTCCATCTAAAAGTGATAAAAAAAAACATTCCCCACCGTATCTTTTGAAAGCTTAAGGGTAGTTTTGTATTTATATTGTTTCCCCACCGCATCTTTTGGAAGCTTAAGGGTAGTTTTGTATATATATTGTTTCCAAACCGCTTCTTTAAGAATGCATGTGGAAACTTTTATTTATTGTCAAGCAATGACAATAGAAAATATTAATATCATTGTTTTCTAGCCGCTTATTGTAGAATTCGATAGTCTAGTGGTAGCGCACTCGACTGTCGCTCAGGGGTCCCGGGTTCGAATCCTGGCCGGATCCATTTTCATAACAAGGGAGAGGAATGTTTCCACATGACTTTTTAACACAGCGGGGAGGAATGTTTCCCTCTAATGACATGCTATGTTAAAAAAGCAATGGAGTGTGCAACAAAGGGGAATGCATCCTACATTCCATGGAATGTTTCCTGGTAACATCCGGGAATGCTCACATTTTCTGGAGGGTAGCAGGCGAGTGCGCTGTGTGTGTGAGTTGGATTATTGAGATTCGAGCAGACTGACAAACCTGCGAGTACATGGTCTAATGCGCAACTCTCTCTTTCTCGCTCTCTCTCTATGTGTGTCTCTGTTTTTGACAAGTAGAAATTGGGTTGAAACGCATTTGTTATTTTTATTTGCGTTTTATTTGTGTCCTGTTGCTATTAGGTTTTATGAAATAGAAACTGCAGCAAATGTGTGTAATACAGTGTAAACTAATGTAAGGGTTTCAAAAAATTTCTTTACACTGGGGTGAGCACTAAGAATGTTTTTTTTTATACCATACTTTTTGAGTTAGCAGTATTAATTCGCTGATTTCGAATCTGATTTAAAAATTACAAAAAAAAAATTTTGGCAACTAGGGTGGACCCTAAATACATGTTTTTTGTTTTATACTCTTTGTAGAAATGCTAATCTCTGATTTTGAACCTTACAAAAAAATTTTTAAAAAATACCATAATCATAAAACTAAAGTAAAGCAAAAAATACAGCAACAACAGGAAATATAAAAGGAGAAAAACTGAGAATCTGAGCCTCTGTGGTGTAGTGCGCTAATACACTTGCACGGCGTGTCACGGCCCGAGTTCGATTACCGCCGGCATCACAAAGATTTCTGATGAAGCCTGTAAACTGGGCCGAAATTGCAATAAAATCAGCTAATGATGTTTTCCTTTTTATGTTGAAAATGTTTTTGTTGTTGTTTCTTTGGAAAAATTCGTTAGAGAAATTAATTGTTCTATCCTGACCTAAAGCTCAATCAACCATTTTAAACTATCAAACAACTAGAATTTGTATTTGAAATAGTAAGCTATCAAAAATTTAGAATTTGTATTTAAATCATAGAAAATCAACACAATTTTAAAAAATGATTTTTACACAAGGGTGGATCCTAAAAATGTTTTTTTTTGTTTTATAGTCTTTGTAGATACGCTGGTTGCTGATTTCAAATCTGATGTAAAATGTGTTTTTTTTTATACTTTTAATAAAGTCCAGTTTGTAATTCAACTTTTCAATAAATTCAAGCTCCATACGAGGAACAAGATGAGTGTTCAATGCTCAACGCCTTTTTTCTTCATGAAACAAACATTGCTGGCAACGATTACTGTTTTCTAATCTCTTTTTCCTAAAATATTGAATTAAACTTTTTGATTTGATTATTCATTTACATTATTTGCCTTGAAAAAAATTATATAAAATAAAAAAAATAAAAAAAATATATAAATATGTATACAGATTTTATTTCGAATTTTATTCGGAGTTGAAGAAAAAACGTAAATAACTTCTTTCCTAACGGTTGTTCCTCGACCGCACCACTTTTTTTTCGAGCGTAGCACTTCATTGCTCGATGCTCATCTGTTTTTTTTTTGTTGCGCTGTCCTAGCTGATTACAAGGTGAGAAGAGTAAGAGATGATGAGATACTTGAGTTAAATATAAGTACTTATTACTAAAACTTTGAGAGGGAAATACCTTATAAAGTGCTCTTCGATTCAGCACATTAAAATAAATTTTTGAACAAAAATGTAGAGTGGAACCTGTCAACCTTCTATAGTTTTTTTTTTAAGTAATTTTTTTCTGAACTAAGTATTTTACTTCAAGACCATTTTACGGTATGAAGGATGATAGATATCAGTTTTTGGATCTGGGTCTAAAATCATCCGCTTGTCATCTGCTATCACATATAAAAAATTCAGGATGGAACGTTTTCTTTTGGGGTAAGTTTTTGGGTGTGGAATTCTTACTTTTGTAGAAAAATCACGTTTTTTATTTTTCAGCCCAAATTAAGGTACCAAGCGATAGAGTGAGATATGAGTATAGTTTCATTTGATTTGGCACATCAGAATACATTCTTACACAAAATTGCTGAATGGAACCTTTTAATTTTCATCATTTTATCGTTTTTGAAAAAGCAATTTTTTACCTGAACTAAGTTTTTTAGTTCGAAGCCATAGATATGAAGGACGATTGATTTGGAGGAGAGGAGACAAATTTATTAAATAAATAAAAATAATTGCTAAAAAATTTATGTTTAACTCAATTTTGTAACTACGGCGAATTCAATATTTAGATATGATTTGCGGCGAATTCAGCAAAAACTTGTTGAAGATTTTGGGCTTTCTTCACAAAAGTAAGTATATTTATATAGTTGAGACGTTAACATTTTTTTGATTTTATATGTTTGAGTTAACATTCAGATTGTTAACTCAATTTAAAAAACGGTTTTTGCTATTTATAAGACCAGGAGATTCCCTTTCGGGTGTTCTTACAAAGTTTGAAAACAAATAATAGTTTCGTATAAGATACTCACAAGGTCATCCTTTAATCTTTCATCTTTTTGAATAACTATGAAGCTCATTTCATCAGACGTTTTAATACAAAGTTATCCTGGTTAATAAATTGTTGGAACTTTTAATGTAAAAACAAGATAACATCATTGTGAAAAGGTGGAAGCCACAATTGTAAAAAAAAACTCTCTGAGCGGCTTGGAGCGATATAAAATGTTTTGTATTTTTTTTTTTTGTCAACTCTGACCCAAACAGATGAAGGAAATTTTTATTAATAGGAATAACATTTGAAACTTGATTTACAAATTTTCCTATCATATATTAGTAATATATTTATGATATTCATGGCTTACACAGTTTTATTTAACAACTAAACGGGGAGCATAATTAGTGATAAAATAACATTTGCCACATTACTGAAATAATCTCTTTCATATCTCTACATAGCTTATCTTTCTTTTCTGTTTAATTACATTTAGAATATAATTTCTGAAAAAAACTTTTAAAAGTTAAAAAGAAAACATTATTATTAAGAAACAAAAACGCACCCAACCCATTCATTTTGTTATCAATGGGGAGAAGAAAAAAATTTAAAAGCTGATTTAAGAAACTAATACAAGAAAAAACTTTCAGATTAAAAGTAAATGTTATCTGCTGACTAAAGCTGTGAAGATTAAAAATAAATAATATTTGATGCCACATTTATAAGTAAAGCGGTGGAGACAAGCAATAAAGCTGTGAGAATTATTAGATCTTTTTTTTTTAGTTAAGACGAAATTTATTTATTTAAAAAAATCAACGCGAGAATAGCCTACTTTTTATGTTAAGTAAATAAACTCTTCATTGTGATTTTCTTTTCTGATTAGATTGATAAGCCAGTTTGAAAGGGACGCCATTGCACCATCAAATGTTGAACGCAGAGACAGCAAAACGCGGTAACAAGTCGGATGTTGTCGAACTCACCGGTTTTCGTCTGAAAGATTCAAACATCTCAAATCAATTCATGGTTCATCTAAACATCACAAAGCCATACGGTTTTGTGACAGCTGATTATCCAGATGATAATTGTTGCAAGCGGTGTTTGAAGCATGTTTTATGCAAAAAAGTTCTGTGCAAACGTTTGCCGATTCTTACTTGGCTGCCGCGTTACAGCAGAGAGGACGCTATCGGTGATCTAATTGCGGGCATTACAGTTGGTCTTTTGGTGGTTCCACAGGGTTTGGCTTATGCAGGTGTAGCTGGACTGCCATCACAGGTTGGTCTTTAAACTTTTCTTACTCCACACATTAAAGAAGATATATAAATTTGCCTTGAAAATACGACATATTTATATTATTTTTCTGCTTGATAAACGACTTTGTGCTATTAAGCGTATGTTTGTGTGTGTGTGTGCGCCTGTGTATGTGAGCTAGTGCGAGTGCTCATTATGTATTTTTGCTTTTACCACTTTGCAGTTTGGTCTCTATGGCGCCTTTTTCGGCAGTTTCATCTATGCGCTGCTTGGCACTTGCAAATACAATACCGTTGGCTCCACCGCCATCGGCTCACTGCTACTCTTTCAAGTGGCTAATGGTGTTTGGCAACGAGCTGTGTTGTTGACCTTCCTAACTGGCATCATCGAAATTTTAATGGCCATCTTTAGGCTAAGTTTTCTGGTCGATTTCGTATCTGGGCCAGTATGTGCCGGCTTCACCAGTGCGGCGGCATGCATTGTCCTGACATCGCAAGTAAAGCATATATTGGGTGTCAATGGTGACGGTGAGACGTTTGTGCAACGCTGGATCTCGATGTTGAGCGATATTCAGAATATAAGTGTACCGGATGCAATACTTGGATTCATATGCATCGGTGTACTGCTTTTATGCCGTTATATTGGAGGCCTACGTCTGAAATTGAGGCTTGTCAAAGCTGAGCGATATTTAAATAAATCACTTTGGGTCTTTGGCACCTTAAGAAACGCACTTTTGGTTATTGTTAGTGTCTTTTTGAGCCGTTATTTAGAAATGAGTAGTAGTAATCCGTTTAAATTGACTGGAGCTATACCAGCAGGATTGCCAGCGATCAAAATGCCAGCATTCTCAATACCAGGAGTGAAGGGCAACTCCACAGCTGATATAACAGCAGAAAATGGCGAAAGCTTTATGGAAATGGTGCAGAATATGAGCTCCGGTTTTGTAATAGTACCATTGATTGGCATGGTGGAAAATATTGCTGTTTGCAAAAATTTCGGTAAGAAAATGGTTATTGCAAAATAGTAATTTATATATATATATTTACTCTTGGCAAATTCTTATAAAACCATAACAAAAAAATCCTTGGGTCTGGGATTTGTTTGATCGGATTTCTGATTTTCTAATGTACTAATTTTTCAAAGCCTTTCTTTCTCTTTCGTTACTTTGTCGACATTTTTTACCCATGAGCTTAAATAAGATAATTCCAAGACCAAGACCAAGACCAAGAAAGCTAAGAATAAAAAACCTTAATAATAACACATGGCAGTCCGGAGTCAATTGGGTTTTTGGGGTGCAATCCTTCAAAGTGCATCCAAAGAGAATTTTTGAGATTAAAAAAGTAGTTCCGAGAGAATAAAAAACCCCATTCAAATAAGACCATCAATTATATCTATCTATTATATAAAATTGAAGTGTAAACTTTATGTTGTGACTTAATTTCAAAAATACTGTGCCGATTTTTACGAAAAATGTTTTAAATATTATATTTGTTATACAAAATTTTTTAAGGGGTTTTTCCATTTGAAATTTTAATAATAAGTACATATAATTAAAGTGCTTCGCACGTTGTGTTGCGAGAGTTATAAATAGTTCCATGTTGCTTTTTTCTCTTTTCAGTTTGTGCTTAGCTAGCACAGCACAGCAAAAAAAACCGATGAGCATCGAGCAGGGCGAAAATTAAGATACATTCCCGTGCCAAAAAAAAAAAAAACGCATCACCTAGAAAAATTTTTAGAAGTGGTTAAAAATCTGCTTAATTCTCCGAAGCCTAACAAGTTTCTAGTACGTCGTTGCTTGACCAGGTCCCCAGAGACCTTCTTTATGAATATGGGGCACACTGCTAATAATTAATAAATTTTTTGGACCCTAATGGAGTAAAATTGTAATTTTTTGTGTTCATATGTTTGGTGTAGTATTGTAGAAAGAGTGTGATTATATATTTAAGTAGATTAAATAGAAAAAAGAAACGTTTAATGCATTATTTTTCAAATTATTTTTGGTTTTAACCGACAAACGGACAAAGAGAATAAAATATTGAAAAATATTGGGGGTATTCAAACTGATTTTAGGAGTATTTTTAGTTACCACTAAGATTTAGTAGTTTAGTTTGTATGGTTACTGGCGACAACTTTACTAAAAATGGGTGTGGTCGAGCTATGTTTACTTTCCATTTTCAGAGGATAAGCGTGGAGTGAAGGAAAGTGTGCCAGATGTAAGCTTAATTGAGCTGCAATTTTTGCAGACGATTTTTTTCGAGTATGAGATGGCTTAGGGAAAAAAAATGTTTGCAAGGTTTTGGTCGTATTAGACTAAAATTTGGTAATTTTGTTACTATCAGATATATAAAATTATTTTTTCCGATTGGCATGAAAATTCTTATATGGTAGTAAGGCGGTCTGTGGCAGGACAACGTAGCCCGTGATTACTAGTAAATTATAAAATGCTGCAAAATTACACGTATATAAAAAACTTTTTTTACGCCAAATCAACGGCCATAATATTGCGTACATAAAATGACAAAAAATAATTTGGTGGCAACTTTCTTCCAGCTGTCACTAATCAGCTACATAGACCGGAGAGATCATACAAACAAGCAGTGTTACCCAAAACTATTCTAAAAAGTACTCAATTGTAATTTAGGGTGCTCGCAATAATCAAAAGTACTCAATCAACCCATACAGAACCACCCAAGTCAGTGTGAATACCCCTATTGTATTTATTTTCTTGGTACTGCTTCGGCGGCTCCTGCGTCTGGAGGAATGCAAGCATGGCATTTCATTAAAACAGAGGAATGTTCAACACTTACTGGGTATTAATAATATTGTATGAAAGCCCATACAAGGTCCTGTGACAAAACCGCCATAAGTGACTACAATCCGACCATTATAATAAAAATTTTTTACATAAATATATCGTATTTAATTTCATTAGCATTTATACATCCCATTTAAAGAAGTCAGAAAGGCTCCGGTTTTTCGGTCGAATCATATTAAAATGCTTCATTGATAAAATTTTCATACGTCCCTGGTAACCTTCTCAATCATTGGAGGGTTAAATTGGTTTTTACACTAAAAATTTTGATAAAGGATGTGTTTGTTGACATCTTTAAAATCGTGATAAAGAAATGTATGTACATCTAAGGAAAATGGTGCTCAGTAGGTTGCTTTATGTAAAAAATGTTTCACTTAAGTCGCAACATTTTTTAACTATTTGAATGTTGTTAATATTTCTTGATGGGAACTTAAAGTAATACTAAAAAGTTCACCATTTAAACTGGATTTTAGGGCCATATTGAACAAAAAAGTAAAAAAACTATGTGAGTAAAACCTTTTTCCTAATTAATAAAAGGATTTTATGGAGGTTTTGTCCTTGTTTTGATAATCAATCAAATTTATATGTTAAAGTGGTTGGAGTTCAATTTAAAGGCTTTTTTAAAATAATGGCATTTTTTTGAGCAGAGAGTTGTTCAAAGTAAGAAGTTTAATGAACTAAAAATAAAAATTTGTGTTCCTAGAAACCAAAGCCGTATTTATTTATTTTTTATTAGCTTACTAAGCCTGATATGGTTTTATAGCAATTCATTGCAAATATAAAATTTTACATATAATATAAAAAATGTTGCAGCTGACGACAGTAACTGTAACAGTAATAGTAACGAAATGTATTATTATATTTTATATTATCTACTACTGCTTAATGTTGGCAGCATTGCAGTTTCTTTATATCAAGAGAAACTAGGTAAAGGCCACAATTTACACATAATGATATCGGGCCGAATTGTGTCATTGAGACAATACAGTGTCTCGTGTGACAAGCTGATAGTATGTATATACATATATCTTTATCCCTATCTTTATATGCCATATCTTATTATATAAAATTGAAGCGCGAATTTAATGTTACCACTTCACTACAAAAGTACTGAGCCGATTTTATGAAAAAAATTTTAAAATACGATATTTGTGCTACAAATTTATTAAGAGGTATTTTTCTTTCAAAATTTTAATAAAAAGTTTATTTATGGTACAATAGAACATTAAATTCTCTCCATTCTCATAGCCATTAGTGTAGAAGTCAGGCGTTTCGCTCTGACGGTTTCGGCGGTCGCGCTTTCAGTCATGAGCCTACTTTGTTTTATTTTACCATGCAAACTAATGTATTCTGTTTCATTTTGACAGTATCGGCGGTTACATTCTCAGCCAAGAGCATACCTGGTTTTATTAAACCATGCAAACGAATAGATTCCGTTTTGGCAGTAGCGCTCTCAGTCGTGAGCCTACCTGGCTTTATTGTAGCATGTTCTGTTGCTTCCCAAAAAAACTGATTTGACACTTATGCCTTGTGAACAATAAAAATTAAAAAAAAAATTATCTAACACAGCCCAATAAAATAGGACGAAATTTATTGTTTAATTAAACACAAATTTTCCTTTTCTCAGTAGAAATTCTTCAACAACATCTTATTTTTTCGAAAAAGTATAGGCTTAGGAAAAAATATCAAAACTAACAAAATATTTTAATTTCTTAACAATATTTTTTTGTTTTTCATTTTTGTAAATGTTTCCAAATCACACTAAAAATCCACAAAAATTTAATTTACTTCGCAAAAAATAATTAATAGCTGAATCAAGAAAATTAAGCATATCTTTTTGTAGAGATTTTTATTAGCTTTATTTTGATATAATATTTGTTTTATTTATGTTATAAACCGGCTAAAGGCGGGAGGCGTGTAGCTTGTCAATATAGAACAATGTATTTCTTATGTTATAAACACAATCCACATCACACACCGAGCTTGTCGTGCGGCTACAGAACACGCTGCAGCCGGACAATTTTTATTTAGTAATTTGACAGGCGTATATTGAAAAACAAATAAAAAAGGCTGTGTTCAGACGAGAATCAAATGATTGAATTAATCATAATTTGTGTTTTTTTTTTTTTCAAACTAAAAAATGGACTATGCGAGAGCGAAAATTAAGATCGATACTAATCAAATTTTTGATGACGCTCAAGACCTGAATCAATTAGTCAAATAGAGTAAAAAAGAACAAAATAAGATATTTTGTAATCATTTCATTGTCGTCTGAACATAGACAAAGATTGTATTCCACACGCCAGCAATAGTTCTACACGCCAATGGAACTTAGACGTTGCACGCTAGTAGCCCCAATTGTGTTTATAATATTATATATGCCAGTTGAACTTACACGTCGCACGCCCGTAGCCCCAATTGTATTTTTAACATATTGTTGTTGGTTCTGGAGATATACGCTACTAAGTGGAACCAACTTTTTTTTTTTTAAAATTACAGTAACTCTCTAAAAATCTCTAAAACGGAGTGACAAAAAAAATTAATGACATTTTTGGAAGCGCCGACCAATTTTACATTAAGAATTGATAGTGGCATTCATTTTACATTCTGGCTGTAAGCCAGTGTGATTTACGTAATATATGCTTATCTTTCAAGATCTATTTCATAAAAATAAAGTGATGCGGGAGAATAAGTTTTAATCATGCAGGAGAATTAAAATCTCTTCGTTTAATTAACTTCGATTTAAAAATAAAGTTAAGCAGAATTCGTTTTTAAGAGTTCCCCTAATTTTTTAATTAAGTGGAAGCATCATTTTTACTAGAACTGGGATGTAGTCAATTACTTTCGTACTTGATTACATATAAATTACAATTTCAATTATAAATTATTATTGTAATTTTTAAAAAATAAAGAATACGATTACTGTAATCATAATCGAAATATTTTTAGTTACAATTACAGTCACAATTACAATTACTGTAGTCGTAATCAAAAAATTTTTTATATCGATTAGAGTAATTGTAAAACAGTAGAATAATAATTACGATTACTGTAATCGTAATAATTCTTTTTGTAACTGAATTATTGCATAAATCTTTATTTTTCATGATGCAAATCACACAGAAGATCTTTCCTAGAATCTTTATTTATGGTGGGGCACTGCTGCAATAATTCTCTTTGTAATTCTTTATGTTTGATGCCGTATACGGCGACAAGCTCTTTCTGATTTTTCATCCGAAAAGTTAGTCTTATTTAAGATATAATATACGTGTAAAAATGAAAAAACATCAGCTTGTTTTCAAACATTTTTTTGATTTACAAGGAGTTGTTATATTTTTTTTGAAATTTATACAGGTTATTGTGCATAAAGAAATACTTTCTAAAAATATTTTTTTAAGCGTTTTTCTGTCCTTCTTTGGAGGTCGCTAAAAATGAAATTGAAAAAAAAACATCCAAAACTATTCGATAGATAACTCAAAATTTATTGCTTCAATCTCAATAAATCTTATTGCATTTGGTGCCTAATCTTGTCCTTGAGGTATTCCACCTAAATTCAAGTACCTATTTCTTTTTATATTTTTTAACTAACAAAAAACCGCTCATTCTATTTTTCTAAAATCTATTTTTTTCAAAACTTTGTACTCAAACTTTCACCGTAACTTAAAAAAAACCCCCGGGGTCTTTCGTAGGTGCGTTGCTCAATTGTTGACCTATACTTTAAAATGACATTTGATTTGTTTGTGTCAGACACATGAGAACGGCCATATCCACCGAACAGTTTTGGATGTTTTTCTTTTCAATTTAATTTTGAGCGACCTCTATAAAAAGCCATAAAATTGCTAAAAAAAAAAATTTTAAAGTAGTTTTTATTACAATAACTCGTATAAATTTCAAAAAATTATTACAACTCCTCGTACCTCGTAAAAATGTTTGAAAACAAGCTACTGTTTTTCTCTTTTTACCCGTATATTATGCCCTAAGGCAAATATTGATTTTTTAATATTTCAGAATTAATTGGTTATTCTTTCGTATCAATTTTTACATTCCTCATTATGGAGTTCGTTTTGATTTATATTATTGAAAAAACGTATTGTGCAAAATAAAATAGTTTCGAAATAAAATTGTAAAGTATTTGCTTGGGTGCAACTTTAGACAACTTTAGACAACATTTAAATTACATGACTTTCACTTAAACATTTTTTGTTTGAAACGCCATTATTTGTGGTGTAACTTACATATTAAGCAATTAAATAACAAAAAACATGATTACGATTACATTAATTTTAATTATCATTTTCATTGATTACGATTACTGTAATTGTAATCAACAGAATTTTTTACTACAATTACAGTAATCGTAATTGTAATTTGCGTGTATACCAATTATAGTAATCGTTATTATACTTTTCTTACAATACAATTACGGTAAGTGTAGTCGTTAATTTTAATTTGTAAATTTAAAGTAATTGTAATTGGAAAGTAATTGTAATCGCAAAACACCCAGCTCTGATTTTTACTAGGTAACAATTTTTTAATATATAATTTCATGTTTCGCACTGTTTAAGAAAATAACATTAATATTTTTTGTAGAAGCTTCAACTGCGTTATTTTAAAATTTTCAAAATAACATATGGTTAACCCCAGATTATTTTTAAATTTTTTATATTATACTCTATGTCTGACAGTTAAATAGTATTGCTGTTCTCTAAGAAAACAACCTTTATCAAATAAAAATGGTTTTTTGATATAAAATTGGTTTTTAAATAAAATTAAATAGACATTTTTAAAAAACCTGTAACCTCATACTCTGTCTTTACTTTAAAAAGCTAAAGGCAAGCCAGTCGATGCTACTCAGGAACTCTTTGCAACAGGTGTGGCCAACATTGCCAATTCACTAGTAAGCGGTTATCGGGCAAACGGAGGACTTACACGTGCCTCCGTAAGTAATGCGAGCGGCGCACGCACACCCATGAGCAATCTCTATATTGGTGCAGTTGTAATGATGGCCTTGCTTTTCCTAACGGATTTCTTCTACTTCATACCAAAAGCAGTGCTGGCTGCAATAATTGTGACGGCTGTTGTGTTTCAAATTCAATTTCAGCAAATAATGCCGATATGGCACAGTAAACGTAAGATGAACAAAAAAAACATAAAAATAAATGTAAAAAAATAAAAAAAAACCTTTAATTTTTAAACATTTCAGGTTCAGAATTAGTGCCTTTCCTAGTGTCATTTTTTGTTTGCTTAATTCTACGATTAGAAGTGGGCATCTTTGTGGCAATTGGTGTAAATCTTCTCTTTTTATTGAATCACTCAGCAACACCTACAATCAATGTGGAAATACTGACGGTGAGTTAAATTGTTACAACATAAAATTGCTTATGTTACATTAGATGTGAATTTTGTAAATTTTTTAGACTTCGAAGAATCAACAGTTCCTTAAACTAACGCCAGATCGTTGTTTGAATTACCCCTCTGCGGATATTGTCAGCAAAGTTATGTTCAAGCAGGGTCTCAAGACAAGTCTTCCAGTTGTTTTCGATGGTACCTACGTATCTGTTGTAGATTATACTGCTGCCGAAGCTTTATCAAACGTTACGAAAGACTTTATGCTAAGCAATCAAAAAGTAATATTCTTCAATATTAATTCAAATGTTGCCAAAATAATTAAAGGTGTGAATACTAAGTTAGTTGTATGTCGCAATACGGAAGAACTAGAATCGGAACTCAATAATGTAACGAAATGAAAATGTTAAGATTTAAACAAAAAAACAATATTGCTTAACAGTAATTACATTAAGCTGAAAATTTGACAACCTTAAAACATGAGAATGAAAAATAAATTTAGGATTACCCAAATGCTCGAGTCTTTTAAATAAATTCTTTCGGACATTTTATGATTTAAATTTAAAAAATAAATAAAAAATTTGTCAATTCATAATAAATAAATATTGCTCAGAGTTTTAATGACGATCAGTATTGTATCGTGAATGTCAGATTTTTTTATTATACATACAATTCCACTGTTTTTGACAGTTTTAAGTTCTGTATTGAAAGATTTTAATTTAAATTATGTATTAAGCATGTTCAGTTTCATGTGAAATTCCACTCAAATCTCCGTACAAAAAGTGACAGCTGCGAAAGTGGAAATTTTCACAGCATGTTCGTCAGAGCAGTACTCTGTTCCGCTGCGTGAAATTATCGCAACATGTTTCTGAGCAACATATTTTCACGACAATTTAATTGTACTGCCTATTTATTTTAAAGTGAAAGGAGAGAGATCATATGAAATCTCCCAACTTATTCTCTGAGTCTCTTTGAGAAACGTTGCCATAAGAATTCCTCGCAACAAACTTTAAGTCAGAAATTTCACGCAACAAGTAAATAGATGATGCCAGCGAAATTTCAGGCAAACGAACAGAGTACTAGGCCTTACCAGCTGTAACCTGGCAAGTTTCTGCCACGCCACCGCTTCCAAACACCCATCAAATGTTATCAGTGAAACGGCATGTTTAAATTGTGGTCGAATATTGAATTCCAAAGCTGTCCGACCTATAACTCCAAAGCTATTCGATAAATCATAAATTAACTTAATCATAAAAGCCATAACTTTGGATTGGAAAGAGATATTGGGGTAGTTTTTCCACAGAAACTATTTTGGAGGCTTAAATTTTAAAACGTATAAAAAATATAAAACAACATTTTGGAGAAAAAAAATTTCTCGAAAAAATCAAAGTTGTTTTTTATGACAAAAACAGTTATATAATTTTTGCGCTTAACTGGAAGAATTTTTGCAAATATATGCTGTGTCATATGAAAGGTAGACAGATGTGCAATTTTTAATTGATTTAATTCTTACAACAAAAAAAATTGTAGAGTGTAATTGTAATTAAAATAAGAATTGCACTTATTCATACGACTGTATGCCAAAGACACACACACACTGGCTAGATGTTTACAGATTGATAGAGTCGGGCGAGAGCTATTAAAACCACTAGCTATCAGTCGTTGGGGGGGTACGTGACGCCTTCAACCTACCAGAAAACCATACGTACATACATTTACTAACTATTTTAGACTCTCTTAAATATTCTGACTTTAAAATGGACCGGAATGACCACTCACAAAACTAGTCCCCAAAGTGATCATTAAAATTTATAATGGAAGCAAAATACATGGGTCAACTATTATCACCTTAAGATTTTTCCTCAAGATGTTTGTGAAGATAAGTGCTCTAATACTCACGGGAGTATTGCTCGGATTGACTTTAAACTATATCATAATTTTGCATGTAAATCTTGTAGTTGAAACTTTGGAAATTTTCGGAATAGCAATAAAAAAAAATTTTAAAATATGTATATTTAATACAACTGAGGTATGCTTTTATCAACTTGGAATGGAAATATGTAAGCCTTGTTTATTAAGATGCAATGTAACGGCAGAAATAGCAGAGGATTTTTATCGAATTAAGCTTTTCATTCTTCAGTATATCAGATTGCAAATCAAATGAAATTCCGATTACCAAAGCACTTTCAAATACATTATTGCATATTTTAAAAACATAAGTACATAAAAAATAAATATGTTAAATATTATATCTTTTCAAACTTCTATTAGGGTCTTGTATCCAAATGAAATATACTTAAAAAAGTTGGCGTTCAAATTGAGATAATGTGCATGACTGCTCCAGATGCCAAGGGAAAGATTCGCTCGATAAAGACGTCTAACGCCACAGAAGTTTCGAAGATAAAAAAGAGCAAAAAGTCGGGGGCAGGAGCAGATGAAGCGTATGTGCCGAAGGTGGCTTGGTTCCAGGTTGCACAGAACATTCTGCAACATGTAGTTCAAACCAGGAAGCGCACGTCCACAGAAATAGTGCCTGCTTCATTTTGTTATTCTTTCAATTTTTTTTTTGCCTCTTCTTTTGTTCTTTTCTTGTTTTTCGCCATTTGTAGACAAAATGGCTTTGAGCGTTCAAACAGTTTTTGTATGCAATATCCAACATTGCTTAGAAAAATATTGACTGTGGAAATGCGTCTTTAATAATAATAAACTGGCCATTTCAGCCCTAGGAAAGACTTTGACCTAGCTTCTGTTGATCAATTGTGTTGTGCGTGTTATTAAATGTTTGATCACAAATGACCGAGAACTGGACCTACGTGTTTTATGCCGACTCCGAACGGCTTATGTTCTCAAGAAGCTTTACATGGCAATTTTTACTCTCTGAGATTTGCCATTGTCTGCAGAGAGGTGACGACCGAGCAGAAAAATTAATTCAGTTGAAAAAAAACTTTCTGTCTGAGCTGGAATTGAACCCAGGCTACCGCGGTTCATTAGCTTAGGGGCCACGCACTCTACCCACTAGGCCACGGCCGCCACGCGCCTTTACTTAAATAAATACTTGTCGTCCTGCTCAAAACCGAGCTATTGAATCAATTTTGAATGCATAGAATACAAATAAATACAATTTCATTAACTGGTATAATAAGATATTTTACAAAGAAACCAAAACCTTTTAATATGGGACTAACAGGGGTAACGCTTTCGTTTTTTCCATTTTCATTGAGCCAAATTTTTTTAAAAATATACATTTCAATGATTTTTTTAAAAACATTAGGCATTTATTTTATTTAAAGTTTTATTTTTTTTTTACTTATTTTGAACCAATACATGGAAATATAAAACATTTTAAATAACTAATGTAAATAATACAACAACTGCTTGAATTTGGCTCAAAATTTTACAATTTATTTTCTTATTTTTGTCAAAATTTCAAGTCGTAAAAAAAATTTACATCGCAGTATTTTTATTTGAAGTTAAAATTGTTTTTCAAACATATTTAAAAATTAGGTTTTGGCCGTTTTTTTCATGTTTGGGACCAAGGTGTGAAAACAGTGAGTCAAAAAATTATTAGGCAGTGAGCAGGGACGTAGCCAGGATTAAAAAATTAAAAGACTAAAATATACAAGTATTTGTCTCATTTCATTTTCAAATCAAGTTTTTTACATATTATATACGATTAAATATTAAGGTGCCTTGACTGCCATTAGGAAAAAATTCCATTTGTTTCTTCTAAAAATAAACCTTGGTCTATATTTTTTCGATTTCTAAAATATTTTAACTATTACGATAGCCGTCGTAAATAAATATAATGGTTAAAATTTACTGTTGAATAAAAATTAGTGTGAAACTTATATTAAATGTGCGAAAAACCTAATAAATTTGCTACATTAGTGACTTTTCAATAGATATCAGTCATCGGTATAGTTTTAAAGATATCATATTAAGTTATATGTGCTCCTACACGGAGATAATTTATTTGCTTGAATCAAGCAAATGTTTTGCTTTGCTCAATCACAATGCGATTTTAGAAAAATATTGCTGAATTGCAATCACGCCTCGTGTATTTAGAAAAAAGGCAAAATTTTGATTAAATTCAAGCAAACTTTTGCTAAGTTATTATAAACTGAAAAGCAAATGTTTAATTAATTCAAGTATATATTTTCTTAGTTATTATAAATTAGAATAGCAAATTTTTACTTAACTCAAGCAAATATTTGCTTAGTTATTATAAACTCAAATAGCAAATTTTTTCTCAATTCAAGCAAATTTATTCTTAACACACGAGCACACGTTTATTTGAGTTAATAATTATTTCACTTCAAAAATATGCTAGATTTCAGCAAAAACTAATCAAAATTTTCTATTTCAATTTATAATAACTAAGCAAGTACTTGCTTGAATTAAGTAAAAATTTGCTTTTGCAGTTTATAATAACTTAGCAAAATTTTGATTAAATTCAAGCAAATATTTGCTTAGTTATTATAAACTGCAAAAGAAAATTTTAACTTAATTCGAGCAAATATTTGCTTAGTTATTTTAAGTTGGAATAGCAAATTTCTACTTAATTCAAGCAAATATTTTATTAGTTATTATACATTGAAATAGAAAATTTTTGCTGAAATTTAGCATAATTTCAAGCACAAGTTTTTCTTAACCACAAAACATACTTAGCAAACAATTTTTTTCGTGTATAAGAAATGTGCAAAAGAACACGAAAAACGTTGTACAGGCATTTTTGCAAAAATTTTGTTTTCATCAATAACTCAGTCAATTACTAGGCGATTTTTAAAAACTAAAATGCGTCGTAGTTTTTAATAAACGTGTTTGTTTAGTACGTTAACAGAAACTGTGGTGTTTTCATAAAATAGTGTGTACAAAAATCGTGAAAGTTGGAAAATATTAAAAAAAATTTAAAAATTTATCAAGTTTTTATAAAAAATATGTATATCATTAGAAAGGTCTAAGTTTAAAGTTAAGTTTAAGTTGCATAAGCGCTTGATGATGCGTGGATGGAGGCTACGCTGGATACTGGCACAAGTCACAGCTTCATCAGTGAGTACTTCGTGAATAAATTATGGACCAACGAAAACATCATCCCCATTGACACCCGAGTCTGCATGGCAGACGAGAGCAAAGAAAGGGCCACAAAAGCACTGAAAGTGGATATCTCGTTGGGCAATCATTGGTTTCCCGACACCATTCTGATACTACCCGAATGCTAGATGACCTAATCCTGGGTATAGATTTTCTGTTCGGCATCGGGACGACGATCCGGTGCGGCGATTTTCAGCTTGATCTCTGAACCGGTCCTAGGGTGAACGTAATACGAGAGACTAGCAATCGCAACGCAGCAGCACCTGCGTCACCAACGGCCATCGCAGCAGAACCTGCGTCATCAACTACGGGTAAATATAAGCGAAGGAGGTCACGAAGATCCGCAGCAGCCACTGCATCAGGAAGGAACGCTAAGTTTATAAGCAGCATCGACTTGAAGAACGGGTACTGGCAAATACCGATAGAAGAAAGCAGTAAGGAGTTCACCGCATTCACGGTTACGGGCCGAAAATTATTCCAGTGGTGCGTAATAACATTCGGTCTTTCCTTGGCACCAGCTACCTTCCAGCGAGCTCTAGATCGTGTCATCGGGGCTAAGTCTGCAAAAGTCTGCAACCCATGCATTCGCGTACCTGGATGACATCATTGTCACTGGAACTACACTGGAGCAACATATGGATAATTTGGCAGAAGTTTTTAGAATATAACGAGCAGCCAACCTGCGCATAAGCCCAGAGAAGTGTGAATTCTTCAAGAAAGAGGTAAAATACCTCGGACATGTAGTGAGTGAAGAGAGGATCCACACCGATCCGGACAAAGTCACGGCAATCAAGAAACTAAAACCTCCAGTAAATTTGCGGCAACTCCGCCGATGTCTCAGCATCGCATCCTGGTATCGCCGTTTCTTCTGCAATCCGGTAAGAAACTGAAAATCGGTTAGACATTGGCTAAGTTACAGCCTTATAAGTGCGCAAAGATTAACGGTAAATCAAGATTTTGGGGGTGTTTTGTGTGGCGAATTTCTGGTATTCAGTCTTGTTAAACTCAATAAGACCTACAAGAAAAATGGTAACACTTCCCAGGTATTTTGGACTGTCGCAACGTGTTATTTAAATTTATTTTTACTAAAAATCAAATAAATTTATTTCAATTATTTCTCATGCAATCCTCACTTGTGGTTTACTTATTTCTAAAATGTATACATATTAAAGCTAAAATCTTAATTATATAATAAGCACATACTAGAAAAATACTGTAAGAAATTAAAAATAAAACTCAAAATAAAAGCAATGAATTCATTTGAAGTTTAAAATTTATGTATGAAAAAAAAATTATTTAATATCAAAAATATGCATGAAAAGCAGTATGTTTTTTAATCCGATATTTTTTTAAAAATAATTTAGCTCACTTGCAGCTACCGTAATAGCAAAAATAATTTAGGAATTGTTATCAAATAGGTCAAGATATTCATTTTTAGGGGGTACAAATGGATTTTTTTAAGGCACGTTAACGTATATACATATTTAGTTATATTTTTTTTTTGTATTATTAAATATTTGTAGTTATCTTTATATACATTGTTAAAAGCTATATTTTTTCTTAGAGATTTAAATTAAGTCGTCTATCTTTTGCAAATTTTTTCAACAGGTCCTGCTCTGTTACTTTGTAGACATCCCTTCAAACGGTGCTCGCCAAGTGAATTACGAAGGTATGTTTTAAGAAATTTTAGGGATGAGAACGATATCTCATTTATCTCAAATGAATATAATTTGAGAGACAGAAAAACTTTTACATAAACTTAATCAATCTTAAAACTTAAAAATTAAAAAAATTACTTAAACGACTTATTGACTTAAAACTTTTAATTGGGTCAGAATTCTGAAAAATGTAAGTCAACTTTTTATAACACATGAGAAACTTCAAACAATCCTCAAAAATTACACCAGGCTTAGATTCGAAAGTTTGTTATTTAAAAACTCTTGACAGTAAAACAGTCACAATGAAAGGGGCAGAAAAATTTACTTAATACAAAATTTTTTGTGCCGTAAATTAAGAAGAGGCTGTAAGGCAATACCGCCAAAAGAAGATCTAAAGAAAACGCAAAATTTACAATAAGCTCCATCTCCATATTTAGAGTAAGCCAACCAACTTCAGCAACATAACCATGGATGCTGAGATTTACAGCCCTATTCTGGCAAAGTATCAATTTTTACCCAATATTTTTAATATTTCTTTGTGTTTGTTGTAATTTTTTTACTTAAAAAAAATTTTGGAGCTCAAACTATTTTATAAAAACTTTTATAAAAATTGTCACCTGCTTTTCAGTTAGTGACAATTTTATTAAATAATGTTGTTTTCTGAGCTTCAAATTTTGTTTTGAAAACAAAAAATTAGAACAAACATATAAAAATTTTCAAAAACTGGGTAACAATTGTTACTTTCCCAGAATAGGGCTGTTAAATTTTCGAAAACCGCTCGATTAAAATCAGTTGGTGGCTGAAGTATACTTTAAAATCTTTCTGGCGGTTTGAATTATAATGGTTTTTTCAGCATACATAGGTCATTTTTGTTGGCTTCGTTGTTACTCTGCACTGTAGCCAACTAGTTCAAATACTAGTAAATATACTAAGACAAAAAATACCAGTACTAGTTCAGCTTAAATGCTTTTTACATTGCGCAAACTGGTTATTTTTTTTTTCTCTGTTGATGTCATAGGAAAAGACAATTGCGCATTCTCGATATTATTTGAGGTAGTATTTTCATAAGCATTTTATAAGCTAGTTGTGAAAGTAGTATCACTTACACTAGTAAAATGCTAGTATATTCAAAATTAGGCTTTTTATTGGTATAATTTTAATCACCTGTGTGCTAGTAAATTTTTAACCAGTTAAATACTACTTTAATATCGGACCAGTTTCATATTAGAATTTTTCAACCAGTTCAGTTTTTGTTTTTTTTATATAAGTTGTATGCTAGCATTAGTTTTGTACTAATGTTTTTGAGACCAGTTTTATGCTAGCACTATGTAAACTGGCTTTATACTAATATTATTGAAACTTTACACTTTTAAATTAAGAAGATTGTTATTTTTAAAAATGTGCATATTTATCTTATCTATATCTATACTATTATATAAAAGGAGACTCACGTATGTTCGTTAGCTCAGAGCTTGAGAACGACAGGTGCTATTTCAATAATTATTTTTCTTTTGGGTGGCTATGGTACTCATTTGAAAGTAAAGCTATATAAATGTGCTAATAAATATTTAAATAATTAATTAAAATCATAAGAGCCATTACCGTACAATTGCTTTATTCTTATTTTCAGCGAGAAAAAAAGCCTTCTCTTTTTAAGCTCTATTTGAGCAACATACACAGCAAAGCTAACAAGACACAAAAAATTTGTTGTGTTGAAAAATGTATTATTTTTTATTGGCTGCGAGACAAAAGCTCTCTTTTCAAGCTCTTTTTGAGCAAGATAGATAGAAGTCAACAAGGTCCACAAAAAAAGAGGCAGCAACATGTATTGTGTGCGGAAACAATGCTGAAACTTTTTTTGAATGTAAAAATACTGCCACTTTTATAAATACACCGACAAAAATTAGCTAGAGCAAAATTCCAGTTGAAAGTAAGTGCCTTAAACGAAACACATATTAGATTTTAAAATAACACAGGTTAACAAATAAGGGTCATCTTTTGGACCAAATAAGATGAATCTCCGCAGTTCGTTGCAGGTCAAGTTTTGGAGTTAAAGGCAAAAATGTGAAAAACTGTTCTTTTTCTGTTAGTCGGACTATACATACCTCTTGAACACATTAGAAATGACGAAATATCTCTCAAACCATTAAATAGCAAAATGTACAATGTTTACTAAAATTTCAAAGATTGTCCATCCGACAAAAAATAAGTTTTTGGAATTGTAAGGAAAGATAAAAAAGTAATAGGGGTGAAAATCTGCATAAAATTTGAAATTTTTAACGGCCAACATTTTTAAAACTACAAAGATAATGAATTTAAGGAAAGAGAAATGGCTACAAATTCAAGCGATTAACAGATGTATACAAAACTAGCGGGTTTGCAACTACCAAAGAAACTAGTACATTTTTGAGTACTTAGTTATGAGCTTGGTATTTTTAACTAGATAAAAAATTACAGGTTAGTTAACTGTTAATTAAGTAACTAGTTTGTTTGTAACTAGTAAAAAACTTATATTTTTTGAACTAAGTGAAAAACAGATAGTAACTTATCTAGTAACTTTGTGGATAGTCAGATTTGACTACTTTAACATCTAGTATTTTTTTACTGGTTCTATTTTAACTAGTGAGTTGACTAGTTAAATTCATGACTAGTACGATTTTAAACTGCAGAGTTTTATCACAACCATCATTTACATCTGCCGATTTCAAGGTATGACAATACTGGTGATAATTTTAAATGTATGGGTGTTTGATCCGATAAATCACGACACATTGGTTTCAGTTTTATTCCACCCCTTGGCTACGGCTCTGCCTCACTGTGAGCAAAAATACATTTTCCTACGTAAGACATTCGATGTCTTAGGCCGCTTTTAAAAGTGACACGGTTTAAAATTTAAGTTTTAATTAAATCGGTTTAATCTAAGTAAAAATTTTAAGAAAAAGATGATCTGGAAAAATGTTGTTGGTTAAGATTTCTGTTGTTTGTGAGAGAACTGAATTGAAATTGAACGTTATTTTCCGTTTGGGCTTTAAATTCTGGTAAACTCTTTTCTTTATAGTTTTTGAGCTGCTTAAGCTTGTATATTTTTTTCTTAAACCTTGTGAAATAATTTTGACACCGTTACTTGAATGGTAAATGACACACTCACAAACTTCGTTATAACATTCTGATCTCCCAAGACTATCCACAACCTTTAAATTTAGTTATTGAAACTCAGCCACACTCATAATAATCCCTGCTTCATCATACGAAAACAAAAAATAATTTTGTAATATAAAAGAAACTTTCACGAAACTTTCGTTATCATATTTTTGAACTCCTTTAAAAGAAGCAAAAAATATGTGTTTAACGAAATACTTTCGCACTACTAAAAACAATCAAAATCTTAAGAATTTTTCGTAAATTACAAGGAAAATTTCGTAATGTGCACGAAGTTCTTGATTTTTATTCACATAAGCCTTTCGTAGACTTAGCCCACAAAATATTTCGTTAGTTATACAGGGTGATTTTTTTGCTATTTGTTTTTTCAATGTACATTTTTGACACCTCACGCGTGATTCGTAACATGTGGCAAAGCTGAAAATGCTCATTAAGTTTGCCTTTTCACCGTGAAGAGACTAACAAACGAACAGTTTTTGGAAATCATTGATCATTACCGAATTGATTATTTACCGAACAGGCTTTTCAAGCTATTGTGACCAAATTTCGAACCAGTTTCACTTAACTAGACATTAATTTACGAACCCGTTTGCGAAGAGTGCGTATCGAGGAGAATATTGCTGCTGTATCGGCCAGTGCAATGTAGATCGCGATACATCAATTCGTCACCCAACGGTTTCACCTAACGGTCAACAATTGGGCTTGTGTTATTCGACAACCTGGAAGATATTACGTAAGGACCTCGGTATGAAATCATACAAAAAGCAGATGGTGCAAAAAATAAAGCCGGGTGACACCTCAACGTCGTTTGTTTATTGAATGGGCCTTAGAAAATTTGGATGAAGATTTACTTTTTTGTCGAATACCTGTCTTCAGCGACGAAGCTCATTTTTCGCTCAATAGGTACGTCAACAAACAAAATTGCAGAATTTGGTCTAAAGATCAGCCAGAGGCAGTTAAAGAGCAGCCAATGCACCCTGAAAATGCACTATTTGGTGCAGTTTGTGGGCCGACGGCATTATTGGACCATACTTTATCAAAAATAATAAAAATCGCAACCGTATAGTCAATGGAGCAAGGTACCTTGCGATGATTACCGTTTTTTTTTTATGCCCAAAATGGAAAAATTAGACTTGATTGGCATGTGGTTGCAACAAGACGGTGACACATGTCATATCGTGGACCTATTGAGAGGCCAATTTGGTGAGCAAATAATCTCACGTCTTTGAGCAGTACATTGGTGCCAAGATCATGCGATTTGACCCCACTAGACGTTTGTAGGGCTACGTTAAATTTTTCGTGCACAGGGACAATCCAGCCACAGTTGCAGCCCCAGAAGACAACATTTCAGCTGCCATTAGTGAGATACCAGCCGAAACGCTGGAATAAGTATGCCACAATTGTAGATTACGGTAGCCGCGGGCAACATTTGCTTGATATAATCTTAAAAAAGTATATGGCAGGCATTGATGTATCTCTCCAAATAAATAATTTATTAACTATTGCAAATTTTTTATTTTTATTTTTTAAAACCAAATGCTTAAAGCCACCGTATATTTTACGTATGTATTTATTAAGTGCATAAATCGTTCGATATCCTACCTATTTGTTGACCATAATATGCAATTACCTTGTTTATTTACAATAGTAACAGTTAAGAGAGTTATTCGTTATCTCTGAGTTTACCCTTTGGCAGTATTAAACCATGAGCAGCACACTTCAAGAATGGCTAATTATCTAACTAGGCTTTCATTAAGACGTCCTAAGCAAACTGACCTTTTTTTCTAACTTCACTCACTTCCACTCCGTATATCTACTTGAAAAAACCCACAGTTATGTAAACAAAAATTAATTGCATGATAATGTTTAGGGATTAGATAAAAATATTATATCTGTTGTTTATATCTGGCTGGCGCTTATGAAATCGGGTCAGTCATGCTTTTAATGAAACCGACCATTTGCCAAAGACCAACTTTGATTCAACAACTTTTTTGAACTTTCCTGCACGCTATGAAGTTGTTGATTTGTTGTTGTTGTTGCTGTTTGTGCTTGGGTTGTTCGTTAAACAGCCAAAAATATCCAGCTGCATGGTAAGGCAATTAAAATTGTATACAATTTTTTTTTTGCTATGTAAAGCTAAATCATATTTAATATTGAACCACTCCATTTGGGCGCACAACCTAAGCCATATTTAATATTAACAGACGCAGCACACAAACAAATAAAGAGACGGGAACACGCACTTAGCTTTAACGGTACAACGTAGATATATTTGTTGCCAATTACCAAAAAAAAAAAACTTTTGTTGTTCTTTGCTGTTAACAAAAAGTAAATAAATGGACAATAAAATTAGCCACTTGGTCAGCATGGAACAAAGGCGGGTAATTAAAGCCCCAGAACTAAAAGCAGGCTGATAGAAGTTACTGAAGTGGTCATATTTTAAGGGCTGTCATGGTGTCAAAAGCACACAAAAAAATAACCCAAAAATAAACTATGCTGAAAGTTTAAGTCATCATTAAATTTAATGAAAATTTCTCATATTTTCACTGGCAGTTAATGCTTTGATGAGTTGAATTCACGCAACACCGAAATATAATTAATAAAAAAAAAGTGCGCATTTTGGCACCTTTATGTGTTTCCTTGAAGCAACAGCTGCCTTGGACGACCACTAAAATCTGTGAATCCTTTTTTTATAATACTTAAGCATGGCATTAAATGGCATTGCTGTGGACAGGACGTTACTAAACTGAAGGTGTACGCGCACAACTTTAGCACGCAGCAATAAAAGCTTTCTTTTACTTCGATTCGCTTTGCGTGCTAAGCGTTTGGTTAAAGCGTTCAGAGTGTCGGAGGTAAGAAGCACAAAACTCTGGTCAATAACGTGTTTACTGACAATAGCCAATTTATTGGCCACATGACAAAAAAAAAATAAAGGGTATCAAGAACTGAGGCTAGCTAAAAAAGGACATCAAAAATAGAATTAAACAATGTTTTTAAGCCTTTGTATATGTTGACGACGTTCATTACCAGCCACAGCCAATAAAAAGGTCAATAAATAAAGAAAAAATACAAAAATTATAAGTGGTGGTTAAGCATTTTTTTTGTTTATTATAGAACTGAATTCTTTGGGACAAAATAAAAGAAAATAATAATTAGCTGAAGAGGTGGAATAAAAAAATATTCCCTGTGTGGAAAATTAAAACTTTTATAAAAATTGTATAGAAATTATCCTAAAAAACAGTCAAACAATGAAAAAAATTTAATTACGTAATTTTAAAATTCCCTACAACTATGCTATAAAAATTTCTTTCAAAGTTGATGCACGAAGAAAAATAATTTTTCCTAATTGAGAAATCATTTTGCTTGATTTAAATATATGTCAACTCAATTCAAATTTACGTGAATAGAATATTAAAAACTATTTTTTAGAAATAAAATCTTATTATTTGAGCCTAGTTACTTACTTACTTACTTAGTTGGCGCTACAACCGTATGTCGGTCTTGGCCTCATCTAAGAATTTGCGCCAGCCATTTCTGTCTTTCGCTTGCTGGCGCCAGTTGGAAATTCCAAGCTTCGTCAGGTTGTCCTCTACTTGGTCTTTCCAACGAAGATGCGATCGTCCTCTTCTGCGTTGACCGCCGCTGGGTACCGAATCGAATGTTTTCTTCACTGGAGCATCGTCTTTCATGCGCTGAACATGACCAAGCCAGCGAAGCCGCTCGATTTTAATGCGCTTGACTATTTCGATGTCAGCGTACAGCTCATACAGTTCATCATTCTACCGTATTCGGTACTCGCCATTGACGTAGATTGGTCCGTAGACCTTACGAAGAATCTTTCTTTCGAATGCTCCTAAAGTCTTTTCATCTAAACTGCTCAGCGTCCAGGTTTGTGATGCGTAAAGTAGGACGGGCATGATGAGCGATTTATAGAGCGTGATTTTCGTTCGTCGAGAGAGGGCTCTGCTTCTCATTTGCCTACTGAGCCCAAAGTAACACCTGTTGGCAAGAGTTATTCTTCATTTGATCTCAATGCTGATGTCGTTGGTTGAATTAATGCTGGATCCCAGATAAACGAAGTTTTTCACAACCTCGAAGGATGTATTGTCAACGGTAACGTGGGTTCCAAGACGCTGGGACTGTTTGTTTGTTGACACTAAGTATTTCGTCTTATCTGCATTCACTGACAGACCCATTCGACTTTACTCTCTTTCTAATCTGGAAAATGCTGCACTGACTTCGCGCGTATTATGGCCAATGATATCTATGTCATCAGCATACGCAAGCAGCATAACACTCTTGTAGAATATTGTGCCACTACGTCTCAGATCAGCAGCTCGGATGATCTTTTCCATCATTAGGTTGAAAAAGTCACACGATAAGGAATCACCTTGTCTGAAACCTCGTTTGGTAATAAATAGTGGGGAGAGGTCCTTCCCGATTTTAACTGCGCTGCTGGTGTTGCTCAGTGTCATCCTGCAAAGTCGTATTAGTTTTGCAGGAATACCAAATTCAGACATGGTGGAGTACAGGTGCTTCCTTATTGGGCTGTCGAAGGCGGCTTTGTAGTCGACAAAAAGATGGTGGGTGTCGACTTGTTTTTCTTGAGTCTTCCCCAAGATTTGTCGTAGCGTGAAAATCTGGTCGATGGTGGACTTTCCAGGTCTGAAGCCACACTGATAAGGTCCGATCAGTTCGTTTACAATGGGCTTCAATCTTTCACATAAAGCGCTCGACAGGACCTTATATGCGATATTAAGAAGGCTTATCCCACGGTAATTGGCACAGATAGTGGGATCGCCTTTCTTGTGGATTGGGCAGAGCACACTGAGATTCCCATCGTTCGGAATGCATTCTTCCGACCATATTCTGCATAGAAGCTCTTGAATGCATTTAAGTAGAGCTTCGCCTCCGTTCTTGAACAGCTCAGCAGGTAAGCCATCAGCTCCCGCGGCTTTGTTATTTTTAAGCCGAGCTATAGCTGTCAGAACTTCTTCATAGTCGGGCAGCGGAACCTCGACGCTGTCATCCGCAATTGGGGTTTCCGGAATATCATCTCTATTGGCGGGATTGTTGTCAGCGTCGCCATTTAGAAGCTTAGAGAAGTCTTCCCTCCATAACGTCAGTGTACTCTGGACATCTGTCACTAGATTCCCGTTTTCATCCTTGCAGGAAGAGGCCCCGGTTTTAAAATCATCGGCAAGGCGTCTTATTTTGAGCCCAGTTACAGTTAATCTTAATATAATATGCCTTTTTCAATAGATTTCTAGAAAAATTTTTAGAGACGAATTGCTTTAAATTAATTTTAAAAAGACGATTTACAAAAAGACTAAATTTCTTAACCCAGATATGCCGACGGGCTCGCTGGTGGAGCAATTTTCGTAGTTTTCTTAAATTCCTTTATTCTGGATTTATTGTATTGCAAAACTGAAGAAAAATTTAAAAAAAAAATATTTTTACTCGGATTTTGCAGACGTACTACATATAGTACGCTCGGCACATATGGATGCAAAAAGTAATAGTTACTTGTAATTTAATTCAAATCTTTTATTATTCAACACTTTTTATGTACCTAGTTAATTAAGGAAAATAATAAAATAAAAATTACTACATAAAAAATATAAAAATTATTTGTTTTTATGGTAATCCACATTAGACTTTACGTGAAGTGGCACATTGCATTTAATGCAGCGTGTTGTGGTCATTTTATGGAAATGATTGCAACGAAGCTTTTTACATTTGCTTGCTGTTTGACGTGGGATTTCAGCAGTACTGGATTTCGTCCAAGGCCCGTGAGGCCTGGGCCTATGGCGGAAATATTTTAGGGGCGAAAAAAATTTTTGAGGGCTGAAAAATTATAAGGAAAACAAAAAGTCAGGCAATGAATTAAATATTGCAGAACACTCGTGCAATCGATATCTTTTTTGGCTTACAGAAAGTATTACTTTAAAATGGTCATATCATTGGCATTAACTTAAAATATCAATGAATAACGTAATGCAATTAATGCATTTTTGCATTAAAAAATGTTTTGTTGAGTGTATTTAGAGGGCGGAATCATTTTTATGGCCAAAAATTCTAAAGGACGACAGAACAATATCGTAGCTTATTTAAAAAGTAACTTTAAGTTTCGTGTTCGAAAATTTTTCGTTCATTTAAGTTTTCTTAGAATATTATAACAAGAAGAGAAACAAAATATAAGTTCTGCATCAAAAATAAATAATATTTTTCATTTACGTGATCTGTATTTGCATAGCCAAATGTAGAAATATCATTATGAATTTATTTAAGTACTCCTGTTACAACTTTCCAAGAGGAATGCATTGTTTTATGGAAAAGCATATTGGACTGCGTTAAATAATTTTTGTCACATCTTTAATTGGAAATTATGTTTCGTTGATAGAAATGTGAATGCCGCACTGTCATGGTACAAGAAATATTTTATTGTGCATGCGGTCTTTCATTCCAAATAAGATGAGAAACATTAAACCAAAAGATCCCTTATGGTTTAATGAGACTTGCTGGATTGTCTACAGAGGAAGCCTTTCAGAATTGGCGTTCCCACAAGAAAATTGATAATTAAAGACTTCGCATCGAGGCAAGGAATCGCTGTAATGCAATTTTAAAAGGCGAAAAGTTTCTGCAAGAAAATTTGTATTCGAAAAGTGTTTCTTCTCTGCACCAAAGGGATCAAAAATTGTTGGACTTTTGTTAAAAGAATAAAGAATCAGACATTGTCTTCGATTATAACTCTTTTAACAGATTACCAAATCTTTACTGACTCGGTTGATAAAGCCAACCTATTGGCTGGATTGTATGCACAAAATTTCTCTCTCTCTCGAATAGCAATCAGCCACTGCTGTTTGTTAAGGGTAGATCTTCTTACAAATCTCAACATAAACAAAGCTTCTGGACCTGATGGAATACCGCCAATTGTGTGCTTCTTCACTGGCTCGGCCTTTGCGCAACCTTTTTAACATCTCCTACAGAGCAGGAGTATTTATATCTTGTTGTAATGGAAGGTCGTCAATGTCCAGCCAGTACCTTAAAATGGCTATGCCACGAACTCCGCAAGCTGCCGACCCATTGCGATAAGCTCTATGTTATTCAAAGCTATGGAGAGCGTAATAAACTTTACCATTATGAACTATCTAGAGCAAAAACAACTGCTCAGTGATCATCTATATTATTTCCGTAGGGTCCTTATGGCTTTCATAACCAAAAACGGAACCAATGCGATCTTTTTTTTGGAGAGAAGAAGGTTGTTGCTCTGGGTATTTTAAAAGCGTTTGACCGAGTGTGGCGTAAAGCACTCGTGTCAAAACTGATTTTATATGATGTTGGTGGTAATTCTGCTCGATGGACCGACCACGTGTCTCCTCAAGAACAGAACAATTCGTGTAGAAGTTGACGGTATTTCGGAAGCAGATCTAGTACAAAAACTAAGTTATAAGGACGTAATAAATGATTTCGCACGAGTACGTAATGAATTTTTGCTATATTGTATAAACGACTATGTAATTCTGTGTAACAAATGAAAAAAAGACCATTTTTATAATTTTGTTCTAATGTAAGAAAAAAATTTAATACGCTTGAGGCAGCGCTAGTGTCAGACCTAGGGCGACAGAATGCCTAAATCCACCACTGTGTTTCAGTAAGCAAATTATCCTTCCGATCAAATCTGATGTCAGATGATGATCCAGATGGAAATGTTGCTAAGGGTTTCCCATAAGTTGATATTAGCAATGTGGCAATGCGCCGATGAAAAGTAAGATGGTCAATTTTACCGCCCATATCTCTATGAAGTTGCCACGCAGTATGCTCTGCAAGGTCAATGCAGTGTGTGAATATAGGAAAATATCACGTTTTTCCGCGAATATGGACACGGTACAAGCTAATATTTTCATCTGCTCCATCAACGCCCCCCATATAGCGATTATATACATATATAAGGTTTTGTTGTTGAATTTGTACCAGATTTTTCTCCTTTTGGGAACAACGTGAAAATTTTTTCGAAGGTTTAACTGAATGGACGTTTGAGGCAACGTTTACTGCACTGCTGTCGTTCCAACAACAGACAATTTATTGTTGGTACGAATTTTACGGTAGTCATACCACCCATTTTCTCTTTTCTGTAGATCCTTTTTCTTTGGTAAAGGACAGGTTCCTAACCAATTGTCACGAATTGTTCCAGTGCCTTTAAAATTGCGTTTTTCTAACTCTACTAATAAGTTAATTGACGTAAATAAATTATCGAAATACAATTGGTGATCAATCTCCGGTTGTCTTTTTGATAAAATGTTGCAATACGTTAAGACAACGCTTGCACCAAGTCCTATTTCCTTGTAGGTATTATTAGGAAAAGTCCGTGCACCTTGGTATGGCTCGAATTAAATAATGTAGCTTTTATAATTTGCTTCAACCCAAAATTTATAATCGTATCTTATAGGCTTTCCATGAATATATTTCCATGAAAAACGCCCAAGCTCTATGGAGATTGAGAGAAAAAGGCAAACTATGAATGACACACTCCTTAATGATCTACAAAAAATCTCCGAGTGGGGATTTTACTCTTGCTAATAGAAGAGAGTTCAATGCAAGCAAGACCCAGTGTTGTCTGTTAACCCACAAGCGGGTGAATTTCCCTTTAGCTCCTCTCAGTATGAATGGTGTGGATTTTGTGGAATCAGTTGCTCTTGACGTTCTGGGCATATCGATCCAATCTGATCTTCGTTGGAATGATCATATTTTCGATGTGTCGAAAGAAGCGGGCAAGTGCCTAGGTTTTCTAAAACGGTGCAAAAAATATTTCACTTCAGCTGATCTTCGCATGATCTACACCTCATATATTAGGCCGAAAATGGAGTACAATTCGCACATTTGGGCAGGGGCTTCAAGATCTTATTTGGAGCTTCTGGACCGAATTCAACGTCGTGCGATATATTTGATAGGAGATGAAAGTATTTCATCCTCTCTCTACTCTCTTGAGCATCGACGTAATGTAGGTTGCCTAAGCCTTCTGTATAGGTATTACCATGGGAAGTGTTCAAGGGAGATACATGGCCTGACGCCACTAACTCGTGTGTTTCCCAGGTCCACTCGGGCAGCTGTCCAAGCCTACCCCTTTACCATTGCATCGATGCCTAATAGAACCTCGCATTACCGCGATAATTCGTTCTTTAGTCGCGCGGTTAAGTTGTGGAATAGTCTCCCTGCGAGCGTGTTTCCCGGCAGTTTTGAGCTGTGCAAATTCAAAACAAATCTTCACCGACACTACTCCATCTATCCACCCTATAACTAACTATCACCCATCTTCCGAATCAACACAATTCTTACGCATTTAAAGGGGGCATCCCCTGAGCGTTGGTTGAGTCTAAAAAAAAATATTGCTTTCATCCATGACGACCAAAGAACGGAACCATCTGATCGTCAACGGAATGCTGTATTGTTTTTGGAGCATTACTTTGAAAACGTTCATTCAACATTTGTATTAGTGGTCTAACTTTTGCGAACTTGTCTGTTTTATCCAGATTGTTGTTATCCACAAAGTGCAAGTTTCTCATCATGAATTTTAATCAATCCCTTCTCATTGCATTTGATACAAAAGAATGATGAGTATCCTTATCACTTTGCCAATACATACGCCGTCGCGAAACAATATTGTAGCCCCTCAAAAATAAAATTGCAATAAAGCAACGGATTTCGTCTAGGCGTATATTTCCTTTTACATTATGTTTTAATGCAAAGTCATTGGAGTATTGAGTTACAAGTTGCAAAAAGTCAACATCAAAAAAATTTCCAAATAAATTGAGGGGTATTGGTAGAATTTCCTGTTCAGAAGCTGTTTCAATAAGCTCCATTTCGCCTCGGTCGTGCTTTATTCATTTCACTGACGACATATCAAATTTTCTTTTCTTCGCCTGTTGCAATAACACAAGTGAAATCTCGTCATCACTATCAAAATCAGATGAATAAGCATTGCAAAAAAGCTCAACCTCAGCATTTAACAATACGGGAGGTAAGTTTCCAAAGTTCACTTCTTCTTCGTCTCCAGTATCTTCATCTGTTACATAGTTGTTGGCAACATGAGTCGGGAAAATTTCAATAACTCAATGATGCTCCAAAACCTCTTTATCATTTTCTTCTAAGGCAGATATTATCTCATTTAACGTAAGATAGCTGTAAAAAAAATGTTTTCACCATATTTTGCACATATATGCCGAACGAACTATTATATGTAGTAGGCCAACAAACACAACAACTAAAATCACATATAATTTAATTTTCCACATATAATTTTGCAACGTATTAATTATTACAATACAAAAAAACAATAAAAACTGCTTAAAGAACTTTTTCTCACCGGTCACGTGACATCTTCACACTTTTGCTATTTTCATAAAACTGAAACCTTTGAACAAAAAAAAAACACTCAAAGAATTGGAATAGACAAAGTGAACAATGCACGCTTTGTTGAGCGCTATGTTTTGAAGAGTAACATTTTAGTTAGCAAATTTAAAGCACTGTTAATGCAGCACATTGAACAAAAAAAAAGTTGTACTACATGAAGTACGGTCGGCATATCTGGGTTAAAATCGTAAATGTGTGTCAATTTTTAAACTATGTCATTATTAATTTTTCAGAAAAAGTTTTATTGCCATTTTTTTATCAGATTAAAGAAATTTTCATATAAGCAACTGTACCTTTTTATACCAATATTTTAGCGGTTTTTTGTTTATTAGGATAATTTTTGTAAATAAAACAGAATTTAGTCAATTCTTTTAGGATAACTTGCAACAAATTACTAAATTAAAAAATAAACATATATTTATATATAAGAAACCATTTCAATGCATGTTAAATGGTTGTATGCCTATAAAATTGTACTTATATTTAGAAGGAACGAACTGAACGGCGAAACCAAACAATTTATAGGTATTTTTTGTGACATTTTATGATATAATTTATTTTTAGTTCCTGAAATCGACATGTTCTTTTATCTCTAATAATTGAGTTGCCAATAATTCTATTTTTATTACTTCAAGAAACTTGATTTTTAGGAGTTTCTATACAATCATGAGCAACAACAAAATGTACGCATAATGAAAACCAAAACAATGTTAAATATGTAGGTAATACAAATAACTACGATTGACACTATTCTACACTGGGATGCTGAAGAGTGACAAAATTAGAAGTAGGTTTTATTTTTTATTGTTGGTGTAAGAAAACAGTTAATCCCTTATATGTTCACTCAATAATACATATTTCCTACAAGAAATAATATTGGTATTTATTTATTTTTATTATTAAAAAAAAAAATAACTTTGTAGAACTAACTATATTTGAGCTTAACTCATTTTGAACATCTGCACGATTTTTCGTACAGAAACTTAAAAAATTTATATTGCTATAACCAGACATTTTCAATAGAATTTTTTTATATTAAAATTTAATTTCGATTATTTTAAATTAAGAACATAAATAATTCTTGATATTTTTTTGCCTTAAATCATGTTTTACTGATTTAAAAAATACCTCTTTTTTAGTAGTTTTTCTAAACGAAGCAAACGTGGATTAACTGCCTATATTTATACACATTATAGCATAAATTGTATAAGCAAAAAACTAAATGATTCCTTGAATAAGTATTCTGGTCAAAAACTTGTATCTGTGCTTAATTAATCGCAAAAAAAAATGTGTGTATTTTTGTAATAAAATAATTTCACAATCAGCTTTTTGATTGTACGAAAAATCATACGCTGGGCTATTTCTGCAGCTTCTAATAACGGAAACTAACAGATAAATTTACAAATTAAGTAATGTTTGAAATATTCTAAAGTACGATATTGTGAAGATATTACAATCAAAACGTTGCTACGTGTGCATCCAATCAAACTCATACCATCGATGATGGTAGTTCTGTTGCAATATCTCCTAATGAATTTCAGTTTGGTGCAGTGAGTGAAATAGATGTTGTTCGTTGCATTAGGAAAATAAAGTCAAATGCGTCTGGAGAAGATGGAATCTCCATTAGGTTTATTAAACTTGTTTTGCCACATGTCCTTAGTTCGCTTGTTCACATCATAAACTACTGCTTTACGGCTTCGTGTTATCCTGTAATTCGGAAGGTAGCGACTATAATTCCTGTGGCAAAAAAAAGTTAATGCTTGCAGCCCATGTGATTTTCGTCCAATAAGCCTTTTGTCTCTTGTCCAAGATATGTGAGTCGCTTATGGCGGAGCAGATATCTCATTACTTTAGTATTTTTAACCTCATGTCTCATCATCAGTCTGGATTTCGCCCTGGTCATCATTCGCCCTGGATGTCTCATCATCAGTCTGGATTTCGCCCTGGTCACAGCTGTTCTACTCCTGTGGTTAAAATACTAGATGACATAAGAGTACCTTTTGACATGGATGACTTGACATTGCTCTGCTTGCTTGATTTCTCCAAAGTACCGTCAGTCAATCTATCCTCTGCAGGAAACTAGCTCTACTAACCTACTTGGTAGTTTGGTCTCAAAGAGTTCATGTAGGTCAAAATTTTTCTATGCTAAAAAGCACTGCTAGTGGAGTACCTCAAGTCTCAGTACTTGGTCCACTGTTGTTAACCATGTATATAAACGATATTTTCAGCATATGCCACCATGTCACTATGCATGCATATGCTGATGACCTCCAATTATACTTATCCAGGCCCTTATCCAGTTGAAGATCTATGTGCCAGAATTAATGAGGACTTAACTGTAGTATCCACTTGGGCAGAAGAAAACATGCTATTGTTGAACCCCCTGAAATCATATGTTTTACCAATATCTAAGAAACCATTTTATCATGAGGATTTGCCTCCAATTCTTTTAAAAAACGTGCAGCTGAAAATGGTTAGTACAGTCACCAATCTTGGTTTTCGTATAAACTCATCTCTATCATGTTGTGATCACATCAACTCCTGCATAAAAAAATATACTATGTTCTTCGTAATCTTCGAATGACATCGAGTTTTGTGCCCGTTGAAACTAAAAAAACTGGTATTGCAGCTGTTGATGCCGATAATAACGTACTCTGAAGTCGTGTATTGTAATCTTGATTCATGGTCGTCGCATAAGCTTATGGTCGCCTTGAATAATGCAGCCCGATATGTTTATGGTCTAAGAAGGTTCGATCATGTCTCCATGTATAGCAAAAAATTACTTGGCTGTTGTTTATTTAAATACCTTGAAGCGAGACATTGCATTTTTCTTCACCGGATTATTTAAACTCGATGTCCTGCGTATCTTTTTAATAAAGTAAAATTTTGCAAATCAAGCAGAAACATGAACCTTGTGATCCCTAGATATAATTTCGTTAACTCTAGTAGATTGTTTTTCGTCAGTGTTATAAGGTCGTGGAATTCACTACCTAATAGTATCAAAACTGTTTCGAATAAGTATGACTATAAGCATTAAATCTTCGAATACTTTTCCTAATTTCCTCTTTTCTATTCTTCTTATTCTTACTGTGCTATTTTATTTCCCTAAATAACATTTGTATTCTTTAGTTTGATAATAATTTTTCTTTTGTAAATTCGAGTTATTTTTTAGTATCATAATAATGTAATAGTTTTTAATTTGTTTTTAATTATTTCTGATGTTGTTATTTCTATTGTCAAATGCGGCATGCAAAAGATTTATTTTTATATGTCAAAAATTTTTGTTAAATAAACTGAACTAAACTAAAAAAAAAAAAAAAAGAAAACACCGGTAATGTTTGCAGCAATAGTGACATGCAGCGTTTCTTAGGAAATCTATTAATGTCTGGCTATAGCACAGTTCCAGCATACAACGATTACTAGAGTACTAGACCTGCTAGAACAGGCAATGTCTCGAACTAAGTTCAAGCTAAGTTGGATGAAAGAGATAAATTCGCAAAACTACGCCCATATTTTGATTTGTTGAATAAAAATTTTAGTAAGTTTGGTGTTTTTAGCGAACATATTTCGATTGATAAGCAAATGGTGCCGTACTAAAATGTATATTCTTGGTTAACCCATACGTTTTGGCTATAAACTGTGGTGCCTTTGCTCGTCAGAAGGATACATGTTCCAATTCTATCCATATGGAGGTGCAGGTGGATACAACAAACAAATTGACGTAGCTGCTGACGTCGTCTTGCGTTTGTTGTCTATTTGTACAAATCCAAGTCATCACGATGTATATTTTGACATTTTTTTTTGTCGTATTATTTAACTCGTCACAACTGGTACAATTCGCGTCCATCGTTTAAATAGTGCCAAATTACGTACTGGAAAAAATTTGCCAAAAGGTTCAACAAATTATCTTTTTGACAAAATGAATAAAATTTTATTGTTATGTTGGAGCGAAAATAAGGAAGTTACGCTTATAACAAACCACCAAACGATAGAACCAATGGTACGTGCAGTCCGATATGACAAAGTGCAAAAGAAGAAAGTTGCCGTGAAAATTTCACAAACTATTTCACACTACAATAAGAACATGGGTGGGAAAGTGGTGGTGGTGGGTTTTATTTGTAGCTGGCCTAGATAGCGCTCTAGTTAACGCATGGAAGCTACATTGGTTTATTGAAAAAAAACAGCTGAAGAGCTCTTACTCTCTGATAAATTCGAAGAAGATGGAGATCAACTGCAGGACTGTCAAAAATCAACGGGAAACATTTAGTTGCAAAAGATGCATATTTGAAATACTTACGTTGAGGAGTTTGTCATAAAACAACTATATACATGTGCCTAAAATGCTATAAGTATCTTCATCCAAAGTGTTTTCATAAATATCCTTCCCATGTCAAATAAATAAATTTGAAATATGAAATATACAAAATTTTAGAAAATATGTCACGCTTTTAATGTTTGCTCGTTGATTTCTTAGTACAAATATATTTATACGGATATGGACCAATATATGATTTTTCGTACAGGGTGTAACCAGTGTATGATTTTTCATCCTGTACGAACTAAAGAGGCGGATAAATAACTTACATAACTAAATGCTCCAAAAATATTTAAAAAATTTCAGGTGAATCTGGTACCGGTTCAAAATGGGCTAATGCCAAATATGTTCATGAAGCAACAGGTTGCAACAAGTTCTTTGCAGAAAAAACCACCAAACAGACAAGAAAGACTGTTTCATTGAAAGCTACAAGTAGTCTTCTATGGTTTCTGCAGTACCATCCACTAGCCAATACCAGTAAGCTTATACGAACACCGTCTGTTCAATCAAAACAGATTATTATGCCGTAGGCCGCCTTTCATAGTTATTTTAAGTTTATGCCAAGGAAAGTTGTAAGATATACTAAGAAATCGAGTTTTTGCTATATGTCAGACATACAACCAAACTTATTTCATTATTACTAGTTCAGTTGCACAGGCGGTAGGTGTGGTAGTGTACCTAGCGTTCACGCCAACTTTTCGTAAAAAGATTTTTTGTTGTAAGGTAAAATAAGAAACCGAGCTTTATCGTTAAAGCAGACAAACAATCAAATTTATGCCGTTATTACTACTTGAGTTGTAGTTCACTGATCACGTCCGTTTTTTGTAGCAATAATTATTTTTTCTTTAAAGCAATGGATGAAATTTCAAGCCTCTAGCTGTAATTTTTTTTTTGTGTTAAGAGTTTTTGCTAAATTCTAAAATTAAAATCAAACACTGTGCCTCGCTCTTTTTATGTTGAAACTAATTAAACTGCTATCATAATATATACTTTTAAAATAATTGGGAAACAGCATGATTTCAATGTTTATGCCAACTAAATAACTAAATAATGGAATTTTACTGCTAGTTTTTGAGTTTATCTGTGACATTAATCTTAATTTCGCCTGCGGTTATGCATTTTTCTGGTGGATGCGGTGCTGCTCTTAGTCTATGTATCTATTGTACTTTTGGTGTGATTTAATGATTTGCAAGAATTTTTCCAATTAAATTATTTCAACCGACACACACGCACACACACATGCAAAAATACCGAGAAATTCCACAAAATAATTGAAATAGAAAATCGCTGTAAATTTTCCTAGGAAAACTATAAATTTTCATAAATGTACGCGAAGCGAAACAAAGCGACAAGCGAGCGACCCTAAATAAAAAAAACCAAAAAAAAAAAAATAAACAACATCGGTGACAGAAGACCAAGCGGCACCAAGTACTGCAAACGTTGTTGTGGTGGTAGCGGAGGTCAAAAAGCTAGAGCGGAAGAACGTATTACAGCGTGCTGCTGCATTCATAATAATTAATTGTGCAAATATATGAAATGGTCACCAAGCAAAAAAAAAAAAAAAAATAAATAAAAAAAGACAAAACGAAGTGCACACAAAATATAAATGCTGACAACAACAGCTACAAAAAGAACAACAACAATAAAAACGGACACTATAACGTCCAAGTTAACTGTGAGATACTGCCTGGGCCGCAGGACAGAGTAAAAGCGGCGTCCGGCAACAAAACAAACAACGACCAAAAATGAGCACTCACATCAAGTAGTTAAAAGGTAACTTCTGGCCAAGAGGACATCCTGCCTGTTTGAGTGTGTGTATGTGTGTGCGCGCGAATGTGTGCAAGTGCTAGCCTTGGTGTTTGTATTAAGGTTGCGCCATTGCTTACGCGTCTGAACATATGTAGGTGTATGTGTTTTTGTTCCTGTGTGCACATTGTCCATTTCCTGAAATTTTTTAAAAAAATGGAAGAATGTCGCCACATTCATAGAGTCACCCCACTTTGCTCGAGGTTCGCGAAACCAACAAATTGCAACATTTATTTCCAAGATGAATGGCTGGATAATTTATGTTGGCAAGTGTGTGTCTGTTAGTTTGTCTCTGTACAAGCCTTCGTTTTGTCTCTTAGAGATGCCACCACTACTACCACCACCTTTGCTGCCGTCAGCACCACCTTAAGCGGGCACAAAATTAAAAACAAATATAAGAAAGCCGGACACACCAAAATGTTCACAATTGCAAGAAATAAAACAAGCACTACTGACTGTAATGTCCGCCATGTACAGACTCATAAGCACACATTCACACTAACACATCATTTTACAAAAAGTCACTTACAAATTATAGTTTTGTGGCATTCATATAATTGATACGTTCTTCATAAGGAGTATTTGCTGATTTAATAATACAAAATCTAGATCCTTATGGCATGCTATGATTATATACCACAAAATCTAGCTATATATAAATATTACATTTTGTATCTTCATGAGGCAAGTCTATGATGGAGGAAAAATACAAACCACTGGATATTGTAGCAGCAATCTAATCAGAAGAGGTTCAGATGCGGCAGCTAAAAATGGAGGATTTTTTATTTTACCTAACAGATAATAATTTTTTTTTATACAGATAACACTGAAGATAAATATTCAACTTTTAAAAAGACACACAAAAACACCGGGACATATAAACTTAGGCCCTAACTGAACTTAAGTTGACTAGGTTCAACATATTTTTTTTTCGCATCACTTATTACATACATTTTCTTTGAATTATACAGTTTTAAGATTCTTAAAAGATTTAGGTAAACAACATGGTTTAAATACAATATATGTAATACGTTATATGTAACGATTAAAATTTAAATGAATCGAGTCAACTTAAGATGAGTTTATATACATAATAGGGGCCTTAATTTGCGGTCGTAGAATTTAGTGGCATACTCGTTTTTTTCCAATTAGGTCAAAATCTCGAGATATTAAAATTTTCGATATTTTCAGTTGCATTTATTAAAACAAAAATGGTAAAAGAGATTGCAATCGAGAGAGATAAAAAAATGCCCCTCCCAGTCAAAAGTTGTAAATTTTAATCCTAGAAATTTTTTCTGGTATTGTAAAAATAGTAAAATTGTCAATCTGGTAAAAATTAGCTGTTTACAAGTTAACTTAAGTATTTCGTTTAGACTTGATTTCACGCCCTATATTATTTTGATAAAACGGGTTATATAAAAAAATAAATTGGCCATTTCAGGTCTTGGAAGGACTTTGACCGAGTTCCTATTGATCAATTCTATTAATGTTTGAACACAAATGATCGAGAACTGGACCTACGAGTTTTATGCCGACTCTGAACTGCTTATATTCTTAGGAAACTTTACATGGCAATTTTGACTCCCTGAAGTTTTCCATTATCTGCAGAAAGGTGGCGGTCGAATAGAAATATTAATTCAATTGAATAAACATTCTATCTGAGCTGGGGTTTGAACAGCGGTTCTTAAGCTTACGGACCACGCACTCTACCAGTAGGCTACAGCCATCACACCACACTACTACGGGCTATATTCGAAATCAATTCTAAAGAAGTACACTCCAACAAAAAATTTATGTATTTCATTGCCTCTATCTATATAAAAATAAAAGTATATATGTGAGTATGTGTGTATTAGACTTGTATGGAAAATGTTAAATAATTTGGGATTCTGCTTCCGAACCAGAATTATAAACGATGATTGCGAATTAAATAATTTCAGCTACTAAAAGTTCAATAATTTTTAAACCGGTCCTGTTCAGCCTGAAAAACCGGGTTTTTGGGAGTTTTTATATGCTATTTAAAAAAATAAAAACTATGTATTTGGAATTTGCGGAAAAAAAAAACACAAACATATATTTTGATGTAACATTTGATGAAGAATCTGATTCTGAACATGGAATTACGGAATAATTTTTTTTCATATGAATTTGTCTTGAGATATCTTGCTCACCGAAAATTTAAGGTCTTTCGAGGCATTGTATTTTTCTACCTTATAAACGAATATTTAGGACTAAAATATCAAGGATAAATCTTTAAAAGTTATAATTTTGTAATAAAAAAAAGTTGGTCTAAATATAAAGCTTAAAAAAGTTTAAAAATGGAATCTTTTGTTTTTCGAAAAACTCCTGGAGACCCTTAAGTCTTATAGGATTTGACACTTATTTAAATAAATAAATTTTTTGAGTTTGCACGAATTTATTTCTCATATGCCATTTTTATGTGATGTTAAAGCAGTGCATTTATTTTAAAACCACAAAGCTCAAAGCTCTACCAAGGTTTGTATCTGTTATATTAATTGCCTCCTTATTTTTCTTTGGAGTTCTTTAGAGATAAATATTGCTAGACAGGCGCTCTTTAAATATATATTATTGGGGGTTGGAATTAGTTTTAAAGGTTTTCTAAGAGATGGCGTAACTATCAATAGATCGCATCGGGCACACCTGTGACTATATTCATTTCAAAGCACATTGTGTAAGCTTCATTTTTCAGTATGTGTCATTCCACTGAAGTGTAAACAACATATATTTTTTTCTCTGTGAACATGTCGACTTTCGTTCCAACAAAACGCAATTTGCGGGAAGGTTTACTTTTGTGCTTCCATTTGAAGAAAAAAGCGGTTGAAGCACAACGCACGCTTACTGAGGCTTACGGGGACTATGCTCCATCGATTTCTACTTGTGAGTACTGGTTCCGTGGGTTAAAAGTGGTGATTTTGATACGGAAGACAAAGAGCGTCCGGGCCAGCCGAAAAAGTTTGCAGATGAGGAATTGGAGGCTTTGCTCGATGAAGACCCGTGTCAAACCCTTCAAGAATTGTCAGAATCATTGGGAGTCGACTTATCAACGGTGGGCAAACGCTTGAAGGCCATGGGAATGATTCAAAAGCAAGGAAATTGGGCGCCGTACCAGTTGAAGCCGAGAGACGTTGAACGGCGATTTTGCATGTGCGAACAACTGCTTCAACGGCATAAAAGGAAGAGTTTTTTGCATCGTATTGTCACTGGCGATGAAAAGTGGATCCATTACGATAATCCTAAGCGAAAAAAATCGTGGGGACCACCCGGCCATGCATCAACATCGAGGGCCAAGCCGAATATTCATGGCGCCAAGCTTATGCTGTGTATTTGGTGGGATCAGAAGGGTGTCATGTACTATGAGCTGCTAAAACCTAACGAAACCATCACTGGGGAACGCTACCAACAACAATTGATGCAATTGAGCCGAGCATTAAAGGTTAAACGGCCGGAATATGCCAAAAAAAACGACAAAGTGGGTTTTCAACATGACAACGCACGGCCACATGTTGCAAGAACCGTCAAGGAAACGTTGGAGGCGCTGAATTGGGATGTGCTACCCCACCCGCCTTATACCCCCTTCCGACTACCACCTATTCAGATCAATGACGCATGGCTTGGCTGAGCAGCGCTTCACTTCTTACGAGGATACCAAAAAATGGGTCGATTCGTGGATTGCCTCAAAAGACGAATCGTTCTTCCGGCGCGGAATCCATATGCTGCCAGAAAGATGGGAAAATGTTGTAGCTAACGATGGACAATACTTTGAATAATATACATTGTACCGTTGTTTTTAAATAAATGCTCAAAAACCGAAAAAAAACCTTTAAAATTAATTCCAACCCCCAATATTAAAACTGCGT
>OY986435.1:277809406-277961906 GCA_963920525.1 Dichetophora obliterata
TACAAACTTGGTTTGAAAAAGTGGCAAGTTAGAACTAAAGAAGACAAACAGCATGTTGAGGATAGGAAGCGTGAAATTCAAAATAATTTCTGGGAACAACTAGGTCTACATGTTGACAAACCAAAGGCAAATGGAAGCGGTAATACAAATGACGGAAATACTGCGAGGAGAGCATTTTTTAATTCCGAATCATTTGCTTCCATTACTAAAGTTGATGTAAGCTTTCTGAAACATTTGCACATTATATTAGTGACTAGTTCTTGTGAATATGAAGTAAATTCAGAACTGTTCGATAAATATTGTACGGAAACTGCTAACTTGTATATTGAGCTTTACCCATGGAACCCAATGTCAGCTACCCTGCATAAAATTTTAGTGCATTCTTCACAAATTATAGAAGCTTCAGTGTTGCCTCTTGGAGCCTTAGGTGAAAATGCTTCCGAAGCGCGAAATAAAATATATAAAAGAGATCGAATTTTTCATGCTAGAAAGGATTCTAGATTACATAATATGTCTGATGTTTTCAATAGAGCTATGGACTCCTCTGATCCGTTGTTGTCTACATTACGGAGGCAGTGTAAAAACAACTATAAGTTACAGCTGCCACGTGAAGTTATCGCTCTTTTAAAAATGCCTAATATCACCAGTGACTGCGTACCATCTACATCAAAGGCAGCACTAAGTGAAGCAAGTTATGATTCTGATGAGGAAATTGAATTGTTTTCATATTCTTTTGAATTGGAGGCTGACCACACATTGAATAACTTTGATGGTAAATTATTAATATCACGAACAAGGCCAGCAATGTGTATAAGAATTATAATTTCTCTTTTCAGATTAATAGGTCCTCACCACACAGTCTCTTGTTATATTGGCTATTAAAAATAATAAATATGGTTCAAAATTCTTGTATCAACTCAATAAAAAAAAGCTGTTGAAATCTTTTACAGCAGTACTATAGAAACTGCATTTGTGTCTTTAAGCGCATAAAATTAAAGCGTGGTGAATAGTTTGGCTCACATTAACTTTTAATTTTGTATGGAAGCGTTACAAAAAAGTGGGCGGACCACGCCCAATTTCTTCTATAACTTTTTTTCAATTATAAATAACTCATGAAAAATTAAAACGAGTCTCGCAACTCCAACTATTAAATAATTTTTTTTATACGAAGAAGTGGGCGAACCACGCCCATTTTTTCTATGACACGTTTTTTTTTACTTATAAATACCTTATGCAAAAAACAAAATTGTTATCTCAACTCCAACTATTTTATTCCTCAAAATTTGAAAACTGGACCATAGTGCGATGTTTCAATATTCAGTTACACCGCCACCAAAGTCAATTGCAACAAACGAATAGTCAATAAAAATAACTTACATGTGGTCACCTTAACCACAACCGTCGCTTTTTTCACGCTCGCTGTGTTGCTCGTTCCTCTTTTGTTCAGTATTCGGTTGATTTCTAGTGTGTGTTCTCGGTGCAAGTTGTTGAAGTGTTTTTAGGTAAAGGAATTAATTAAAAAATATATTTTATCTAATATATAATATATATAACTTGTGCAGTCTGTATTTATTAAATAAATTTCTTCTTAAATAACTGCAAATGTACAATAAGAAACAACAAAGCAATCCTTGTTTCCGTCGTTTGATTTTTACACTCGCTACGTTGCTCGTCGCGCCTTTGTTTATGGTTCGGTCGGTATTCTCTCTGCAAGTGGTTGGTTAAGTGTTCAAAGTGAAGTGATTCAATTTTTAATAAATAAAACTTGTGCAGTTGAAATAAATCTAATTTATTTCTTCTTAAAAATATGCAAATTTGCAAAATTAGCATCAACAAAGCATGTTTATTTTCATCGTTTATTTTTCACACTCGTAAGTCGAAACGATGGGAAGACTCGGTTCATATAGCTGGCATCTGGTAAGCGCGATAAACAATTCGTTGTGCACAACCGAATGGCTCAAAAGCTTGTCTGCAGTTCCGTTCTCGCAACGGAATGACGCAATTAGCTCAATTGGGAAATTGGCGATTGTGGCAATTGCATTTAGAAAATTGCCGACAATCGACAAAGTTAGTAGGGCAATTTTTCGGTTGCGGCAATGGGTTTAGTTCTGTGAGTGCACTTTATAATTTTGAGAAAAGTTTATTTCAACGAGCATCCCAACTTAAAAGCGTTTTCAAAGTACCAATTTATGTGGCCAACTTACTTGTTTGCTAAGAAACTGCTACACCTAGTGTTTTTGTAATGTTATTGATGATTTGTATCAAAATCTTCAAGGAATGGGCCTTAGTAGAATCACTAAGACCATTAATTTTTGCTGCTTGATTTCGATCTGTTTGGACCTTAGTTGAACCACTAAGACCAGTTGCTTGACACACTATTGAAAGAAACCTCACAATTTGTTCTGACAAGTTATTTAATTCTTATATGTCTTTTATAAAGAAAAAATGCTTATACTGCATTCAAAAATAAACCAAAACTATAACACATATAATTTAATTACAAAAGAATGCATACGCTAATTTAATAGTTGCGTAAAAACAAAACGCTTACAAACAACAAAACTTTAATACATACAATTTAATTAACTAGAATGCATACTCTACAATTTAATAATATCGTAAAATAAAAACGCTTACAAATAACAAAAAGTTTAATACATTTTAATTTAGTTAAAATGCATACGCTGCAATTACGTAATATAAAAAACGCTACAATATATTAAGTTAACACACTATGACTAGGTCATTGACTGTGACATGAGCCCAACTGCTTATGCTTCAACATGTGTGCCTTGGCTGACACACATAGGCATCTTCTGCTGTGTTAACAGTTATCTTACGAAAAACAATTACATTCCTTAAAGCTCGTAGTATAATTTTGAATAAAAATACGTAGTCAAAAACGCAGCAATCAAATACATCTTAAAAAAAAAATCACGTATTATGAAAAAGTGTGATATTTAGGCAACTGTGGGGTCATTTACTGAGAAAATGCCAACATTTCTCTATAACATTTTCATGTTTCAGTTGGCACATCATAAATGACAATTAAATTTCAACAGGTAGATATCATGGTTAAATTATTTATCAGGTAGCCCTGACGACTACCTATATTCTCACGAGCTGTGGTCAACGAACGTCAAACAAAAGAAAACATAAAACGAACGTTCAATAGCAGCTTTTTTTATAAAACTAACATGAAATTTATTTATTTATTTTCTTTGTGTGACACAAAAAATGTTTGATATTTCCATTTTGCATCAGCTGCATTAGCAACCATAGCGCACTCTCGTTTTGATTATCTTTTGGTTGACGTACGTTGACCGCAGCAAAAATTGTCGCTCCTACTTTATAATAATTATACCATGGTAGATATCTTCTTATTTCTCGCCACGAGTAAAAAGTTACTGATTGGCACACATCCGACGCTCATGAAAACAGGGAAGTTTTCCTGTACATTTCTGAATTCTTTTGTGTCATACGTTTTGTTACCCATTTTGTTTCAATAATGTAACATTTCAAAGTCTGGAGTTGTCGCAAAAAAAGGTGAGATTCTCTTTAATTACCAAAAACCAGGGAAGTTTTCCTGTGCATTTACGTCCACAGTCACACAATTTGCGCTAGTATTGTACCGTATATCCCTTTTTAACACACCCGCCCATCGAAGTTTCCTATCTGGTTATATGTGGTTTAGGGTGCCCATAAGGACTGACATACCAATAAATTTGCACAGCTTAACATCGGTGAGTTTGAAACTTAAGCCCGTTTTCTCCAGTACCTTCCTGTTTGTAGTTCGCACTGTCGATTTTATAAGATCATTGGTGATGTATTCGTTAAAGTAGATAAACGGTGAAGAGATAGTCCCACACACTGTCATATGTAGTGTCCGACCGAATATTCGGTTTCGGTTTCAGTTACTGCCAGTTTCGGCCCTTTTTATCAGTTTCAGCCATATTGAGGCCGAATAGCCGAAATTTTTGGTAAAAACTTCTTGCATCAGCCATTTTATTCAAATAAAAAAAATATTTACAACGCATGATACACAACAAAAATTATGAATTCGTCTTTAATTTGATTTCTTGTGTTAACGCAAAACATTTTGGCTAATTTTTTGTGTTCGATACTATGATTTTCAATTTTATCATCTCTATTTCAATAAAAATTAAAGTTTTATAGATACTGAAGCCAAAAATAGATAATTAAACTTACGAACGAATTTTGTGTGTGTTTGGAATAAAGGAAAATAAAACGAAATATTTCTATTTATATAATACTAAACCTTTAAAAAACCAAAAATATTTTGTTTTGTAGTTCTATTAAAATGTATATCGTAGGTTCATGCTATTTTGAGTGAATACTGAAGATATAAAGTATGCAATGCTTTTGTAATAAAAAATAATATAAAAAATTATCTCATTTATCATTATAGTAAACTTCAATTAATTTGTATACACTTTAATATTCAAATAATACTTTTTAAAACTAAATTTTTCAAACCTTTTAATTAAAATAAAATTACTTTAAAAACTTAAATTTTTCATATTAATAACCAGTTTCGGTTTCGGCCGAATATTATAAAATGGCCGAATATTCGGTTTCAGTTTCTGCCAAAATTCCGGTTTCGGTCGGACACTAGTCATATGCTACCCATGGGAATTTTTTTCCAAAAGTATTCTCTGCGAACTGGTTTGACTTGTACCGCTTCAACTTGGCACTCGATAGCATCATCAGCAGGAGCACCTTTAACACTATCAGCAGCAGCAGCAGCAATCTGCAGAGGTATCCTTTTATTATAAGATTTTGTAATTTATGGTTTTATTTTAAATTGCCTCTTCCTCAATTTTCCTAACATTCGCTACGAATATTATTCAAGATTTCCAAAAGATCTGTGCTGTGCTCTTCATCACAACATTCGTAACTTGATACATCCGACAGATCAAAGTTTGTTAAAATATTTTTAATTTCTGTTTCTTTTAATTTTTTTCATATTTTTTCTCAGTTCAACAGAACTACCAAATAAAAATCAAATGTAAGTAATGACGAAGAAGTTGATTAGTTATTTATATTAGTTGATTAGCCTTATGTTGGGATTCTGACAAAAAAGTCAGTAGCGATATGAGCTTTTGATTTTTTTAAGGTACCCCTAGGGTCTTACTGATTTTAACCATTTTCAGTATACAACTATAAATCTGTTTGCCATGCCTTCTGACCGATTTTCGTTAAGATCGCCCTTCTTTTGTATGTAACTCCCACACAATATCATGTAAGATATTAATAGAATACTTGGGATATGCCGAAAGTGACCAACCGTTCTCCTTTCGGGAGTTTTTTACTTCTTTTTTGCTCGCTATACTTCTTGTGTCAAAAAACGCTAAAAGCACTTCTTTTCACTTGTTTTTCCCCTCCTTTTTAGAATTTTTTTACAATTTTTTAATTAATTTGTTCACAATACAAATCTCTTACTACAGCAATTTAATATCACTATCTTCTTTAACTGGAAAAATTCAGTTTGTCTGTTCTTATGTTAGTTCCATTGCTTCTGCAACTGCTCAACAGTTTTCTGGCTCTCCTGAAAATTTGTAATTTTTGAGTTGTACCGGTTATCTTGTGCCGGTTATCGCAGGCGCGATATATGCTTGGATATGTTTAATATTGAGTCTTTATTTTATTTTTAATTTTAAATAAAAATGGTATTTTAAAAAGTCAATTTATATTAAGGTAGAAGTCCAGTGTGACGACCGACATTTTGACGTTATTTCATAAATTTTTTAAATAAAAAATTAAATGCAAAACTACAAAAAAATTATCATTGACTTTATTTTACAGTCATTTGCTTATAGTTATTTATATCAAAGTCCTCAAGAAAGGTGTGTTCTTTGGTGGAAGCATTCAGTCTTAACTATTCATCTGAAATAAAAAATTAAAGTGAATATCTTTCTGCAGACTTGATTGTGGTGCACTAACTTATAATATATATATTTAAAAAAAAAACAAATAAAAAGTGACGAACTTGAAAAAAAGAAAGTTTGTAAAATCGAATTTTTTTTTTTATATATACTTAAAAAATTAACTATTGTTGAGTAATTTATTGTTTTACGGGTTCTACGTCTAGCTATGTATTTCTTAATAAACGGGTTAAAATTTTTAGCCAATAACAATTACTGTTAGGGATTATAAGTCCATTGACTACGGCTCATTGTTTAGTGACATATCTACTATTAACTGGTCCGAGTATTGGTTAATGAGTTCTGTAAATGAGAATCTAGTGTATTTTATGAGTAGAATTTTACAAGTTTTTGACTTGCATGTGCCTTTGGTCACTAGCCGAGTAACTAACATAAGCTGTCCCTGGTTCACAAATAATGTGAAATTAGTCCTTAGAAAAGTCATACAACTTACAATCGTTGGAAAAGAAATCCCACAACATAATTTGAAACAAAACAAAAGTGCGAGAAACATAGCTAACTCTACAGTTAGATCAGCAAAGCTCATTTTTTTTTAATGCCCAAACTAAGTTCATCACAACCATCTAAAAAGCTTTGGAGAAATTTAAAATAAGCCGGTGTATGCAGTGTGAAATCCGACGTTTGCCGAATTGATCCTAATACTCTAAACGAATACTTTATCGCGAGCTCTAAGTCTCCAAATAAAGAGCTTGCCTTTAATCCAAGGCCTTTAAGTTCTGAATCTCTTAGTAATTTTGAGTTTGTTGCTATTGATGAAAGTGATGTAGGCCGGTGTGTTAATAAAATAAAATCCAAAGCAACGGGTGAAGATGGAATATTAATTAAGTGTATTAAAATTATTTTACCGTACATCATCAGCCCGCTCACCCACATATTCAATCATTGTTTCACAAGTGTATGCTTCCCTGATGTTTGAAAAGTAGTGACGATCATTCCCATAGCGAAAAAAACTATTGCTTGCGATCTGTCTGATTATCGTCCTGTTAGTCTATTGTCATCCTTGTCAAAAGTTTTTTAGTCTCTTATGGCAATGCAAATCCCGGAACACATAAAAAGATTTGACCTTTTGTCCCCATTTCAGTCTGATTTTCTACCAGGACATAGCTGCTCTACAGCAATAGTAAATATCTTAGATGACATCAGAGTGTCTTATGATTTGGGGCGCATAAACTTTCTCTGTCTCTTAGATTTTTCCAAGGCATTTGATTCTGTTGACCACTCAATACTGTGTCGAAAACTTGGGGTTAACTTTGGTTTCTCTAGCATGGCGGTCCGTCTGTTAAATAGTTACTTGGTAGGAAGGTCTCAACGAGTTAGGGTTTGAAATAGTCTGTCCGCTTTCTGTTGTTTATCCTGTGGAGTGCCTCAAGGCCCAGTACTTGGTCCGTTGTTATTTTCAATGTTTATATGCTGATGACCTGCAACTGTATTCAGATAGTCCTATTGACCTTGTTTATAATTTATGTGTTAGGATGAATGAGGATTTAAAAGAAATAATGAAATGGGCTGATACAAATAAGCTCACACTAAATCCACTTAAATCATATGTTTTGCCTTTTTTCAAAGCAAATTATTCTGCTTCCAATATAACAACTATATATTTAAACGGTGTTGGGCTAAACTTTGTTGACAAAGTTAAAAATCTAGGATATATTATTAACTTGTTTCTTTCGTTTGAGGATTAATTCTGTTGTTTCTTAGGTCTACTATGCTCTTCGGAGTCTAAGATAGACCGCATCATTTGTACCTGTTGATACTAGAAAAAAATTAGTGCTCCAGCTTATAGTGCCAATCATTTCATATTCTGATATTGTCTATAGCAAACTTGATTCCGAGTTGCAATATTTTCAACTATCTTGATGCGAGGAACTGCATATTTTTGCATAAATTGTTATACACAAAGACACCTACATACCTTTTTGAGAAGCTACAATTTTGTAGATGAACCAGAAATATGAACTTGATAATTCCATTATTTAATTTTGTAAACTAAGAATAAAATGTTTTCAAAATTATCGCAACTTTAAGTATGAAACTTTACTACACTTTTCTTAATAACTACCATTATTTTCTTCATCTTTTAGTATAAGAATAATTTTTAACTAATAATGTTAACTAAATCAATATGATAATTTAAATTAAATACTTAAATAATTGCATTAATCTTAATAACTTTATTCAGTTGCTTATCTTCTTGTTGATAATAATATATTTAATTATGAATTAATTTTAAAAATAGTTTATTAATTTTAATTAGCTCCTTAAGCAATTATTTTACACAATATGTATTTATCAGTTGTTCATAAATTGTTGTTATTATGTTATTCTTACTGCATTTAAAGGACTCTGTCTTATATGTGAACATTATTTCTTAATAAATTACAAATTGCAAAATCGGTTGAATATTTTTTAGTCAGTGCTTTAACGCAGTTTCGAAAATGTAGTTTCGAGAAAAACATGTTTAAAGTTTTTGCAGCATTTTCACACAAACTACGGAGAGCTTCTCCTGTTGGCTTTAATTTTAAAAATGTTTTAAATTCCGGGCTGAAATTTTTAGAGTATAATTTTAAGTTTTAATTTTTATATTTTATGACGAAAAATGTAAAGAAAAATTTAATTTTTGGAATTCGTAACACTAGACTACTACCTTAATAAGCAATTCTGATTTATTATTTATATAAAACTTATGGTTCAACTGATTTATTCATGCATCTTTTTATATTTTCATATTTTTTTTTTTTGTTGGTGTGATTCTTTTTTTTACTTCTATATATATTCTATGTACTTCTTTTGTACTTCTATTTAAAGTCTTTGCGTGTAATTCTTTTTGCTTTGAAAATGTTGGTCACATTAGATATGCCCATAATAGCTCACCGTTTTCAACCGATTTTGAAATTTTTCTTAGGTAGCTTAAACAACACAGAGATAATTATTTAGCTTGAATCAAGAAAATGTGTTGCTTAAAAGCAAATCTGAAAAACTTTGTGATTTTAGAAAAAGATTGCTAAATTGAAATTACTTCTCATGATGTTATGAAGACGCAAAATCATATTAAATTCCAGTAAATACATCTTAAGTTATTATAAACTGATAGCAAATTTATTCTAAACTCAAGCAAATATTTGCTAAGTCATTATAAACTCAAATAACAAATTTTTACTAAATTCAATATTTGCTATGTTATTATGAGCGCAAATAGCAAATTTTTACTAAATTCAAGCAAATTTTTTTCAAACACACGAGCACACATTTATTCGTAATGTAGAAAATTAGGCAACGATTAGTTAGCAACTACGATGGTCGAATGGACAAGCTCATGCATATACACTCACGTGGTCGAGGTTCAAGTCTCCGGATAATGGTAATTTTTAATATAATTTAATGTTAATAATTATTTTACTTATGTGCTAGATTTCAGCAAAAACGATTCAAAATATGCTATTACAATTTATAATAATTTAGCCAAATAGTTGCTTGAATTGAGCAGAAATTTGCTTTTGCATTTGCTATGTTATTTTAAAGGCTTGAATTTAATTAACATTTTGGTAAGTTATTTTAAACTATAATAGCAAGTTTTGATAAGTTTTTGCTGAAATCTAGCATAATTTTGAAGTGGCTGAGGCTCAAGCGCAAGTTTCGCTAAACCATAATACAAATTTAGTAAACAGTTTTCACCATGTAACCAAGCATACATCATTTTATGATCATAGGAGCACTCCTTCTATTTTTGGTCAAAGTTTTAATGGGATCAACGCACTGTACAATGTTTTCGTTTTTAGTAAAAAAGTTTAGAGCATGAAAATTATAAAATATAAAAATATTAGAAAGAACAAACCATAATTCCATTGCAATGGTAACTGAATTGATTCACTTTGTTGCTGATTTTAGAAAGAAAGTAAAAATAAGAAAAGTAACATAAAACAAAACCTTGCGACAATGAGGATACAGTCACAAACAACATGAAGGAACAAACGTTCTGAAGAACGACGACTCAGATCTGTTAAAAAAACTAAAAAATATGATGTCGTCGAAAATGGCAATGAAGAACTATCATTAAAAGGATAGAAAGCATTGCAATGTCCTTTCTTACTTAATACTTGGTTCTATGGCTGAACTGAGATAGTTGTTTTTATTTTTTGTTGTTGTTGGTTCTTCATTTCTCAACGTGCTGACTGAAAAAGTACTGACAGTCTTGGCTGCATCCAGCCAAATAGTCAACCAACAGTAAATTGTTTAAGGATCAAAAAACTGTGTTGCGTCTGTTCCTTCAAACAGAGAAATATTAAATAAAAAATTCATTCAACGTTGCCAGAGTTGTGCGCGCTGCAGTCAAAGCTGGATAATGTGGCTGACTGGATTGGCATGCCGCTGAACGCAAAACTTGTCTGTCTTATCTCAGCTCATTCTTTCAAATCAGTCTAGACTCTAGAGCGTGTACTGCGTTTAGTTTTTCTGCTTTTTACGCAATTCCAAATTAAGAAAAAAAAATACTGAAAAGAGAAATGTAATATTTATGTCAAGAAATCTTGTAGATAACGTTTATTTTATTTGAATTTTTCTGCTTCCAGTATTTGATACGTTTTCGCTGGGTATATTTCGTTTAAATTTTTTATAGTGATTTCGAAACTTTCCTTTAACTTTTCTTTTACTTAAACATCTGTTGGATCCATTTTATAAAATCTTAAATGAAGTTAATAACGAAGTCTTATGAGTGAAATTAAAATTAAATATAAAAATAATCAAATCTAATTCGAAAATATAATTTGAATTAGATAAAAAAACCCCAAAATCGTCACCGTTTTACCTCAATTGATAATAGCAATTTTATTGTTAACTAAGCTAACTTGTCTCAATTTTTTTTTTTCTAAATGTATTCTTGCAATTCTTGGTGTTTATATACAGCTTACGATGTTTTGTTGTCAGTTCCAACAATGTCTCTTGTTTTTTTTTTTTTTTGCTTTGTTGCATTTTGTAATTTTTTCCATATTTTAAATATGTTGTTTTCACCTGCATAAAAAACACAAATGGGTTAGCCAGCCAGAAGTGTGCTTTTACAGATGCTGTCGGTGAGGTTGCTGGAGAGGCGAAAGCCGTTGTTATAGTGGGTGGTGCACTTTGTTTGGGCTTTAGAGCTATGTAGGTAGCTGATGTTTACCTGTAGCAATATGATTGCTTGGTTTAAATTTGTGGCTTCACTTGCAGCTCAAAGACATGAATTTTTTACCTGGTGACTGAGTGGTGCAACATTTGCATATGAAAAATTGGAGCATACTTCAGGCTAAAGCGTGGTTAAATGTTTTTTTTTTTATAAGAAAAAATATGTTGGATTCCTTACTTAGTAAAAAGTAGCCATAAACTTTTTTAAACTATTATTGATATCAAAGAAAATAAAGTAGGAAAAACTTTCACAAAATGCGTTTGCATTTTATTTTTTGTTGTTTTTTTACTAAAGGTCAATTTTATTACAAACTCACTGTTAAATGTAATGCAAATAGAAAATCGTCGAAAGCAGTATTATTATTGTTCTGTTCGTAACATGTCAAATTATGTTAAAACGAATCACTCTATGGTTACCATATGGCAACGCGCGAGATTGATAATTTTTCACAACATCACCACAAATAAACGAATGCAGATACCGTTATTTTTTAGCTTCTAACGAACGCGGAATTGTTTTTTTAACCCTAAATCGTTTTGGCGTCAGTTTGTGTTTGGTTTTAAGAGCTAGTAGTAAATTGCAAACTGACTGCTGATTATAAGAAAAGTAAAGGCGAAAAAAACTGATATGGAAGATAAGCAAATAAAAAACCAATTAATTGTGCTTAAAGATTTTTTTCGACATGAAATTGAGTTAAGCAAAATTTCCATAGGAAAATAATTTTGTTTTTCATCAATAAGCTGTGAATTTCATGTTTTGCAACTATAGCAAATTATATCAAAAAGACCGTTTACAATTGATAGGAAATTTTTAAAATTTATAATAAAAGCACAAATTTCCAAAATGCACGAGATTGCGAATTTCCCTAAAAAAAGAACAAGCGCATTTAGGTCTGTGCTTTTGCTAGATTGTTGTAGTTTCAAAAAATGTTCAATATCAGATCAAAAGCATAAAATCCGTGGTCACAAGGGAAAATGACGAAACTCAAGCTATCGTAAAAAAGCGATACGCCATTTTCTTTATTGTCAATCTTTGGAAAAAATGCAGGAAAAAATTTGTACACCTAATAGAGTATCACTTATGTCTGCACATATTTTGTTTATAACGGTTCATATATTTCGGGAAAAAGGTCGGAGTTAGTGCAATAAAAATATCTTTTTTCCTGTACTTTGAGTTTAGTCATTATTCCTTGTGACCACAGAAAAAGTCATTTAAATAATTTCACGTTATAAAAATAAAGTTGAATGGTTTGCAATTAAAGCTAATATCATATACATATAACTTTTACATACCTACTTATGTAGCTACGTTTAATAAAAATAAAATTGAATTTTTTTCGAAAAAATTCACTGTGCTGTGTTGTGTTGCTTTATGGTAAAAATACCGTATCATATGTCTTCAAATTCTACATAAAAGTTTTTGGTGTAAAATTCCTCAAAAAACGAGACTTACCTAATCAAAAATTTCTTTCCAATGCTAGTGTAATGCGGGGTAATGTGAGTTGAAGTTATCAAATTTTCGAAAAAATTTTAATCAAAATGTCATTTTGCAGAGATTTTTAAAAAAATGTACTGAACAATAAGTATAAATTGATAAAAATTGTTTCATTAGTTTCATAGTTATATGCAAAATACTTAAGAAGAAATTTCTTGTTTTTTCGACAAAATTAGGTTTTAGCCAAAAAGCCTTTAAGCCGTTCGCGCGACTATTTACCGTTAGTTAATATTAAAGTGTTATATACCAAAATTCATATTTTTAAGAGTAGAATCAGAAATCAACGAGTCCCGGGAACTTTTCATAAAAGTCAAAATAATGGGACGGTCTAATGTATATATGGTAACCTTAGAACTATATGTTCAAATTAAGTTGTTGAATTGAAATTAATTTGCAGTTGGTTATTTTTCAACATTTTTTTATTCCTACAGGAAAAATCGCTTTAACTTTTTTGTGTATTTAAAAGAAATTTATACAATTTTTAAATAAAATTTTTTTTATGATACAAAAATTTAAGAAAAATATTACGATATTTAATATGAAATGACTTTTTTAAAAGTTAATACATCAAAAGGTTAAACAAAATTGTTACAAATTGTTACCAAGTTCTTACTGGTAAAAAGTTCACGTAATCAAAAACTTGCAATGAGAGAGGACAACGAAAGCGTAAAAAAGTTTATTTATTTAATATAATTTATTGTACAACTAAGTGAATCTTTTAAAGATGTACAAACATAACTTAATAGTGGTTATATATCAGATAAAATGTGAAAAACGACAATATATTGAACGTTATTTTAAAAACAGAAAAGAAATTGGCTCTAGACCGCATATATAAAAATTATAAAATTATTTTTAATATAAACTAGAGCTAAGGAAGAAGTAAGAAATCGTAGTGAGAAGAGACAACGAAAGGAAGAATATTTTATTAAGTTTCAATAAGATATTGAAATAGATTGCATTTAAAAGTGTTTGTGCTTGATGAGTGTTTTATAATGGTTGGAAGCGCATTCCAAAGATTATTCGCGTACACAAAGAAATGTCGTGAAGTAGTGAGATATTTATACCGTGGCAAAATCAGTTGCATTGTTCTCTGAGTCCTTACGAATCTTAAAATATCAAAGAGATAATCTGGTTGCTTTGTTTGTATTATTTTGTGTAAAGATACTTTTGTACGGTAGTGTAGTAAGTTGTTTAAGGAAACACCAGCCATTTGGTTAGATAAGGCGGAAATGTGGGTATGTCTATTTATTCTAAATGAGGGTAAATTTTATCTTTTTTATAACATTTGTGTGGTATAAACTTTTTTATTCCAAATAATTTATAAATTTTATGCCACTCAATATAATAAAACAAATATAATTTAAAAATTTCATATGGATATCATGTGTTAATCAAAATATATTCTGGTTCGAAAGAAAAAGATTCACCGAAATCGGGAAATTTAAAAATATAGTGGTTTCGATTGGTCTGACGAGAAAAATGGTCTGGAAAAATTTATAGGATTTGATGGTATAACTTTTAAAACATTTTTGGTTTGGATTTATATGTATACAAAATAGTATAAAATTTATGCTCATATTTTTTACTGTGTTGGAACGACTTCACAGCTATAGGTTATAATGGGTAAAATAAACGATCGGACAAGTTTCAGCTTTACTTCATTTGATAAAAAATTAGAGGTTGGAGCCCACGCAGGGCACCATATATCTTAGTGACAATTCGGTTGATATGAATATTCCATATAATGTACTACTCATATATAATCCGAGATTTTTAAAATACTCTTCATATTCTATCGGAGAATTATTAAGAAAGGTTGAGGGTTTATCGTTTTTTTTTTTGCGTCTGTCAATTAGAATTGCTTTGGTTTTTATAGGATTAAGGCTAAGTTCATAATTTACTGACCATTGGAAGACTTTGTTCAATTCGGCGTTGACTTCGTTTGCAGCGATATTTAAGTCCGGTTTAGAGAAAAGCTTATAAATTTGTATATCATCGGCGTATATATTTGTATATATCAGTGCTGACAGGTAGAGAAACAACCGATAATGTCGTTTATAAATGTTGTAAATAACAGAGGGACTAATACCGAGCCCTGCGGGACACCAGACAACACTTTAAGTCTAGACGAGCATTTGTTGTGCAGGTGAACAAATTGTGAATGATCATCAAGGTAAGATTTGATGAGATTACAAAGCGAAAGTTGGAATGAAAATTGCATATCAAGTTTTTGTATCAAGATGCTGTGATTTATACTGTCAAATGCTTTTGAAAAGTCAAGAAAAACCATTAAGGCCATATTTTCATTGTCTAAGGCCGATCTTATGTCTTCGCAGACTTTTAGTAGTGCAGTTGTGCAACTGTGATTTGCTCAAAACCCGGATTGATGCCTTGTTATGAGGTTGTTATTATTTAAATATGTTTTTATTTGATTGCTTACAAACAATTCAAAAGCTTTGCTTAAAAATGTTAGCATCGAAATTGGGCGAAAATCTAAATTTGTTTGCGAAGACGATTTAGGCAAAGGCAGTATTTTCGCCACTTTCCAACCTGAAGGAAACATAGAAGTAGTGATTATAGTATTAAAGATGTGAGTTATGTGGGAAAGAAAAACTGGGAGAAGAGTTTTAATAAACGCAGGATTAATGTTATCTGCTCCAATCGTTTTTGATTTAATTTTAAATATTGCTTCACCAACACTAATATAGTCAGTTCCTGAGAGGGCAAAACCGTTATGCTGCTGTAAACTAACAGTTGAGTTAAACACGTTATCTGTAATCATGCGGGGTTCTGTTGGTTGAATAAACTAATTATTAAGTTCATCCAGGTTTATGTTATCTGGAACAGGCAGGCTTTCTTTGGATATTCCAACTTGCCGAAGTAAGAGAAAAAATGTAGCTACAAATTTCTGCTAGTAAAATTACTATTCAATTATTAGAAATTGAAAATCTGTAAGTAATACAGTTTCTAAGAAGCCTCAATAATCATAGATTAAATTTAAATAGATTTTTTTCCAATGAGTTACAAGAATTCGTCTTTTGTGAATATGCAAAAAAAAAGTTAAAACTGCCATAAAAACTTTGCAATACCGTGTGACAAGTCTTCTCACAACAGTGGACACACTATATTAAAAACGATATGTACTCAGAAAGCAATTACCAGAAAATCTAGAAAAATAACACCCAATCGTTAGAAAATTGGGGTTCAATTAGCGCCATAGCCGATTTTCTAAAAATGAATTATATATTTTTCGTTAAATTGACACCAGAAGTGTGAAATAGTTTAGGAAAATTATCCAATCATTTAGGACCTATTTCGCTAAATTGAAGAAACTTAGCGCAATTGTGTGAAAATCTTATTACATTTGAGTAAGTTTTTCTACAGTTTATTTATCATCGGCTTTATATAAGAGAAACATTATCTCTTAAAATAAAAAAATTTCTACCGTTTATTAATCATCGGCTATAACTAACAAAAAAATTGTCTCTGAAAATAAGAAATCTTGTGGGAATTATGATTTTTATACCGAAGAAAAACTTTAAACATAATTATTATAATTATTATTAACATTAAATTAAATGGAAATATGACCACTATCCGGAAACTTGAACTTCGGCCGCGTAAGTGTAAGTGCATCGGTTTATCCATTCGACCATTGCAGTTGTTAAACCATCGTTGCTTAATTTGATTCATTAAGAATCGTTCGCTTTGTAAGTAATTTTAAGGCATTTTTTCTTCATTAAGGCAATCTTACATGTATTTCTATGAAATATCCAAGTAATGTAACTCGTATTTATCCAAATATAAAAAATTATGCTGTAAAATGTTGCAAGCGGACTTGATATCAATACAGCTTTTCTTCAAATTATTTCTGCTTTTATACAATTTTTGATCATACCTTCATTTCTTATATTTAAGTAAAAACTTGTCTTCAAAACTAAGAAACTGTTTTGATAACACTGCTACGAAATCAAGACGCGAGGCCGTAAATCATTTAAAAATCTACTCAAGCCATTATATCTGTGGTCACAAGGAATAACGAAGAAGCACAAAGTATCGTAAAAAACGATATTTTAATTGCACGAACTCCGACCCATTTTTTCTTCAATATAAAAACCGTTACAAACAAAATATGTGCAGACATAAGTGATGATCAATTCTGGGTAAAAAATGGATATCTGTATACTTCCAAAAATTGGCAATTAAGTAAATTCCATATCGCTTTTGTACAATATTTTGAGTTTAGTCATTATTCTTTGTGACCAGAGATATGTAATGGAACTTTTTTAGTAAGGCTATATTAAAGAGTAAATAGATTAACCACTTAAAAATCCCTGTTTTTTTTTTGTTACAGTTTCACTTCTGCCATGCGTGGCAGCCATACATATATTTTTGTTCGAAAACGAGTTGAAAAACGAACCATTCAATAGTTTTTTTTCGGCACTCAAAAATGAACCATTTTGAAATCATTTAATGATTCGTTTTTTAACTCAATTTTGGTTGATGCTCTATCCCACCAACTAACAAAGACTGCAAATTTACATGGCGTAAAGTTAATTCAACGGCAGAGTTTCTATTCTATCCTGAAACCAATTACAAAGACTGTCGTGGACTAAAACCGCATAAATTATTATTCGAACAAGTTTTGAATGATGTTTTGCTAGAACACATTTGCAAATGTTTAAATTTATATGCTACTTATCATCAAAAACGCTACAAAGAAGTCACTGTTAGAGGGCACTAACACAGCATTTATTATTTTTCTTATGTACATATATTTATTGTTTCAGAATTGCGTGTATTTATTGGAATTTTAATTGTGACTTACTACAATCCAATAGGGTCATTTAGAAATATGTGGAACACCGAAGATGATCTACTTAACGGAATGGTGTTCAATGTATGCGAAAAAACCGTTTTGAAGAGATATATTTCATGCCTCACTTCAAGTCATATTTATGTGAGCCGAGAGATAGTTCTGGAAGGTCTGACCGATCATGGAAACTACTTCCACTAACTGACTATACCAAGGCCAAAATGTTAGAAAACTTTCACCCAGAACAAAATCTCTCATACGACGAGAGTATGATTGCTTATTTCGGACGCCATGGTTGCAATCAGCATATGAAAGGGAAGCCGATTCGTTTTGTATACAAAGCTTGGTCTCTTTGTACACACAGTGAATACGTGATAAACTTTGAAATATACCAAGGTAAGAACCCAAGGTAGGATCCTTAATATGAGGAAAGATTCGGAACTTGCGGTGCACCACTTGCGTCCATGATTGACGACTTTGCTGAAGATGTACAAAAATGCCATTCGAATTTTATTTTGACAACCTCTTTACTAGTATACCGTTGCTAACTTATCTAAAAATGCGAGAATACCAAGCCACTGTAACAATTTGAGAAAATCGAATCCAAGAGAGTTGTCTGATTGCTCATAAAGATGAATTACGAAAAAAACATTGAGGCTATCATGGAAGTGTGGAAATAAAAGAAACTGGAATTCACTTGACTAAATGGGTGGATAATGCGGTGGTGTGTCTTGCGTCTACTTTTTTTGGTTCCAAAGAAAATTCAACAGCATCTCGCTACAGAAAGGAACTGCATAAAAAGTATCAGTTCCAAGACCATGCGTTGTAACCGGGTACAACAAAATAAGGCCGGCGTTGATCGATTTGATCAAAATGTTTCAGGAAGTCGCATAGCTTTTCGATGTAAAAAATGGTGTCATTACATTTTAACGTTACTGGATCCGTTTTCGAAGCACTGGTAAAAATAAAACTCTCATGGAATTCAAGCGAGAAGTTTCAATATACAATTGCAAGCACTAATTAAAAAGCCGTCACAAAAACAAAGGGATTCTTTAAAAAATACTCTCCGCTACGATTGTAGCGACCACCTAGTCTATAAGTCTAGGAAAAATGCGGTGTTGGACTCTGTCTGCCAGTTTCAGGGTTTTTTCATATAAACCATTGCGTAATTTTTTTTTTTAAAAAGTTACAAAAAAGTTTTTTTGTATTGTTTCAATACAAATTTAATAAAAAGAATTTTTAATTTCTTTATTTTGAATAAATATCCACTAAAACATATATTTTTATTTCTTTTTTTTACATATCTCGAATTTCAAAAAGGTTTTTTTAGGAGTATAGTCCTTATTTATTAAAAAGAAAAACTGTATCATTGAATTTTGGATCCTTGAATCCTAGCGTTGCCATATGGCAACAGGACATTTTGAAGATCCTGTTTACAGGATCCAAAATTCAATGATACAGTTTTTCTTTTTAATAAATAAGGACTATACTCCTAAAAAACCTTTTTGAAATTCGAATAAAAAATGTACTTAGGGTGATTCGAGAAAAAATTGTCTCTGACTGCCTATATCTAGATCAAACTAATCGATACTATTTCACAATCATCACAGATCAAGTCTAAACTTATGTTTATTGTCAAAAAATGCCTGTGTATAAATGCTTGACATGCAATTAAACTAAATCAAAACATGTTGATGTTTGGTGCAATATATTATGCAGAACTATCTGGAATATACAAACTTACTTACAATCATGAGGTTAACCGCAGTTGTACAAAGTTACATAAAGTTGCAAAAAGTTGCATATAGCTCCATAAAATTGCACAAAGTTGCATATATTGTGTAATTGCACAATGGAATACACAAACGTACTTACAATCATGAGAATAACCATAGTTACACAAAGTTCCATACATGATGAGTTAAGTGAAAATCTATTTGATTTTGTAAAGATAAACTCACAGATAAATATAACAAACACACATGCGCATTAATAATTCACTGATAGATAACATGTTGAAGTAATTACGACAACAAGTTGAAAATTGCATATATTAGTTTTAATTTAGAACCAATTTAATACTCAAGTAATTATTAATATTCATATTTTCAACTATAGCAAAATATCTTGAGTGTGCTTTTCTTGAAAATATAAAGCTGTGACATTTATTCAATCTTAAAGCTAAAGAATGCTTTCATTATTCAAACATTTTTCAAAGTAGCTATTGAATTGCTCTCTTGGTGACATTTTTTATTTTCTTTAACCCATTTCCAGCTACGGGTGTAATTTTGCATCAGTTACTTTAGAATTGTCTCCACGTTAGTGCGAAAGTGATATCGCCTTACACAGCAGCGATTATGTTAGTTTAGAATATTGTATGACCCGACATCCAACAATATTAAGAACAATCGACAGGTAATTGCATAGATAAGATAAAAACAAAATATTTAGGGGAAAGACTCAGTTTTCGCTACCCGGTAACACTTCAAAGTTGAGATATTTAAAAAGAAAAACATGTTTCGTTCAATTTGTTATCTAACATTGGTTAGATTGGTTAACTAACATTGGTTATCCAGGGTTAAACGGTGATAGGATAGCAGTTTTTTGTATTAAGTGCGCTGATAAAACTTGTTGATTTTTAAACTTATTTTGTTATGGAAAACCTGTGCATCAAATTGTAAAAAGATTTATTTACAATAAAATCAATTGCTTCATTAATCTAGGTTTTAATTATATTAGGGATTGAAAGTATAGCATACATACGATCAAAATAAAAAAATTGAGCTAAAACTTTGATGGACTGCCAAAAATGTTGTCTGCAAGTTTTAAAAATTTAGCTGCTTCTTTTTGCAGTTTTTCATAATATTCGAAAAAATTAATATTTTAATATTATTTTGGTGCCATGCGCCCTTGTCCAAAGCTCATGAAATGCAATCAGTGAAACTGCATGTGTAAATTGAATTTTATTCAGTAAATAAAATACTGAATTCCGTGGCTGTGTGGCCTATATATAACTCCAAAGCTATTCGATATCACAAATTTGGGTTGCATGGAACGTGCCAATACCCTTTTTCCTTTTAAGTTCCCTTTCTTAAGCCAATACAAAACCATCAAGCCCAAAGTCGTGAAAATCGAACGATCCGTTCTCGAGTTATAAAAACAAACACGGACGGCAATTTCTTTTATAAATAACTAGTAAAAATGAAATACTTTGTAAATAAGAAGATGTTTGAAATAGACACCAATTCCTGAACAATTAGTTTAAGTGATAAGAATTTGTTATTTTATCCTGTTAGATTGGTAAATCGCATTTTGTGATCCGCCCAATTTCTATAATATTCTAAGTTTACTTTTGGTTGATCTCAAATCGGCAGATTGTTCTGTCCCCGGGGAAAAAATATTCAAGCTACGCTACTGCATGCTAGTCAACTTCTTGCCGACTACCTAGCTTTATATGGATGCATTAATGCTTATGCATTTCTTTCTTTTGTTTTCCGGTTTTTTTTTGTTTGTTTCCTCTGCAGCAAACTTTTTGCATAAATATAAATAAACATAAAAAAATATATGTGTGTGCATAAACACCCGCGCAGGAAATGACTGCAGTGCAATAAAACTTTAAATAAGCTTTTTGCATTTAACGTTTAGATGTTCTTTATTCTCCTTGTTACCTCAGGCAGTGAGATGCGTAAATTTTCATTTAATATGCATTTGGTGTAAGTAAGTGTAAGTTTTTGCATTAAAAAATACTTTTTCTTTTGTTGCTTTTGTGAACGTGTAGAATCTGTGGTCAGTGCAGCAAAATGCAAACTTCTTGCCGTAGAAAAAGTCGAAGAAGCATAAAACCAAAAAATATAACTTTAAAGAACATCTCAGCGTGGTGGGTGGGGGGAAATAGTAAAACTGAATTAACGGTAAACTGTGGTAGAAGTTGGCAATTATTTTTCGATGTTTATGCTTTTATGCTTAGTTTGGAATTTCTTAATATACAAGTTTTCTTTTTTAAGAAACTAAGTTAATATTCTAAATTAAATTAAAAATTTTTTATCGAATTACTTAAAAATTGGAAAAAAAGTTTTTCAAGTTTTAGGATTAGATTTTTAGTATATAAATTCCAGTTAATTTCATATTACTAATATTTCTATATGTACTTAAATTGCTGAAATACTAATACTTTCAATTACGTATTCTTTTCTCAAATATTTTAAATACTTCCAAGTACTGTAAATGCTTCAGATACTTTAAAATACTGTAAATACTTTCAAATACTGTAAAAACTTTCGAATCCTGTAATAGCTTTATGTACTGTAAGTACTTTAAATAATTTCGAAACTTTTTTTACCAAAACGTGTTAAATAAAAAACAGTCTTAAGGTGATGAAATGGCAAATGTAGTCAAAAAATGTTATATTTTCTGATTTTTATAACAAAATCCAAGGAAATGTTACAACATTTAACAATAAGCTAATTGCATTATTTATAAAAAATAATCCTATAAGACTAGTACATATTATATATAAAATTAAAAATAAGTATGTACATTCCATTATATTTATATATAAATTCAGAGTTTGCCTTCATTAGATGTAAATTTTCGAAAGAAATGTCCGACAAACCCCGCATCTAGAGGCGTTGACTAGTTAAGTTAACATCGTATAACCTCACAATTTTTTATGATCAAAACTTTATTGATATTTCAACACCTCAAATCTTTCATTTTTTAAGATGTTGGGTATACAAGGTTTTTTAATTTCTCTTAGAGGTAGGTATAAAGATTTTCTTCTCTTTCAGGTAGCAATTCTGTTTTATTTGTTTGTTTGCTTTAAAAACACTCCTTCCAAGTATAAGTAGTAATTGGAAATGTTTGCAGAATTTAAAGGATTTACAGTATTTTAAAGTCTATACAGTATTTGAAGTATTTGCAGCATTTGAAAGTATTTACAGTATTTGAGAAAAGAATTGGTATTTGAAAGTATTTTTATTTGAGCAGTTTTAGTTCAAATACAAATAGGAAAATATTGTAGTACACTTTTTTTTAAAAAAATTGGTATTTGGAATTGTTCTAAATTGTACTAAAACTTGACATTTACATCTCTGATTTAATTTTTTTTTTTAAATATTTCCAAATGTAGTTTCTATAAATCTTCAGTGTAATTTTAAATTTTTTCTTCAGGTAGAATGAATCAAAATTTTACTCAAAAATATGAAATAAAAATAAGTTCACATAAATAAATCATACATTATTAAAAGATCCGGTTCCACCGTAGTATGATATGGCACCACGAAAAAAAAAAAACACTAAAAAACACAAACACATCAACAATATCTACAACAACGGTATACTCGTATTATTTAAATTAATATTTTATATGCAGTTGCATGATTTTATTAACATGTAAGCAAAAGAAGTTACAAGATTCATTAAAAAATAAAATCAATTTGTGTAAAATACCCACCAAACTACATTTCGATGGTATAATTTTTCGATAGTGTTTCGACATCTGAACGACGATATCTTAATTGAAAACAAATGTAGATTCTACTGTTTATACTTTTATGTGTGTAAATCTTATTTTAATATAATACTTGCTTTAATATTTACAAATTTCATACAAGAATTGTTTGAAATAGATCATAAAAAAATGAGTAGTTTTGATAGTATCTTTAGTGTAAACGTAAAATTCCATTTTATAAAGTAATAAAGAACAATTCTGGTTTTATCGTATATATTTATAAAAATTATTTAAAAAAGTTTCATCTTCGTAAAGCTGCTTCAGACTATCATAGAAATCATATCACTTTTTCTATGCTTTCTCGTCTGAGTTGTCAAACCATCTGACTGGTCATAGCATTTTCTGATAAATGCGTTTGCACTATTAGACTTTCTATCAGAGAAAATTGGCTCACAGAACTTAAACTGGAGACTGGTAAAAGAAAATGACTAATTCTAAGCCTAATAATGGTTTAAACAACTACGGTTAAGCGGTTAAAAAGAGCTTTCAGGAGCAGTTTCTGAAATTAAAAAAAAAAAATTTAACTGACTTCGCTGATAGTAATAGAAACAATCCTAATGTTTAAAAATCGTATGCTTTGTTGTTAGAGAAGTTATATAAAAAATAAAATTGTGTTCATACTATCGAATTTTCATTATTAGGCAGTAGAGATGAGCGATCCGGTGACTTTTCAGTATCGGCGTTCTTAGTGAACGTGATTTTGAAATCGCCGTTCTATTATATGGTGACCGTGACAACGTTATTTTATCAATTAGCAAATACATATCGAAGTATGTAGTTATGAGAGATGACCGAAACAACATTAAAACTCATACCAGAGTGCGATGTGGTATGCTTATTTGAAAGAGAGACAAAAAAATCTCGCAAATAAAAAATCACTGATTATATCACGAATCGCTGCAAACGACATAAAACGAAAATTAAAAAAATCTCAATCACTGATTGATCACGGTTTTTGATAGTATTTGATCACCGCTGTTACCAGTGATTTTTCAATCACGGTGACTAAATCACCGGAATGGAAAAATCGCTCATCTCTATTTGGCAGATCTTACGAGAAGTTGTATGCTTTCTCAGAAAGTCTGAACCATCTTTAAGAAACAATTATTTTAAAAAAATTTATCATTATTCTTTGTTTGATATTTTTGGTGATAAATTTCGAAAAATATAATAAATTAGACCAAGCAGTTCACTTTCTTCAGTCGTTTACAAAATGACATATGGTAAAGAATTGACAAAGCTTAAAAAAGGACAAATCGAAGTATATTTTTCAGAAAAAAGTAAAGGGTTATATTTTTGCTATACTTTTAGTGTACATTTTATTTGTAACATATGGCAAAGCCAGAAATGCTCATTAAGGTTAGCCATTTTATCATTAATAGACTAACAAACAAACAGCACTTGGAAATTATTAAATTAAATTATCAAAGCACGCTCTGTGAGAAATGTGTTTCGCAAATTACGTCCATTTTATGGTAGTCATAATCGACCCACTGAGCAGGCTATTCAAGCTATTGTGATCAAATTTTATACCAGTTTCACTTTATTGGACATTAATTCACCAACCCGTATGCAGAGAGTGCGTACCGAGGATATTACTGCTGTATCGGTCAGCGTCAATGATGATCGCGGTATGTCAATTCGTCGCCGTTGTCAACAATAGTGCTTGTCTTATTCGACCACCTGAAAGATTATACGTAAGGACCTTGGTATGAAACCATGCAAAATACAGTTGGTGCAAGAACTGAAGCCGAATGACCTCCCATAACGTCTTTTGTTTAGTTGATTGGCCTTAGAAAAGTTGGATGAAGATCCACTTTTTTATCGAAAAATTATCTTCAGCGATAAAGCTCATTTTTAGCTGAATGGGTACGCCAACAGATAGAATTGCTTAACTTGGTCTGAAGCGCAGCCAGAGACAGTTTAAGAGCTGCCAATGTACCATGAAAAATGCAATGTTTGGTGCTGTTTGTGCGCCGACGATACTTTAGCAAAAATAATGAAAATTGCAACCGTACAATCAATGGAGCAAAGTACCGTGCAATGATTACCGACTTGTTTTGCCCAAAATGGAAAAACTAAACTTTGTTGACATGTGCTTTTAACAAGACTGTGTCACATGTCACACGGCACGCGATACCATTAACCTATTGAGAGGCAGGTTTGGTGAGCAAATAATCTCACGTTTTGGAGCAGTCCATTGGCGCCAAGATGATTTGATCCCACTAGACTATTTTTATGGGCTACGTGAAGTCCCTCGTGTACAGGGACAAACCAGCCACAATTGCAGCCCTAAAAGACAACATCATAGCTTCCATTAGTAAGATACCGGCCGAAATGCTGGAAAACGTATGCCAAAATTTGAACTTATGGATAGAGCACCCCAATCGTATCCGGTGGCAACATTTACATGAAATAATATTAATAGAAAATGGCAGGCATTGATGTATCGCACAAAAAAAAATATTATTAATTATTGCAAATTTTCTTTTTTTTTTTTTAATTTTCAAAAACCAAACACTTAAAAAATCACACTTTATATTCGAGAAAAAATTCACTTGATCGGGAGAAGTGATCGAGTGTGCGAATTTTTTTAAAAGATAAGGAAAACTATAGTTCGAAAAACAATCAGCGTGGACGCAAAAAAGCTATCGGCAATTATGAAATTCGTCGTGTCTTGCAAACAGCTAGCAGCAACACATAAAACTTGCGAGAAATAAAGGAAGAATGTGATATGAATGATTCTCGACTTACTAGCAAACATAAAGAGAATCATAATCAATTTGTTGGTAGCAATACGGCACGTAGTTGGACCCAGGTATTGTTTTCGTAAAAAATTTAGCTTTTTGCACATTAATTCATCAATCTAAATCTTTTTTTAAGATAATCTTTTCTGGTGAAAATAAGTTTAACTTGAATGAAAATAAGTTTAACTTGAATAGACCTGATGGCAACAATGGATACTGCAGACTAAGCTCTTGAATTTCAACAAGACAATACAGTATGCCACGCATCGCGCGCCGCTTTATGTTGGTTTCGAAGCAATAACATTCCCGTTTTTGAGCGGCCATAACTTTCTCCTGATTAAAGAATCATGGAAAATTCTTGGGGTGCTTTAGTTTGCGTTTTTTATGGAGCAAATACCCAATACTCTACAACGGAAGAGCTGTAACAAGCTATTCTACAAGCCTGGGACGACTACAGCCAGCAAGAAGCTTAGAATTTATTTGACTCAATGCCAAATCAAATTTTTTGAAGTTATAGAAAAAAGCGGAAACATAACCTATCACTAAAGTTAACAATACGACTATGTCTACAAAAAAGAAAGCTTTTTATGAAGTGCGGTTATAATTTTATAACAGCGGTATTTTTCGTATGTATGTTTGTATTTTCTCCTTTAATATTGCTGTTGTTGTTGTTGTTCAATTTATACAACAATTGATCTCAACACACTTGTCTATCGTTAAAAGTAGAACAATTTTCTCTTACCTACAACAAAAAATATTAGAAAAATTTAGTGGAAAAATTAGAATTTGTGCAACGTATCACTTTTTTTAGATTTATTTTATTCTTTAATAAAAATACCATAAATCGGTAGCTATTTACTATAAACGATGTTCTGAAGCATGGAAAATCTGAACAAAACCACAAATATTTCCCAATGTATAGGTCAAAATACAAAAAATAAATTCAAAGTGTGTTGTTAGTTAGTTTAGAAGTTATGGATATTTGAACTCAACGCTTTTTAAAGTTTTCTTCAAATTTGTTCCGTCGCTTTATTTTAAAACGCTTTATAACGTTTGAGAACGCTTTGTGAGCGAGCCAGCACCAACGCACAGTATAAATTTTTCAAATCTGGCGTAACAAAATCCAAAAAAAAAACTAAATCTCTAGGAAATAATTTATGCAACATATAGCTAATGAATCATCCGAACAGTGCAGGAAAAATTTTGACGGTAGTCGCACTCCTTTTTGCATTATTCATCGTACAAGCGCAGCGCCTTGCTTGCTAAATTAAAAAATTTTTGTTAGTACATTTTGTTCGATTGAATACAACGACAAAATAGTTATTTTTAATATATTTTTACAGCTGCTTCACAATGCATATTTGTCGTCAAGGTATTTTTTTCTAACTTTTGACAAAAAAATGCAAAATATTGATTTCTGTGTAAGGTTATTCAGTTTGTCATACATCCAAAAATAAAAAAAAAATTCGAAGTCATATCTTCAAATTCCTTCACGGTGAAAATGCATTTATTTTTTTTTTTCTTGACAGATTCATATACCAACACAAACAATGGATTTTATGTGCCAACTTCCGCCGGGTCTTTAAAAAATCATCTTTTTTTTCTAGCAAAGCTACTGACCTCTACGTAGAAGAGAGCTCTTTGATAAGTTTATAAGAGCCCCCCTAATAGTTGGTTGTTTGAAATCTCTTACCAAATTAAAATTCCTTGTCTAATGAAACCTTACTTTACAAAATTTTAACGAAAGCGTAATTGGTCCATTTTGTAGGTTTTCGTGAATGTGCTGTTTGAATGTGCTAATGTATGAAAGGTTGAATGTGCTAATGTGCTGCATAGATTAGCTTATTTCGAATGCATAGCATTCAAAATTAGAGGTTGGTTAGGTTTTTGTTAGTTCTGTAAAGCCTTCTGATGAGACTACTTGGCGGTAGTCGAAAAACGTTTTAAGGTAGCCCTTGTGCCTGCACGGTAATTGATTAGGTTTATCGGTTGATTTTTTAACTTAATGTAGTGGGAAAATTTTCTTTTTACATATTAGTTTTTTTCAGGTTATTATTTTTCCTGTTTTTTCAGGTTTTTAATTTTTATATTATGATCAGTGCTGTATTATATAGCATGGTCATATTTAGGTAGGCATTTTTAGAAAAAAATTGTTTTCTTAAAATTATAATAGGAACTATAAGTAGTACGATTGTTTGAAGGATTATTGCTATATATTAATTTGAGGAACAAATTATTTTTCTTATTATTTAATTAAGTAAATATTAAAATCAAACATACGGACGTGACAGAGACTTAGTGGCTATAGAACAAAAACTTTTTATATTTTTAGATTTTTATACTATCTCTTGCCCCCTGGCTTAGCACTCTAGTACTGTGCACAATAATGTTTTTTAATTTTTTCTGTCTTTTTGACACATTTTTTGTAGTTTTTATCTACAAATTTAAAGTAAAGTTTTTTTAGTACAAGGTACTGAAACGCTTTACTGTAACCTTTTTTAGTTACAGCACTGTGAATATTAACACATTGAAGTAGTTTGAAAGAAAGAATATTTTTATACATATTTTAATGAGTACTTTTCGTATAACTTTATTGATAATCAGTGCTGTAACTTCGTTTTTGGCTGATCGATTTCGTTAAAATTTTCAGGTTTTAAAAGCTAAGGTTTTTTATTTTGATATCAGATTAGAACCATAAGGATCCATTACAAAAAAGTTGGAAAATTCCAAAAAAGTCAAAATGAAAAGAGTACGTTTTATTTTACGGCGCATCTTCATAGAGTATAAATCAAAAACACATTTTTCAGGTTCACCCTAGTGTCAAAAATTTTTTTTTAATTCTAACATAAGATTCGAAATCAGCACATACACTTAGAGTATAAAGCAAAAAAACACATTCATCTTAGTAGCAAAACACTTTTTTAAATTTTAACATCAGATTCGAAATTAGCGACCTCTTAATATTGCCAACACATAAATAAAAAGTACAAAATAAAAAAAACACATTTTTGGGTACACCCTAGTTTCAAAAAACGGTTTTTGAAATCCTAACATCAGATTTCACTGTATTAACACATTTGCTGCAGTTTCCATTTCTTAATACTTAATTGTAATAAATATTTTCACGTAAGTTTTAAAACAAACACTCAAATATAAATAACAAATGCGTTATAACGAAATTTCTTCGTGTCAGAAACAGAAAAACATAGGGAGAGAGAGAGAGAGATATAGAAGGATATAGAGAAATATAGAGTTGCGCACTCGCCAAATCGTTTGTTAGTATGCTCGAATTTCGATACTCGAACGCATACACACACAGCAATCTCACTGTTACTTGGCGGTTTCTACCAAATCACTCCACCCGTAAGCCGTGTAAAGGAACTTTGTCCCAAAAACTTTAAAGAGTCCGTTTTTACAATTTTTTGCAATTTAAGAAAAAAATATGAACAGTTGGAACAAATATTTTTTCTTAAAGTAAAACACAAAATCCCTAAACTATTTCATATTTAAAAAAAAAAACTAGTAAGGAATTATATCCGACTGCACCGAAATTAAAATACCCCTACAACCGTATTTTAGTTTATTAGAAGTCTTGCATGTAGTTTCATTTGAGTGACGTCACTTTTATAGGGCGTGGTTTTTATCCAAATTTTTCACATTTGAAACTCAGAGTTATTTTTATTTATTAAAGCTTATAAGCACAGTATGAAGCTTAAACATTAATTTTTTTTGGAATTTTTAAAGTTGAATTTTTATGATGACGTCACTTTGTATGGAAAATGGGAGGAATTTTAAATTTTTTTTTACAATTTAAATTTAATTTAAATCTCGTGAGTTCAAATTTTGCACATATGCTTAAACCTTTCAAATGCAATTTATGTGTACAATATGTAAATATGCGATGAAAAACACATTTACCTCCAATACAAATGGACTTTACCAAAAAGTAATATCTTTTTAAATTCCACAAAAATTAATCTAATAACGTAAAATATTGCATATAAGCTTTAACCCATAATATGCAGTTTTAGTTTTAAATTTGTTAAAATGGAATAAAAACCACGGCTACCTCCTTTATGAAATCAGCAAAATCTCCTTAAATCCCACAAAAGTGAGTGCAATGGCTCAAAATTTTGATAAACAGTTTAAATCTTAACTATGTACTCGCTTTATTAAATTTAAAAATTAAACTGAAAACTCCGCCCACCTTCCATACAAAATTAACTCATCATTAGAATGACTTCCTTTAAAAACCTTTAAAAATTTCACCCAAATAATAACCCAAATAAAGCAACATTCAAGACTTCTATTAAACGGCCGTGGGGGTATTTTAACTTCAGTCCAGTCGAAGAAAATTCCGTAAAAGTTTTGTATATAAAAGTTCATGTGTAATAAGTAAAGTGTAAAGTAATACGACACATGTGAGCGTCTCTTTATAGTTGTAGCGTTGTTTGTCAAATTGCTACCACATAAGCTAAAAAATATTTTTATAATTCGCTTTTCCAACTTAATTAAAATGAGTATTGTGGTTTTCTTCAACACTGCTGGTGTTTATTGCAGAAACTTCAACAGAAAATATAAAGAAAAAGTAAACAAAGACAGCTAAAAGATAGTTCTCTCAATAAACATATTTCGCAGGGTTGTATTTATCCTATCTCAATTTTACATGTGAAACAATAACAGTGTTGATACAACAGTCGTACAAAAATAGGACAATAAGGCACAATACGACATCTTGTGAATTGCCTAATACTTTTGGTTAAGATATCACTTATATATCCATTCAATTATACTGTAAAAAAGTGCCTGGAATTGTGTATCCATGGAAGTGAATGCAAATAATTCACAAAAGTTACAAAATATGTAAACATATTTCGTAATGCAATTGTCTCATTTATTTATTTTATTTAAAATAGTTTTACTTTTCAAAAATATTAAAAAAAAGTTTTAAGAGAGCTTTAAATAATTTTATGAATCTATTGAAAAGCATATAAAATTAAACTGGTAAAAATTCATAATTTTCACAGTAAAAGTTGTAACGTGATGTTACAAACTTATATTACTTTATATATTAATTTTAATTTTACATTTTATTAGTTTATCCTGTATCACCTTAAAGCATTGTATTTTAAACTTATAAAACTTACTTAAATAATTTCTATATATACACCCGCTACATACTTATTTGCTCATAAAAGCATCGACCATCAAATACATAGACGCTTACATCACTTACTTCCCTTCAGGAAAATAAATAATTTAAAAGTAGTTTAAAACTACTTTTTTCAACTACAACTAGTTAAAATTCAAAATTTTTCTCTTGTCACTGACTTTATTTACATGGGGTTGTCATTGGAGTAATTAAATTATCGTACTGTGCATGTGTTTTCAACCAAATTAAAAGTAATTTATTTTCAACTAATTTAAAAGTAATTTAAATAACTTTCAGTTCCTTATCCTTAACCAAAACGTTCGTGGCATTTACACAAAACTAAATAATATATTAATTTTGAGTCACAACCTTCACTTTAATATAATTGCTTTTAGTGAGACTTAGCTGAAACCTAACACTCTAAATACTGAAATTCTGTGCAACAAATTTAGCATATACCTCAAAGATAGAAACTTCATTCCTGGTATTTGCTCTAAAGGCGGGGGTGTGTTGATTGCAGTCAAAGCGACACATTTTTCTGAAGAGTTATTAATTCCAGAATCCTTGGACATTGAATTCTGTTGAGTTCATGTTAAGTTTGGTTCCTTGAGTCTTTTTATTACATGCTCATATATTCCTCCCCTTTCTACCTTAGAAGTTTATAGCAAACATTTGGCTTCTATTAGTAAAGTTTGCTCAAAACTGCAATCAAATGATCATATTTTAATAACTGGAAATTTTAACCTGCCAAACGTTTCTTGGAACTGCTGTTCTGGAATTCCTGAAATATTTTTAAATTCGTCTGAATGTTCACCTGATAATTATTTTTTAAACGAGCTCTCAATCCAAGGCCTGTTCCAACTTAACTGCATCTTTAACAAAAATAATCGTTTGCTTGATCTGGTGTTTTTTGATGACAGCAATATCGCTTCTGTGTCTAAATCAAATCCTCTGGTTACACCCGAAGATTCTCATCATCCAACATTAGAAATAATTTTAAATTTTCCAAAACCATCTGTGCAGTACAATGATTCTCAACCGCCTAAAAAAACAAACTACGTGATTTTGAAGAATAACTTGTCTAATATAAACTGGAATTCTATTCTAAATATTAATACAAAAAGTTTATCTTCTCAGAGTCTTGATGATGCGGTATATGCGATTGATTCCTATCCTTCTTTTATGAAGTATAATTCTGTTGAGTCTGAAAATGATAATAGTATTTGCAATCTTTTTGCTGACTTTTTCAAGGCGACTTTTTCATCATCGTCCTATGTTTATTTAAGTTATCCTTTTAATATTCGATCTGGGGATATTTATTTCCCAATAATTGACACAAACACAGTCTTATCATTTTTAAAAAATATTAAAACATCATATAAAAGTGGTCCTGATTACATACCTTCGTGTATATTAAAATACTGCTGTGAAGAATTAGTAACTCCAATCTCTTTACTATTTACTTCATCATTAAAATCCTGCTATTTTCCTGCAGCCTGGAAGCATTCATTTATCATTCCGCTGCATAAATCCGGAAATAGGTCTTTAATTGATAACTACCGTGGCATCGCAAAATTGAGCGCTTTGCCTAAACTTTTAGAGGCAATTGTTACATCACGACTATCGCACAGCGTTAAATCTTTAATGTCTCCTTTCCAACATGGATTCCTTTCTGGAAAATCTACTGTTACTAACATTCTCGAATTTACATCAAAAACTATAGAAAACTTTGGAAAAGGCATGCAGACTGATGTTATTTACACGGATTTTAGCAAAGCTTTTGACGCTGTAAATCACAAACTATTGATCTTAAAATTACATCTTGTTGGTTTTCCTATACCTTTGGTAAAGTGGATTGAATCTTACTTAAGCAATAGAACACAATCTGTTATTTTTAAGCTCAAGAAATCACATGAGTTTCCTATTACTTCAGAAGTACCTCAAGGAAGTCATCTTGGGCCCCTTCTGTTTCAACTTTTTATAAACTATTTGCCATCTGTCATAATGCATTCTAGCATCTTAATGTTTGCTGACGACCTCAAACTCTTCCTTTCTTTTAAAAATGATAATGACGCTGTATTTTTGCAAGCCGACATTGATCATCTTCATAACTGGTGCAAAACGAACCGTATGAACCTCAACATGAATAAATGCAAGCATATGTCTTTCTCGCGCAAACCACCAATTAAATGTACCTTCAAAATTTGTGGTTATCCATTGGAGTCCTTAGATATTTTCAATGATCTTGGAGTTACAATGGATCTTAAACTACGCTTTAATATTCATGTAAATAAAATAATAAATAGAGCAAATAGTACTTTAGGATTTATTAAACGTTGGGCAAAAGAGTTTAATGATCCATTCATAACGAAAACCTTATTCACTTCCCTAGCGCGGCCTTTTTTAGAATACGCTTCAGTTGTTTGGTGCCCACGATACGGTTGTTACATAGACGACATTGAATCAGTGCAGAAACAATTTCTTTTGTTTTGCTTAAGCTATTTTTATTGTAATACTGATTTTCACTTACCACCTTATGAATATCGGTTACAACTCTTAAATCTTCCTTCTTTAAAAAATCGGAGAATTATGATAAATGCTTGTTGGATTATAAAACTTTTACATGGCTATGTAAACAGTCCATATTTATTGAGTAAAATAAATTTTAATATTCCTCTTCGTCCTAGAAGATCTTTTGAGTTACTCCACATGAACTTTTGTAGAACTAAGTATTTGCAAAATAAACCTCTTAGAAGCGCTTGCGGTGATTTTAATTTTGTATCTGATGTTATATCCTTAAGTGAATCCATGTACTCAATCAAACATAAAATTATAGATTACCTGCAGTACCGACGTTGATTATGTAAAGTTCTTTCAAATATATATCTGATGCATTTGGTGATTAGTAAACACATTATCATTAATATAACAATCTAAATGGATAAATGGACCTAAGCGTAAAATGGAAAATTTCGGTGTATAAACATCGAAATAATCTGAATGGACCTAAACCTGGGATCTTCAATTGCCTCTTATCTTCATGATGATTGTGACTACATTTGTCGACGGTACCGTGGTGTCTTGGTGTCTTTTTACCTCTTGAAACACTACGTTAGATCGATTTGTAATATATTAATATTAGCGGCCGATAAGACCTAGTTTGTCTTGGTGCCTGCGTTCGCAACTGGTTTTCTTTATTTTATGAAAATTGGTTTGGTGAAGTTGACCTAGTTTGTCGAGTAACCACCCTGTCAAGCCAGGATCCCACCGGCTTCAGGAAGACAGAACGATATATATTATATATATACCTATTAGAGTGGTGTTTTATTGGGTATGAGACCTTGTTTGTCACACGACTCCACCGTATACAAAAATTGTTGCTAACTTGACCTTGTTTGTCTTGAAAACGCAACCCTGCTTTGCTGTCTGATATCATTCGATTTGACTTAACTTCTTTCTTTGTTATTTTTTATACTTTAATAAAATTATATACTTTAAGCAATTTATTAAAACTTTTTAGTTTGTTAATAATACATGACTTCAATCAAAATCATACTTTATATTTTTGAATTGTATTAAATATCTTATTTTATAATTTTAAATTTGCTATAAAACCTGTTAAGGTTTAGCAATCAAGTAAATAAATAAAAATAAAATCTAAATCTTAAAGTAAACAAGTTTAAAAGTTCTTTATTTTCCAATACTTTAAAAGTAGTTTAAAGTCTACTAATATAAAAGTACTTTATTTTTAAATGTCTTAAAATTATTTTTAAATCATTAAAATTGATTAGTTTAATACTACTTGACTTCTTTAGAAGAAATTATATATAAAACTTCATATTGTAGATTTATTTAAATATATAACTTGCAATATTATTTCATTTATGCATAAGATCCTTCAAAATATATTTTAAAAAACGTATTTTTTATATTAAGAGCTGTTTTCTTTGAAGACACTTTGCGTGAATGTAACACATTTCTTTCAGCATAGAAAGCTTTTCGAACAATGTGTTCTGAGCTCGGTAAAAGGTTGTGAAGTCCACAAGCCCCTTTTTACCGTGGGGCCCATCAATGTTGTAATTGAAAATTGAAGACATGAGTAGATAAAGATATAATGTACATACAAACAATTTTAAATTTTCAAACAACCATGTTTTTGCTATTTTAAAAAATAACTTCTTCACAAAGTTTAATTTAGTATAGATTTCAGTACAAATGCGAAACTTTGAACTAATTTTTCCCGAAATTAGAATTTTGCAACATATCACCTTCATCCACTCATGTTTTAAATTATATATTCACTTAAAACTAAAATCCGCAATCGATTAAAATACGATCTTATCGTTCCTTTTTTGCTGTGTGAGAATTTTTCAAACGAAAAATTTAAAAGCAGACGAACGTTCACAATCGACAAAGGAACGCTCTGCTTGCGTCGTTTATTTATCAGTGAAAAATTTTTGAGCTTTGAATTTTTTCAAACGAATACAAATTTCACACAACAACAAAAAAAGCAACAAACTCTCGTTTGCAATTATTCATTAAAAATGAGCGTTTGAAGAAAAAATTCACGAAGGTTCGTTTGTACGTGGAGTTATTAGACAAAATATAAGGTTGTTGTATTTTTGTACACTTGCTGACATGAAAAGATGAAACCAAAATACAGATGTGGACTGTACATTAGACCGTATCGAAAAAATAAATTTCGCCGCACACCAGCTAATCTGAAGTATTATTGAAAGAAAGTTTTGAAAAAACTTATTTTTTGACCGAACGCAGGAGTCGTGCATCGACATATTTCTTTATAACTTTCGGTATTTACCATCCGATCTAAAAGAATGATATGTTCGTGTTTTTGTCTCAGAGAGACCTATTTTTTGTTTCTAGGATTTATCCACCTCAGTTGACCCCTTAAGGTACCATTTTGATTTCAGAAATGGAAAGCCCGTAAATAATCAATAAACTTTTACTAAAGAAATATTAAAATATTTTGGCAAAAAACAAAAATTCGATCGAAAAAATTTGAAACTGACAAATTTTTCAAAGATAAAAAATACGACGCCAGCAGAGAGTTCCCCATTCATACGTGATAATTTACGAGAACAATTCTATATGAAAAGAACGATAATTGAGAACATCGTATTTCAAACGATCTCCGCGTTCTGGTTTTTTCCTTTGGTTCCCCCTCATCAGAGACTTCACTGATTCAATCTACGGAAAAAATACTACTTATGGAATTTAGCAGATTAAATTTTTCAGCATATTTAATGGGGTACCCATTACATTATCTTAGTAACAGTAAGCAAACATTAACTTAGCAATGTTATTTTTACAAACATGCTGCGAAATGGTATATTAGCTTTGTCACTCCGCTTGTAACGCCGATAAAGAGGCGTGGCAGGCATATATATTCTTGATTAGCATCACCACCTGATTCGATTAGATCATGTCCATCTGTCTGTCCTTCTGTCATCACGACAATAGCCGTAATTTAGAGCTATCATAACGAAATTTAATAAATGAAGAAACTTTTCATTTGGTTGCTAGCTAATAATTTTATATTCTCATCGCCGCGATGAACTTGTTTCTTCACTTTCACTTTCTTTTACTTTACTTTCGAGGTTATTTTTTTGCAACATTGATAAGTTTTCCTATTCCTTAAATAATCTTTTTTGAATTTCTTTTGCTGCAACCACAGTTCATTTTAATTTTTTATATCTCACAACTTTAATTTAATTGAACACTCGCACTTTGCACTGAACTTGTTGGCTTGAAGTTTAATTCTTAAATGTAAAGTTTTGTTATTATGATCTAATCTGTTTATTTTTTGTCACTACACAAGAAAGAAGCAAAAAAAAAAATAAAAACAGGAAAATAACAAAAAACTTATTCGAAATATAATTAGCAAAGCACAACGGCAATAAGAATTTAGGCCGAACCGACGCATGCTGCATGTATTTTAAACTAATTTTAAAGTAGTTATTTTTAAAATACTTTTAAACTAGTTATTTTTTGGCAATTGACTTTTTCATTCCGATAGGATTATCAAAAAATAAATCACAAGAATAGCGACAACAAACAACCACACTTTTGCATCTAACACTATATACAAACACACTACAGCATCGGCCACCCAACTAATATATGCAAACACACTACAGCATCGGCCACCCAAATATTATATACAGAGACACGCTACCTACTTATTCATAGAAAAGTAAAACCAGGTACACATACGGCAATCAACAAGTAATTAACTTACAAGTGACCAAAATCCAACTAATTAAACGAACATATAATTCCTAAGTCGTTTTCACACCATATCAAATAAAAGGGCGACACAAAACCAACCAAATCAGTATTCCTTTTAGGTAAGCTCACAGAGTTAGACTCTGCACATGAATCTGGAGCCAATCACTTTTGGTTCGCATCTGCCAGAGACAGCACACTTTTAATTTTTGGATGTTGTATACTCTGGAGCAAATCACTTCTGGTTGGCTTCTATCAGAGTCGGCACATCTGTATTTTTGCGTGCCTTACTCTGAAGCAAATCAGTTTTGGTTCGCATTCGCCAGAGTCGACACACCTTTATTCTTGTGTGCTTTACCCTGGAGCAAACCACCTCTTATTCGCATCTACCAGAGTCAACAAACCTCTTATTACTCTCTTTGGTTTTGGCTTTGCTCATATTAATAGGCCAGATCTTGGGGGTCCTCATTTACTCATTGATCAAGATCTCTGTGCAGACTTCTGCGATTATGTATTCTTTTTTTTTACTTTGTTGTTGCCATCTACCTGCTAAAAATATTAATGAGCATTCCTTTTAGGATGCTCACAAAACGTCATCAAAAGCTTCGCCTAAGCTTAGCTTAAGACTACTTTGGATTTTAGAGGACTGGAACAAGGTCATATTGTCGGATTAAAACAAAATTAATTGAATGGGATCAGATGGAAGGTTGTAGCATTGGCGAAAACTAGGAAGCACTCTAAAGGCTCGGCACGTTTGAAGTTTGGTGGCAGAAGTGTTATGTTGTGGGGATGTATTATGGCGGGGAGAGTTGGCACTGTACGGCGAATAGTTGTAGATGGCTGCCAATCTTTTACGTTGACATTTTGTCACCGAACCTTACTGCTACTTGACGAAAATTTAATGTATAGACCTCAGATATTATATTTCAACATGACAATGATCCCAATCACACTGCCAAAATAACTCAAAGAATTCGGATATAATGTGTTGTCCTGGCCACTCCAGTTACCTGATCACAATCTGATTGAACACCTTTGGGGTGATCTGAAAATGAGTGTAGTGGGTGTTCCAAGTACTTTGGTTGAATTGTTGGGGCATGTCGTGAGATCTTGGGAAGTGATACCACCCAGTGTATGCCAGAACCTGGTCGGAAGTATGCCACGAAAAATTGATCCTGTTCTTGCTGCCAACTGTAAATACACATCATATTAGTTTAAATTATTTAAGAAATTTTGTATGTTTTACTTAAACACAAACAATTGAAAGTATGCACTTTTTGTACCTATTTAATAATAAGAAGATAACGGTTCTAAATTTGCTTTACCAATGCAATAGTTTTAAAGAAAACAAAATAACAAGAGCTTGATGAGCAATATCGGATAAGTAGTTTTATTTTTGAAAGCATTTGTATATAGGGGAATAAAACATGTGTTCAATTGTTTCAGTCACTGTATCTCGAACTGATAAAATAAGTAGCTTGTCATAATATATCAAAAATAAGCAAAAAAACCAAAGACTAATGTATGTGTTTTTTAAATTCTAGTAAAATTTACTATAGTTTTCCTATTTTCAACAGATTTTAATGTATTTCATTAACCAACAACTCCTCTAAAACGAGTTTTGGAGCGTGTTAGTCGAATCGACTAACATTGGCTATAAAGTATTAGAAATATGATTGGTAATTCAAGGTTAAACACGATATACATACTGAAAATCTACTTTATACGTATTGATTGTCGATGGTGTTGAAAACTCAACACACATGTGTTTGCTGTACATTACTTTGATGCTGTAAATAATGTAAAAGAAAGTGTTTGCCATTATTTCTTCGGACCAATTCAAAATCTTTTTCCAACTTAACTAGGATTGTGTTTGATTAAAAATATCATATTAAAAGTTTGCTAAAAATTTTGTAGTAAATTTTAACTTCAGTCTAATTTTAAACAAAAAATTAATGCTCAAATCAAAGCAAATTAACATTTATTTTTTAAAGTTTATGAAATTTAATCTCGATAATATCATCTAGGTTGTAACGATACTGAAATCGAAATGAAGCTTTCTCTCGAATCGATACGTTAACGTTTTTAAAATAAAATAACGATGAAAATTATCACCTTTTCAATATCATTTCGATCTCAAAACTCCATCATTTGGTTTCGTGGGTAAAGCGTTGGGTATGAACAGACACAAACGTACACACACGCACATACTCATTCAAACACGTTGATAAAGAACTCTGCAAGCAAGTAAATTCGTTTGACAGCAAACCGAAAACCTATAAAAAACCTACAAGCGTATGAAATTTCAATTAAATTATAAGGTAAAATTAATCTACATATTAAACAATTCATTGCTGTATTAAATATGAAAATGTCAGCGCATGAATGTGTTCCTGTGTGAGTGTTTGTTTGGGCTTGTGGTTGTTATTTAAACTCGTTGTTTCGTTTGTCTGTATTTGTGTGTGTGTATGCTTAATAAAGAATTAAAATTACAACAATACATTACAAGAACCATATAGCTTCAAAAATAAGTGGCAATGAATCTCAGAGATGTTTGTACTGTACCAAAAAAAAAAAAAAAAAAAAAAAACAGCACTAAAATCGTAGCGGAAATATATTTAAAAATCAGAATTTTTGATTTGTGGTCATTCGAAATGGAACTCAACTGAAATTCAATAATAAATATAAAACTGCCTTTCTGCCTCTTATCAAATCATATGAACTTTAGGGTGGATCGATTTCATGATATTAAATTTCTACATGTAACTTTTAGTGGAGGACAAAAAAACAAGTCTAGGCAACAAAAAAAAATATTTTGTCTGACTTTTTAACGTCTATTTCTTAAACGAATTCCAAAAATAATATCCTAGTCTTAAAACAAACTTAAGCATGCGAATTTTTCACGAAATTAATTAGCCCAAGACAAAGGTAACACAACTTCTGTTACTCTCCCATGCCTGGGAAGATTCCCAAGGACCTATGAAGTTTTCAACGATGAAGCATTTCAATATGATTCGACCGAAAAGACCCTGCTTTCCTGACTTTTCTAAATGGGATGTATAGAAGCTAATGATAGGTCTGTTTCCGTTCTTAACTAAAAGTAATTGCAATAGAATAGAGAGTGACGTTTTGCATGTTATTCTTCTTTCTCGAGCTTCATAAATTTGTAAAATAACGCTTTCAAGCAACTTCAAGTTTCTTGAAACGAGTACGGAAACAGACCTGATATTACACAATTAGAAATCTTGTACTAAAATATAAACTTTTCTGTAGTACATATAAGTCAACAACAGCTTTGGTTTCAAATCTAGTATTTGCAAAATACTAAAATTTGATTTTAATGCTATGTTCACACTGAGAGCTAAATGCGCATTTACGAAATCCACATTTACGAATGGCCCTTTACTCGTTGTAGGAGTAACAGAGACAAATATATATAGTAAATGCTCTAAGTGCGCATTTAGCTCTCAGTGCGAACATAGCATAATACAGCGTGGTTTCCAATTTAATACAGACTTGGATTAAAATATAAAAATAAAAAATAACAACCACCGCGAGATTGGAATGCACGACATTCAGTTTGTAAACTCACAACTCTAACTACTGGGCTATTGGCCCATACATAACAATCGCGATAAGCAAACATATGAACCGAGTCGCATAATAATGAGTCGCAGCTTAAAGAGTACTTAAATTTAAACTAAAAATGGTAAATTTAAACCAAAAAGGTAAAATGGATGCTATAATATTTTTTTTTTTTTTTTGGTTTAAATTCTAATACAGAAGAGTTTAAATTATGAGTTCGTATTTGCAAAGTTTAAATTCTAAACTGCAAGGTTTAAAAAAATTCAGCTATATTTTAGTTGGACTAAATTTTTGAGGTGAATTCGGACCATAAGAGTTGGGTTTCGAGGATTAAACAGTTTTAAAAAATTATTCTCCAAGTAATTTTTAATGTTTTACTCATTGACATGAAGTCGATTAAGTAAATAAGAAAAACTTTTTCTAACAATAACTGCATCAACATGCACTTGACTTTGAACCTTCAATTTCTCCAAAACGGGTGAAGGAATAAAAAACAGTAAACGCCATTAAATTCAGCGTCCTCGAATTATGCTGAAATGATATGTCTCTAGCTTGTTTGATATTTGGACATGCACAGTGTATTTTATTCTGTTTGCCTATAAAACATGTAATAATATATATATATAGCATTGTTATGGACATGCCATTCCTAAATGTATAACGGAAAAATCGTATTATTGATATATTTTTTTTTTTATTTATTTATTTACGGTCTACAGGTTTAGAATCTTACAGACTAATACACTAGTGCTAAATAAATAATTTCATTATTAAAATTAAACCTAATTAAATAGTATAAATAATTTTAAACGGAATTCATGAAGACTAAGATTAAAATTGAGAAATGGTGAAAAATTATTACATAAACGTATGCATCAGGCAATAGGTTCGTTTAAAACATAGTTAGTTCTTTGAACTCTATCATCAAATATTCGATGATTTCTTAAAGTTCTTGTTGGAAGATGGAAAACGAATAGACCACTACAAATACTTTGAGAATTAATTTTCCCAGATAAAATATTATAAACAAATAGTAATGCAAAATATGAACGTCTATCACTTAAAGACTGCAACCCAAGAAATTTACGTCTAGCCTCATAAGATGGGAGACCATCAGGCCAATGCATTTTATTAAGTGCATATTTTGTAAAAAGCTTCTGAATTTTTTCAATACAATTTTGAAGGTTAAATGAATAGCATGTTATTCCATTACCAAATAAATGTAGTTAAGACAACTTTAAAATTGTACTCTTGGTATAATTCATTCGGCTCTATCCATATAATTTCGCTTTTAGAGAAATAGTTACTTTAAAAAAAAATTATTATCGTCTAAATTTTAATTATTTCAATGATATCATAAGTAGTTCAGTTGGTAGTTATTACTTAATCTTTATTTATTATAACTGAGCCATCTGCGACTGACGTGCTCTAATTTTAACAATATAACTGCTGTGGTGGTCTGATGGACCACTTTTTAAACCGAATTTTTTTTATGAAGTTTTTCATTTATGAAGACTTTATTATTTAAATAAAGAAATAGTTTAGAATCCAATTTAAGGCAAAATATTTAAGTGGAAGATGTTTGCTTGAAATTATGTGGCTTATTTCATTGATACAATTTACGAAATTTACGAAGCAACGCACACAGTTTTGTTTTGAGGTGTCTATCAGACTGCCACGTCAGCTGCAGAGAATGAGGCTAAAGTAGTGGATTATTATGAATATTTAGTTAAGGCAACCAAAACCATTAAAATAATTAACTGCTTTGATTCAACATATACGAGTTTAACGAGCTACGACTATACTTGGTGATATATATTTACCAAAATTTGTTAAAAGCCAAAAAATAGTGTAAGACAGGTGTCAACCCAAAACGATTGGTAAATGAAACCAAACTTGATTTCTGAGTGTATGTTAATGCACCTAAGTACACTGACACTTAGCAACAATAACTCACAATCATATTTATAAATATTCATATTCATACATATCTATATACTGACAAACGGCCACTCATTGTAATTTCATGCATTTTGCATGAGAAGTTTTTAATTTGTTTTATGATTGTTTTTTATTCGAGTGACACAGAAACATTTTCGACTACTTTTACATTTTAATATAAGCCTAGATGTTATTTCTAAGATATATATTTTTATATATATTTCTAATTTATTCTATTGTTTCGATGGAGTATTTCTGCGGTCACGTTTTATTGATAGAATTGAATATAAATCAATGCGTTCAATTTATACTAGAATATTTTTTAAGATACAGGATCCGCCAAATAACTTTTGTTTTTTGAAAATTCTATTAAAAAGAAACTACTACATATTTTCTCAAATTTCTTTTTTTATTTGAAAGTACAATTCTTCCGGTTAATAATGAAAAATAATTTTATTCAAATGGCTGCCTCGGCTGGCCATGCCGAAGCCTACACGATCGGTCCAATTTTTAAGCACATTATCGATTGTGTGCAGCTGTATTTCATCAATGGCTTCACGAATATTGTCCTTTAAAGCGTCAATTGTCTCTGGCTTGTCAGCGTAACACTTATCTTTGAGAGCACCCCACAAATAATAGTCCAACGGTGTCAAATCGCAGCTTCGAGGTGGCTAAACGACATCAACTCTGCGGCTGATAATGCGATCTTCAAAAACAGGGCGCAAAACATCGAGTGTAGCTTCGGCTGTGTGGCACGTAGCGCCGTCCTGTTGAAACCAAATGTTGCCAATATCCTCATCTTTAATTTTTGTGAACAAAAATTCGTTCAACATGGCCCGATAACGATCGCCATTGACTGTAACGGCCACTCCTTGCTCATTTTCGAAGAAAAATGGCCTAATTATGCCTCTGGACCAAAATCCGCACCAAACAGTGACTCGTTTTGGGTGCAGCGGATTTTCAATGTATGCATGCGGGTTTTTTGTGCCCCAAATGTGACAACTTTGCTTGTTTACATACCCGCCAAGATCAAAATGAGCTTCATCTGAAAAGATGATTTTTTTGGCAAAATCGGCATCATGATTTTCAAAGTAAGGTCGCAATATTTTCCAGCGTTGTTCAAGCGTATACACAACCATATTCGTTCAGCGGAAGAATAAAACTAATTATGTGTTAAATCAGACATGAGCTAAGTGTTACCATTCTCGAAATAAGCACTAGTTGAAAAAAAACGTTATATGGCGGACCCTGTATAAAAAAATTTGCATCTGTGGTTTGAAATAGTAAGGTAAGAAAATTAGAAAATTTAAAAAAAAATTTTATAATATAAATGCAAGGTCAGCATGTCAAGACTCTTCGTAATAGCAAACTAAGCAACCAATCACAATCTTTCACTATGTTATATTTAGTAGCATTCGTAGAAGCTTCGTTTTAACTAGTTAAAACCCTTCTGTTGATTCCGCGGGCTGGGAGGCCAAATAAAAACGTTTCTGTATTTTTTACTTGAGTACGTTTTATTTCCTATATTTCAGTTAATACAAATAAACATTAAATGAAATCTTAAAAACTGTAATATATAAATATCTTACACTTTTGTGTGACTCCCTCGACTTGTAGCCCGCTCTTCAATTAGATTTGAAATGATTTTACGAAATTTAACTAATTTTAATCATGGTCGCCTCGAATGAGCCACAAAAAACTAAGCAAAAACTGTCAACTTTTTCTCAAACAGAGTTGCCGTGAGAGGTTGCAATTCGAGGGATGCACACTTACAGTGAATTTATGTATTAAATCTTTTTAACACCTTCCTTACGTCGCAGAGAGGGGTATAAAACCCTGAAATAAATTCCCTGGTATCAATTTACTTAGAAGACGGTAAGGGCTTTTGATTTTTTTTTTATTTGAAATGGATTTTTTTACATAAGAAAAAAATAGTCTATCCGTTCGTCTGACGACACGGTTACAACCGTAACTTTGAAGCTATTATGAAATTCGTTATTTAAGCTTGTTTTAAAAATATAAAGATCAAGTTCGAAAATGAACCAAATCGAATAAAAACACTCGTACCTCCAAAAAAAGTGACTTTATTAAAATGGTAATATATCTTTAAATTTCACAAACAAACAAGATAACAAAATTGAAGCAAATAAATATGTTAAGTCCTAGACAAAAATGCTCGCCGTTCTAAATTAATTAATATTTATTATTCGGTATCTTTTAAAAATAAACAATAAATGAAAAATATAAGACTCCAGTTGAATTTTAAAACGTCTGCACAGTTCGGCCTCTCAAAAACGACTCCCTGCATGCAAGCAACTGCTCGCTCTCCTTTGCCACGCTGTCACTCATTTGCCATGATTGCCATCTGTAGTTGACAGCTCGGCCACTCCTGATAGATCGTCTCTCCTGGACGATTCTTCGTTGTTAACATCGTCGATGCCTAGGTTGGTGCAATCTCCTGATTTCTCAGCATCGTAGTCATCATCCACTAAACTGTTAGCACACCATGGTTTCATGTTGTCGTTCGTAAATACACCTGCATAGCGTTTTCGCTGCTTTGGTAGTTCTGGCAGATCTTCGACCACGTAGCGATTGTTGGGTAAAACCTTAGTTACAAGATAGGGTCCCTTGTTGGATGGATCAAGCTTGTGGGAGGTACCAGTGGGTGGAGGCACGTAGTCAACCACTACCAGATCTCCTTCATCGTATTGTCTGGGTGTCTGATGTTTAGCATCAAATCGCTGCTTCCATTTAGCTCTTTCTGAGTTTATTCGTTCTGCCGCTAATTTCATTCGGAAGTCATCGTGTTGAACAACTCCGTCATCAATGTCATCCTGCACTGCTTGAATTAAACGATTCGCGGTGACATCTCGTAGCGTATAATTAAATACTAAACTATTCGGGCACTGCCTTGTTGTTGCGTTGCTTTGGGAATTCATGCACCATTGAAGTTGTGGTAGTGCCTCGTCCCAATCTTTATCGTTTTTCGTGCTGCATTTTAGCGATGCCAAAATCGTCTTATTAACACGCTCGGCCTGTCCATTGGCGCGGGGCGTGCGCACTGCCACTTTCACATGACGTACATCGTACGTTTTGATGAAGTTCTGGAACTCCTTGGACGTGAAAGATGTGCCCCTATCGGAAACTATTTGCCTCGGACATCCGTATACATACATATAATCTCGTAGTATAGTTATCACTGGTGTTGTCTTGGTATTGCGTAACGCTCGTAGAACTACATACTTGGTAAAAGCACATACAATAACCAGTATGTAACAATTACCGTGTTTACTGCGAATAAATGGACCTAGGTGGTCAATGTGTACACATCGAAATGGTATTGGCACAACTTCGCTAACATGAAGCTGCGCATCCTTTTTTCCACCTGCGACTTTATTAATACAGCATTCTGGACATGATGCAATATAAGATTTCACGTATGTACGCATACGAGCAAACCAAAAATCTTTAGATAAACGTTCGCAGGTCTTGTCCAAACCGAAGTGACCAGCTTCATCATGGCAAGCTCTTGTTAAGCGCCATTTAACGCCCCTTGGAACTACCAATCTTCTGTTCCCGTTGATTTTGCGATATAAACGTTGACCTTGCAATACGTAGTCATCTTTCAGTTGACGTGCGTTAGGTGCTTCTTTGCCGTTGAGAACCTCGACGATATCTTTGAGTGTCTCGTCTTGTCTTTGCATGGCTGAAACCCAATCGTTGTCGATATCAACCACCCGATATATTGCATCCGCAATAGTTGTCGGTTCTTCTGCAGGAAGCGTCGGACATCTACTTAAACCATCTGCTAATGAATTCTGCGAACCTGCGCGGTGAATACATTGGAAATCGAACTCCTGGAGTTTGAGCCACCACCTTGCTACTCGTGGTAACAATGGCGTTGTTGCTTTTGTGACGGCTACAGCATTGCAGTCGGTGACTACGTTAAAATTGTGTCCAATAAGATATAACCGGTATCGTTGCAGCGTTTCAACAATTGCCAGCACCTCTAGCTCGTGACTGGCATAGTTCCGTTCTGCGTCTGTGCATTGCCTGCTAAAGTAGAACACAGGCTTCCATTCAGTACCATCGTCGTTTTGCATAAACACACCGGACAACCCTACGGAACTAGCATCCGTATGCACCTCATGTGGTTTCGTTGCATCGTAAATTGTTAGTACTGGCTTTGTAATAATCATAGCTTTAAGCTTTTCAAACGAATCGTCTTGTTCTTTCTCCCACACAAAATTGGCATTCTTCTTCAACAACATCGTTAATGGACGTGCCAAGATACTATACTCTTTAACGAATTTGCGGAAATATCCGGTCACTCCCAGAAATTGTCGTACCTCTTTTGTTGTTGTTGGTTTTGGAAATTCTTCAATCACTTTTGATTTGTTTTTGCCTGGACGTATGCCATCGATATTTATATCGTGGCCAAGAAACTGAACCTGTTGAGCTAAAAATGTACTTTTGGATGGTCTAAGTGTAAGATTTGCTGCGGTGACAGCTTCAAGAAATTCTTTAAGTACTTCTATACCTTCGTCGACTGTCTTCGTGGCTATAATGACTTCATCAACGTAGTTAACTACTTTGTCACGATATTTTAGGGGCTTAATTAGGTTGACAATAATCTCCTGAAAGACCATAGGAGCATTCACCAGACCGAAAGGCATAACATTATGCTCAAACAATCCCTCGTGCGTTAAAAATGCCGTGAACTTTTTCGATTCTTCGCTCATTGGTACTTGATAGTAGCCGGAGGTTATGTCTAGCGTGGTGAAATATTTATTACCAGCTAGACGCGCAAGCTGCTCTTCTACTACTGGCATAACGTAGTTCTTCTTAACCGTAACCTCATTAAGTGCGCGGTAGTCGATGCACATTCGACTCTCACCGTTGGACTTCTTGACCAAAAGGACTGACGCTGCATGTGGTGAATTGCTTGCACGGATGATGTCGGTGTCCAGAAGTTGCTTTAAAATTTGCGATAGCTTCGGCCGTTGGGAAAAAGGAACTTGGTAGCGTTTGCCCAGAATAGGCCTTGATGTCGTTACCTCTATTATCATTTGCGCATTCATGCATCTACCGATATGCCTAATCTCTTCTGCAAAACACTTATTATAAGTTAATAAAAGATTCAGTGTCTTGCCTTTATCTTCTTTCGACAAGCATCTAGATACATTAAATTCTGATTTTTTCTCTTCTTCGAGATGAAGCACTCCGTTATCTACCACCATGTGGTACCCGTTGTTTTTTAGAATGTCGCGACCCAATAAAATGTCATAGGGTAACAGCTTATCGGCGACAATATACAATATTACATCGCGCTGAACGTTATCAATAGTCGCCACAACGTGGACTTGTTGAGTTACTTGCACTTCGGACCCGCCGAATCCTGTGAAGCATCTATTTGCTTCCTGTGTTTGCATATTTGTTGCTGCAGATGCACGTATTAGAGAACAAACACTCCCAGTGTCTACAAAGGCTTCATGTCGCTTTCCGTTTAGCTCTACCAATTTTATAACAGGAGGAGCCTCATCGCGTTCACGATCGTCACCAATCTTTGCAACCGATGCCTTCTTGTTGCAGTTCTTGGCTTCGTGACCCATTTTCATGCATACCGTGCACCGTGGCTTCCTTTGAGGCATCGGACACTTAACTGCAATATGTCCATATTCATTACAGTTGAAGCACTTTATTTGCGTTCGCTTCGAATTTATATTCAGTTCCGTCTTCACCATTTGCTGTGTTGGTGCCGTTGACGTCACAGATGTACTACTGACCATTGTTAAGTTCTTTAGTGCAACTAATAGTTGACTGCACGTTGCAAAATTCATTGCTGATAATGTCTTTGTTAATGTACCATCGTTGAGACCACTGATGATGTGCGTGTTGATGGATGCATCATCCACCACACCTTGTCGACCTATCGTAAGCATAGAATAATAATACTCTAAATAGTCTTCGCTGTTTTTACGTTTGCGCTTCATAAGTGTTTTATGCGTTTCAGCTGCATTTTGCGTTGATGGAAAGTCAACTTTAAATGAGTGTACGAATTGCGACCAGGACTGGAAAACTGTTTGAGCATCCAGCCAGCGTTTGGCCATGCCTTTCATTTTGTGTTGAACTGCGATCAAAATCATTTCTTCTTTCCAACCGTAGCATTGCTGCAATTGTTCAGTTCGGATTATAAATTGCGTCGCTGACGTAGAGCCTTTGAGTGGGTCGAATTCAGGCATTACACTTATCATATCCTGAATCGACATTCTTGGATGTGATGGCCTTCGTAGATCATCAGCTAATTCCCAGGTCGATGCACTTGACCCTGGCCTTGCATCGTCGTTGTCATTGGGCATTTGTTGAATTCCATCGTTGTTTGATACCTGTACTGGATTTCGATTTATTGTATTAATAGCTGACGTTAAGCCTGCCATCACCTCTCTCAAGCTGCTGAGTTGTAATTGCAAATCATTTGTTGATACCACACTGTCATCTTCGAGCTCGCCTGGTTCTATTTCATCAACACCCAAAACTTCTTGCAGCTTTGATACTTTAATCGCCTTAGTACCAGTCGTTGGTAAATCGTTAGCTTTTAGCAGTGCGTTCAATTGAATAACCTTAAGCGTATTTAATTTAATCATGTTTGTAAAATAAAAACTTTATTAGTAGAGAATTAATACTCTTAACGATAACTTATTTCACTCCTTTTATTTATAGCCTTCACTGTGATTTCTTTGCTATTCGTATGCTTGCGACGTACGTTGTATTTTGTTTCGGTTTTCTTTTCTTCAATTTTGCGCAGTCGTTGTCACCAAGTGATATCGTTTATTTGCTTTTGCTGCAAATTCGTGTTGTCGATTGAAAATTCTGTATACACACACACAGCTACGTGTGCTTAAATTTCTTCAGATTTATACGTTGACTCGTTATCGTAGTTGTGCAGCTGCAATTCGTGGCTGCGCAGTCGAGACGGTTCTATGTTGCAAAGTCAACGAAGCTTGTTGCTCGATTGCGTCGGTTTATTTGATTTAACTGACCGGTCGTTGTGTGACTGAACTTTCACCCTGTACTTTGATAAAACGCTTCGTTGCAAATGTTCGATGTTTCTTTCTACTTAAGGCGTAGACATTTAACGTGGCGTCGTTTTGCAGCACTAATACTTGGCTGCGCAGTTTAGACTCTCCTGTACAAAGGGATGATGCGCCGTTTTGCAAATACGTGCACTTTGCGCTGCCTTTGTTTGTTGAAGATTCGTTTGTGTGCTTGTACTTACAATTGCACACAGCTGTACCACGTCGACGTTTTACTTCGTTGTAGGCGAATAGATACACATATCCCACTTCTGATATGTTAAGTCCTAGACAAAAATGCTCGCCGTTCTAAATTAATTAATATTTATTATTCGGTATCTTTTAAAAATAAACAATAAATGAAAAATATAAGACTCCAGTTGAATTTTAAAACGTCTGCACAGTTCGGCCTCTCAAAAACGACTCCCTGCATGCAAGCAACTGCTCGCTCTCCTTTGCCACGCTGTCACTCATTTGCCATGATTGCCATCTGTAGTTGACAAATATAAGGGATATTCACTATGCTGCGAATTTGACATTACGTGGTGTATTTTGTATAAATTTGATTATTTTTCATACGCTTGCTACTACAAAATTACATAAAAAAAATTGTACTTTGCCCAGCATACAACTGTGTAGCACAGAGAAAGAAAAAATATACCAGATATTATTGAAATTTTGTGCCAAAATTTATTATAAATACGCTACATCGTAACAACAACATCAAATGCAAATTGCTGCGGTGAATTTTTGCAGTTATACATTAAGGGCCTTCGGGAGTTTTTAAAAAAAAAACAAGACACTTTGTATATTTTTTTTTTCTCTTGAATCTGTACTTTATTCTAAACCAACATTTTTTTACATTGTCAAAGAATAACTATTTCAAATTTATCCCTGACATTTTGGTCCAAAAATATTCTTCGATAAGGTAGAAAGGTGCAATGCCGCGACATTTTGGTCCAAAAATATTCTTCAATAAGATTGAATAGTGAAATGCTGCGAAATTCTTTAAAGTTGCAGTAAGCAAGATATCTGGAGACTGGTGCATTTGAAAAAAAAAAATCGGTTTAGTAAAGAGTTTTGGGCGTTCAATCGTTGATTTTTGAAAAAATTTTATTTTTGACAATATACCGGGCGTAGATAGAAAATGTTCATCTTTTGTGCACAAAATTGAGTGTTTTAGGTTATAACTCAAAAAATATGTAACAAAAAAAAAAAATTTTAACTATTAAACGTTCAAGAACTCTTTACTAAACCGAAAAAATTTTTCGAGATGAACCAGTCTCCAATTTTCATATTTTTTAAGTTCTGACATCTGGTTCGAAAGCAGTGACCCCTTAATGCTGCCAGCACATATTTCTTTAAACTTAATTGCAATTAAGATTCTCACGTATGGTTTAAAACAAACAGAAATAAAAAAAAAAACAAATGCGTTTTAACGAAATATCTACGTGTCAGCAACAGAGACTCAGAGAGAAAGAAAAAGTTACGCACCCGTCTATTCGTTTGTTAGTTTTCTCGAATCTCAATACTCGCAAGCACACACACAGCACACTCGCATTCCCAGTGGGCAATTCAGTCAGGCCTTTTAAAAAAAAGGCATATATTAAATGCTTCTTTTGGCGTCAACACACCTCACAACATCACTGCATCGATGGGGACTTCTATAAGGCCTACCTGTTAAAAGGAAGGCAAGAAGCTTTCGTTATTTCTCTGTGGTATGTATGTGAGTTGAAAGTGCTTTGTTTTTGTTTATTGATCTTACGGTTTGAATGTTATAATAGAACAAACAAACTAAAATTTATACTAAAATCTAAGAAGGTTTTTTATTTTCAATATGCTTTGAAGGTTTATTGATTACTTGCATACTGAAAACTTTTAAAAAAATGTCAATGCTTACAAGGAACTCTGCTTTTATTAAAAAACTGAGTTAAACTAGCTATTCCAGAAAAAATAATTAAGAAAGCGTAGTTAAAGAGGTACAATGAAGTATATAATAACTAATAACTTTTGTTAATCCATGGGGTTTTTTTCGCTAATAACTATCTTCGAAAATATTTTATATCAAAATAAATGTTAGTCCCCTATAAACAACATTTAAAGACACACTATATGGCAGAATCAAAATATTGCGTGATTTTAGTAATATATCTTTACATCAACTCATAGCGTAAAGATAACATTTCCCATAATATTTCTTATATGAAAATAAAAATAATGTTATCTATTATTTTATAACGGATATACTCTTAAGTCTCATAAAAAAATATATTTATAATAATACATATTCGGTCTTATGTTTATCTATTTACCCCTTTACAATTTTCTCTTAATAATACTCCTCAAAATTGCCACTAATTTTTGGATCCTAGAAATTATCTTTAAGGAATTTATTTTTAGATTTAAAATCTTGCATGAATAATTTATTTCAAAAAAATTATTGAGAGCCAGCCCCTTAAAATATAATGAAAGGTAATTTATTTATATAAAAAACTATATGTAACTGTGTATTTAAATTTATTTTCTAATCATATTATTATCTCATTATTATTACTTCTAAAATATTACTTCTATATAATCCAAAGGAGAGAATTTTAAGAAGTTGAATTTAATATATTAAATAAATAAATTTACCCCTAATAAATATTTTTACATAAACAACTATTAATAAGCCCTATATAATTTCTTTCAAATATTACTAGCATTTCTACTCTTAACGGCTACGTTCTGTGGACAGACACAATGCTAAATAGGAATACCTTAAAGAAAGACTATACTATTCAAACGCAGACTATATCTTACAAAATTTGAATGTGATCTTGTTCAGGAATTAATTCGACGTAGATGAAGAATGACAAGAACTCAATCGTCTGAAGATGTTGTCCGATAAACAGGAAGTCTAGCAACCCTTTACTTCTGCAAATCCTGTACAAAAAAAAGTCAGTCAATGAGCTGTGCTTTATAATTTGTGCTCAAAAAATATTCTTAAAGTTATTTGTGTTGCAATTTTGTTTTTCAATTTCCATTTCCACCACTCTTTCATATCATTTATCTGAAAAAATTGCTTAATTTTGACACAAAATTCAATAAACAGTTGCTATCATTAAAAATCATGGGTTACCACCCCCTATTATTTTTTGTATAAAATATTATATTTTAAAAATGTTATTATATTTTTTACAATACTCTCTCTACAGCTTAAAAAATAATTTATGTGAAAAAAAATTTCAAATATTACAAACTATATTATCAAATTCGAATTGAGTCATTTGTCTCATTTCAGCCAAATGAGAAACGAAGTAATCTCATTTCCCATACAAATTCTCAGTTGCCATTCAACGCATTTAAAACAATTTAATGAGATTGGATACGTTCGCTAGTTTTAGCTAGTGTTACGCAATGGTAGGCATGCTAGTAGTGCTTGTATTTGCGTCAAAATACCTTTTTGATTTGCATCCATGATCGCTGTATTGATGAGTGCTTCTGTAAGGCTTACCTTTTGAAGGTTCTGAGCCTTTTTATAAAATTTTATATGATAAATATTTTAAAAAATTTTTAAAAAAAATATAAATGATCAAAAAAATTTAAAAAATAATTTTTTGTTTGTCCGATTTGGGTCTTGGACGCAGGTCTCCAAATTCTAACACATTACATATCATATTATATGGCAATTCTAAGTATTTTCTTTAATTTTTGTATGAAGAAATTTTACAAAAAAATTTAAAAAAAATTAAAAGAATTTAATTTGAATGAACAGAAAAATTTGTCAAAAATTTAGATTTAAAAATAATACAAAAAAATGTTACGCCCTACTTAGCATGTAGGCTCCATTTAATTTTATATTAAACTTTTACTTTTAGTATATAAAAAACCACCTGGAACACTCAAAGAAAAAAACACTCTTATCACAGTAAGCACGCAAAAAGAAATAAAACCTCAACTTTCAAAATGCAAAGCGGGTAAAATGTACAATATTTTGCAAAAATTTGTTTACTTAGCTATGGTGAATTTTATCCTCTTTCATCGGTTACTAAATATCAGTGTGTACCTGACAAATATTTTGTTTAATTAATCTGCAGTTTTGGAACCAATTACTCCACTATGCGTGCATCGCCTGAAAATTTTGTTTAGCATTCCAAAAGATTTAAAGGAAATCTAATGAATGCCTTTCGACGAGAAGTAAAAGTTTTCGTAGGAATGCACAAACTTGAACGTACGGAAAATCGCTGTGATTAAGATTAAATTAAAAAAGTTGAAAAAAAAAAAAATAAAAACTAAAATTAAAATGCGCTAAATTTTGCGGCTCAAGTATGTTAAATAAAAACTTTAATGACATTCTTAACAAATTGTATTTGTCTTAGATGGCAAAAGAAGATGAATGCATGCATGCATGTAAGTGTGTTCGTCATACATTCAGATTTAGATACAGTTACATAGATACGCACAGTATTTACTCAGCTTAGTTGCTCAACAACTTAAGAAGTTGACACTTGCATGCAAAACATCAAATTTAGCAAAATTAGCAAGTGTCAAAGATAAATAAGAAGAAGAAGAAGAAGAACAACAACAACACGAACCAGAAGAAGTAGAAAAAGATGACAAGATAGTAAAAGAAGCAGCAGCACAAGTATCTGAATATCTGCAGGCGAGTGAGTAAGTGTTTGCCAGCAGATACTCGTACTTGCAATGCGAGTATCTTAAAAATGCAGTTGCCAGAAACGTGAAAACTTTTCACAGCGAAACGATGTCAAGTAACATCGTTGGCTTGCTGGGTGGTTGAAATAGTTAAAGGACTGCCAGGAGTCGGCGGTGGTGGTGGTTGTTGTGTTGGGTTAGTACATAGTTGGCATCAGCTGCTCACAACGGGGGAAGTTCAAATGAGTTTAATGAATTCTTTTTAATTACGGCAGTATGACAGCAGATACATGTACAAAAGTGCAGATAGCTACCATTTTTATCCCCACTTTTGTTTCTTTTGCTTGTTTTAACTTAAACAAAATTTCAACTTTAACCAATTTCACTTAAAAGTGTTGTTAGTAAATTTTATAAAATATTGGCCAACGAAGTGTAGAACAACGAAAGTATAGCATGGGCAGCATCCAATATTTTTGCATAATTTACACATTTTTCATTGTCATTTGCGTGCTTTTCTCTTTGTTTGCTATTTTAAGCAACCAAACGACCAACTCTTTGTTCTGCCATTTTTGCTACTTTCTGCTACTTTTTTCTTTACTCTTCCGCTCTACCACTACTTCGTTGACTCTATCTATCTACTACTTTCGACTCTGACTCTGACTGACTTTCAAATAATTTTAACTATTTTGCATGTTTTGGTCATATTGTGAATATAGCAGTGGTGGCAAAATGCTGGCGAACAAAATTATGACCCTTCTTTTGGCACCAAAACATAAAGTGGAAAAATATATGTTTATGTACCGGAGTATCTCTCTCCGTGTCGCAAGAGTGCATGTTTGCTGCAAGTGCACCACGAACATAAAACATACAATATTAAAGAAACAAAAAAATATATGAATAGAAAATACTACGAAATATTTAAATATTTAGTGAAAAATTTTTTAGTTACTGTTCTGCAGACTTAAGTTAAAGAATTTTTAAATATATCACATGAACAATTGACATTTTTAGGAAGAGAAAGAAGAATAAATATCAATAAAGATGCTGCAGGAGGGGATACGTTTTATGCATCGATAAAACTGTGAGATTCGTTTTGCGAATTTAGTTTTATAACGACAAATTTTAAATATGGATATATAAAAATGTATTTTCCTAACTAGAGGGAAATAAAATACAGTGAAACCTCTACTAACGATCACCTCTCTTAAGAGGACACTTCTCTTGAGCAGACAGTTTTTCCACGACCAAGTTTTTCGTCCGCTTTTTCGAAAAAATTATTCTCTCTTAAGCGGACCTCTCTTGAGCGGACGCGGACAGTATATTTTCGTCTTATTTGCAAAAAACCTCTCAAGTGAACACATACGTCTGTTGAACGGACGCGAACCTCTGTTGGATGGACGTGAACCTCTCTCAAGCGGAGACGAGCGAGAAAAGTAACTCCTAAAATGTGTGTAAACATACAGAAATGAAATTGGGGATTTCCTTCACAAAGCGCCTTGCTTGTTTTTTTTTTTCATTTGCCTTGCCATCGCTTCACTGAGCTATAGAATGTTGCAGTGAATAGACATACGAGATGGCGAACCCATATGTGACCTTCTCCGAGAAAAGGCACCTAGTGTGTGAAAATGAAGTTTTGAGAAAAACGCATTTAAAGTTTCATTACGCATTTTTATCGCTTTTCCCAAGTTCGTTTTGTACGTTTTTGTTTGGTAAATAAATTTTTATCAGAAATCTAACTTATTTCATCTTATTCTTCATCCTTTTAGGTACCAGAATCCACTCTTAAGTCCAAAACCGTTTTTTGACACACTAGGTCACTTTTCTTGGAGAAGGTCACATATGAAAAATCGTTTTTTTTTTTAAAGAAAAACAAAAAAACTTGCGTCAATCGACGATTTATAAATTTCTTAAGTCGTGAAAAACATGTATAAATGTTAAAATTTGTCAATTACATACTATTTTTTATGATATGAACTGAATTTTTTTTTATTTATACACATATGCGTTAAAAGAATGTAATATAATGCGCGATTTTGTTAAATACATAAATACAATAAATGTATTTTGCATTGAAAAAAATTTCCTTTAACATTTTCTCATTAATCTATAACAAAATTTAAAGATATAAAACTCAGTCTCTCTATTAAGCGGACACCTCTATTGGGCGGACAAAAATGGGCTGACGGTGAGTGTCCGCCCAAGAGAGGTTTCACTGTAATATTAGCCTTCACTGTGTTGCTGCTTAAATCTTATTTTATAAATTATTTTTGTCGACCCTAGCTTTAAGGAACTACTGTAATCTGTAAGGGCTTGACCCAGTAGATTTAAATAAATAAATAAAAATAAAAACATGTCCCTTTTTAATCGCATAAGCGAGACATGTGCGGAGTCCATACTTTATGTATTGAATACAAGTCTCACTTTAATCACATAAGCAAGACTGCAATACTGAGTATATTTTTTATGTGTTGAATAAATGTTTTACTTTAATCGCATAAACGGGACGTGTACTAAGTCTATATTTTATGTATTGAGTACATTTCCTGAAAAACAATGCAAAAAATATTGATTGAGTACACTTTGCTTGTATTTATTGCAGTTTGCAGTGAATAAATTGATATGCAACCAATACACGCTCGCTTTACCCAGTACATATAGCGCTCCCATACAAGATGCAGTACATATATTTTACATATATGTCTCTGTACTGACAGCATAACTTTTTCCCTTAGTGTATTGTTCACAAATAAAACTCTATACATGTGCGTTGTAATCAAATTTTAAAATGAAATGGCTCGTTTAGAAGAATGAATATTGAATGGCATAAGAAACCACCACTTGCTTACTTTAGTATTTTTATTTTTACTACAAATAATTTTGATGTAAAATTTCATTATAGAACATTTCAGGAAATTTAAAATTCACCTTTGATAACCTTAGATAAAAGAAATTAATATAATGCGCGATTCTGTTAAATACATAAATACAATAAATGTATTTTGCATTGAAAAAATTTCCTTTAACATTTTCTCATTAATCTATAACAAAATTTAAAGATATAAAACTCAGCCTCTCTATTAAGCGGACACCTCTATTGGGCGGACAAAAATGGGCTGACGGTGAGTGTCCGCCCAAGAGAGGTTTCACTGTAGTAGCAAGAAAAATTGAGGTCGTTGAAACAAGTTTTGCTTAATGCAACTTTGAACAAGTTTGCTTTAGAAAGGATAACATCTAAGTGCATGATTTTGTATGACTAAATAAAGGTGTTCACATCCATAGGTTTACATCCATAAAATAACTAGCTGAATGGTAAAATTTTCAAGTTGTAATGAGACTGTTAAGCTATCTGTTAGCCAAACTTGTTTTTACGTATTTAAAATGCAAATAATTGTTTATAATATAAAATAAGTTAAGTTAATAAAGTAAGCCTTTTTAAAATTGTAAAAATTTAATTTTTTTTTTCGAAATTATATGAAAGCCGAACTTAAACTATTTGAATGCCAGAAAAAATAGCCTTTAATTCAAGCATAGAATGCTAAATTTTCTCTCTACATGAAAACTGTTGTTTTGTCTTAGTTTTCTACAATATTCACAAAATTTCACGTATAAGTTTTTAAAGCAAGTATAATTTGAATATTGAATTTATTTTAATATTTCCCCTTAATACTAAATATTAATCAAAAAGTTATAGCATGAAGGACACACGCACACAACGCAACAATTTAACTGGAAGCACATTAAAACATAATACCATCAATTTCAAAGTCCTTGTGAAAGCAACAAATGCATGGAGCAAATATTTTTTGGTTATTTTACAGCAAGGTTATGGAATTTTTAGTAACAAGTTTTTTATTAAACTACGAATGCTTAGATTTTCACTTAATGGCAACTTAAGGCCAAAAAACTGGAGAAAACGCATTACTCAGAACAGCTAAACAAGGATGCAATGGTAACAACATAATTTCGTTAGCACGTTTCACTAAAAGTTTTCTTAATATTTTAATGCAAAAGTTTTCTTCACCTGGCTTTAGCCTTAGCTGTTGATAGTTTAGCTTGTTTTTTTTTAAGATTTTATAAGCCATTTTTTGTTACTGTTGTTGTGTTTGCAAATTATTTGTTTGCTACTACTACTACTACTAGTGCTGCTGCTGTGGAGTAGTCAAGAAAAGCTAAAACGTAAACTTTTGTAGCTTTATAGCTATTCTATTTGTTAGCTTGCTGCGCTTAAGGCTGAAAAATAATGAAAATGGCTGAAATTATTTCGAATATTTGTGCCAGTCAAACGAACAGTGAATGAAGATTTATGCAAGTTTCTAACTAAGACATAGAGAAAGAAACTTAAGCATAAAGTCCTGGGTCTGCTTTAAAACATATATGTATAAACGATCCTAGCGCAGATATGAATTTTAGAGAAGTGGCTTATAAGAAGCTAAGAATAAGATGCTAGGCAAGATGTTGCTTAGAAAATAGAAACACATAACATTTAAATCAATTTTTTTAAATTTAAGCTTCAGATCATATAAATTTGTTTGTTTTTTTGCGAATTTTGAGTCGTATTAAATTGAAATCTATACTGTTTTATAAAAAAACTTATGAACATTGAGCATTTTTGTGGCGGCCAGTAAAATCAAGAACTGCTGAGCAGATTTATGTGAAATTTTCACTATTCTATTCAAATTGATTATAGATGGTTCATGTTTGCTCAAAATTATAAAATTGTTGGCTAAGAAACTTTCTTAAATCTAAATTTTTAGTGAAGTTTGGTTTTTTTCGTTTCCTGTCGAAACATTTATATATATATGTAAAAATTATGTAGAAACATGTGAAAAAGTTTGTTTTAATAAAAATGTAAATTAGTTTCTTTCAGTTAGTTCATTTTTCGACTGACTTTGATGAAAGTGTTACCAACGACCAAAAATATTTCCCTCAAAAAAAAAAAAAAAAAAAAAAAATAAAAAGCAATTAACATTTTGCTGTAATCTTTATTTATAAATTATTTAATATATCAAAAAAATTTCGGTTTCTTCGGATTTTTATATTTTTAAAACCATACATTTGGATATTAACGCATTAAAACCCGGCCTGTGATCCAGAGCACCTAGGGTGATGAAGTTTTCAGAAAATTCTAGTTTAGGACTATTTTATAAATAAAAAAAAATTTATGCAAATTGCATCGATGGGATTGGAACTGGAAAACACAACGCTGGGCTTTAATGATATTGCAGGGGACTACTTTCAATTAAAAATTTATAACGTAGGTTTCTGTAATATACGTACATACATACGTATGTGTATTACTTCTTTTATTATTATGTGTTATGAATTAAAGACAAACAAACTAAAAAATTAACAATACATTTCAAACAAAAACTTTGACTTATAATTATACATGTTTTTAAGAGTGTTTGTCATTTTTAGTCAGTATGATACTACACGGAACATTTAATATGCATTCCTACATCGCACTTTGAACATTTATACGATTTATACGATCATAGCGAATAAGTTCATGAGCGGTTGACTGGGATACCTTTAAAGAGCGTTGTTTGGAAGTGCTGTCTTCAACACGTAGTAGACATTCAATAACACTTTTTCGAAAATCTAATTGTGACATGGCTTTATTTTTTTCGTATTTGCATAACACGAAAACCATTGCTGAGTCTAAGGCCTTTGTGAATAAAACCCAATACCACTTTTTACCACGAACCACTATGCGATAATTGCTTAAGTCATTATCATAAAGATCCACTCCACCCATTGTTTTGATGTAAATATGTAATGCATTGGGAATAGGAAAATTTATCATTACTTTAGATTTGCGATCAAATAGTTTTACTTGTTGTATTGGTTTCATGCCAGCACAGGTGCTCAGAACAGTTACAATGGAGTTGTAATGCCACCGTATAGCATAAATTTCATTGTTTATGTCAAAACAAAAGTCAAGGATCATTTAAAAGAGCGTTGTCAGTTCGGTTTTCTCTAACAGTACCTATAGTTAAAAAAAGTATCAGTTTGTAAGCCATATATAAATATATATTTTACCTATTGCAAAATAGTCCAAGCTTGACAAGTTGCAAATGAGTTTGTACGACGTAAAAAGTTATCGAAGGTAATAGTGTGTTGATTTGGTGCGGGAGCATGTGACAGCAATTGAAGGACAACATTTTCACCAAGTCCATATGGACTGTTGATTTGTGATGAGGCTCCAAAATCAGACGAACAAAGTTTTACGAATGAAGTAAAAAATATTAAATATCATTCGAGTAATTAGCAGTTCATTTTTTTAAAATACGCTGCAAGAGGCAAATTTTCAATGCCTGTATCTCTTAAAAACAAGCTAACTTTGCAAAACCCTTTCAGGGTTTCTTTACTATATGCTAGTAAATAGTACCAACCTGTGTTGGCCGATTCTCTGTTAGAAAATTGTGTTGCACAGTTTAATATCAAATTGTGCTGCTAAAAATAAATTTACAAATTTTTAAATAAAAATAAATAAATAAGAAAAAATAAAATTTAATAACTGTTGAGTTTTGCTTAAAAATGGCTTTTAATAATTTGAGTGTAGGTGTTTTTTAATTGGCTTTTTTAACGTTTGGCACGATTTTATAGCTTAAGTCAAATATACTTCACAAACAAAATTACGACAATTTCAATTGGCGCTATTTACAATTGACTCGTATGCTGTCAGAATCAGCTGTTTTGTGCTTGAAACTTTCTAGAAGCTTTTTCCGTACTTTTGCCAATATTCTCAAATTTCATTTGTACTCTCTCAGTTCAAGCTTACCAGAAGTTGCACAAATCTTACATAGTGTAGAGTACGGAAACAGACCTAATAGGTGTCGATTCAAGTTACTTGAAGTTGCTTGAAAGCGTTTCTTTACACATTTTTCAAGCTCAAGAGAGAAGAAGAACAAGCTAAATGTCACTCTCTATTCTATTACAAATACTCGAAACTAGCTTGAACTTTACTTGAAAAATTTCTTCGAGCACGCATCTTCTTCTTCCAATTGCTTCAATTTATTGTCAATCAGCTGTCAACAGCAACTGTTCTGCTCGAAACTTGCTTGAAGTCGATTCCGTACTTTTTTGCATATTCTCACATTTTGACAAATAATTGAGTTACTCTCACAGATTGAACTATACTTGACGTTAGTACTGGAACAGACCTATTATCTTCGTCTGGGTCGAAGTTAAAATGACCACACAGTATATTCTAAGATTTGCATGTTTGAAAGTTTGATGACGTCACTTTGTATTGAAAATGGGCGTGGTCTTCATCCAGGTTTGCCAGCACTGAAATGCAAAACACGTTTAAGATGTGGAAGATAATGCTACTTTGGTAACGTTATTTTATATGGGAGATTGGCCAGTTATTATACGATTTTGACAAATTTACTATTTTGGCATATTTCAAATATACGGTAAATATTTGAGACCGTAGCTTATGTGCAAAATTTCAAGTCACAACATTAGTTTTTGTGGCTTTTAAAAATATTTTACAATTTTGCTAAAGTCACTTTTTATGAAACGTAGGCGTAGATTTCATTAGATTTTGACGAATCAAATATATGATAAATTTTTGCGACCAAAGGTAATTGGAAAAATTTCAAGTTATTACATTAATGTTAGTGGCATTTTCAGAGATTTTACCGATTTGATAAAGTCACGTTATATAGGAGTTAGGTATGCTCTTTATCTGATTACAACAAATTTTTAATATATATAATGAATATTTTAATTTAAAGCTTATGTGTAAAATTCCAAATCACTATGTGCATTTTTGTGGCATTTTGAGAGATTTTATTGTTTTGATAAATTAATTTTGTAAAGCGTGAGTTTTATCGAATTTTACTCATTCTCAAACTTTATCTCCTTTTTTTTTAATAGCAAAAAAATTGCTTCCAAAAGAATGTAAAGTGGAAGGGAATGTCTTGAATTCCATCCCTACCACTTTCATACCCAGAAGGCATTCTTTTAACTTATGCATGTCATTGGGAGGAATGCTTTCCTTAGTCTTCTCTAGAAGTGCTTCCAGAATTTTTTTAATGGAAGATTTCTTTGAGCCCTTAAATGAAAGGATCCTTGTAGGTGTTTTTGTAGAGAACTTTAAGACAGCATTCCATGGAATGAAATAGTTTTTGTGGTTAGGGGCCTTAAAACATTCCACGGAAAATATCATTTTTCCCGATTATCTCCCGAATTTAGTGTTGGAAATGAGAAGTGTTTGGGTTTTGTTGGTGGTTTAAAAAAAATCCACGTAAAATATCCCCTTTTTTGAAGTAGGAAGTGGTTGCGTTTTGTTGGAGATTTGAAAAATCGCACGAAAATTGATTAAATACATCAAAAAATAATTCAAATTAAATGCTATTTGAATGTCTTTGAGAAGTAGTTTATGAGAATTCTTCTTGAAAGCATTTCTTGACAAGGCTTAGAAGAAGCACAATTGGATCTACAGACTATCTTATGGAAGTAGTGTCCCTAAGAATGCATGTCATATTTGTAACAAAAATTTTGATGGGTATAAGCATGGTGTAAGAAATAGAGGTGTTAGTGAGTTTGACACTTCACTCTCAAAATGATAAAATTATGTTTCCCCGCTCTTGTCAAAAACAGCTGATGGTAAATTGCAATGAAAACAAATTTTGTTAAATTCGTGTCTTTCTGCAAGTTTATAAGATTTTTACTGAGATGAAAGTGAGAATAAAGTGATATGGAACACAATTAGAAAATATATGAGACGCTGTGCGTTATGCAAAAAAAAACAACGATGTGAATGTAAGACAATATGCATGCTGGCCTTCATGTCGGCGGCACCTTCCAGCGCACGTTTCTGATAAAATGGCCAAAACATTCAATAACAAACTTGGCAAATCGGTGAAGACAACTGCTATAACTTTTTGTCAACACAACACGGCACAATTAATTGCATTTTATATTTATTTATACTAAATTCGCACAGTAAGAACTATAGCACATCACCTAGCAACTCAAACAAATAACACAATTTGACAACTATCAACAGCTCCGCTCTTTCGCTCACAATTTTTTGACAGAAGCAAAGAAATTCATGGTGTTGTCAAAAACTCACTAACACCTGGTTTTCTTACACCATGGGTATAAGCACAATTACCAAATTCCAATACGGTAACTTTGATATTGCGGCTGCTTTCGTGTCGGAAGACGGACATAGCAAAATTGACTCAGGAGGTGAATAATTACACTTGCGCGAAAGTTATTTTATCAATAACGTCACTTGTAGCGTTATTAAACTGTCATAACTCAACATAACACAATTAACATGAACAGTACAAACGATTAAAATCTACTTAATTTTGCAAAAATAATGTCATAACCAATAATATGTCACTATTTCTTATAAGCAAAACATGGTTTCGCTCTGATGATCATTGCATAACTTCTTAACGGTCTTGCAAATAATAAAGCTAGTAAGCTGCCGAATAGAATAATGATAATTTTTTGCTGCCACGTTATGAGCTAATAAGATAGCAGTACCAGTTTTTGATAGATCAGAGATCATGATTAAATACACATTTTTGTATTATTAACTCAAAAATCGTCTTTTTTGAGTTATGATGGTCTTCGAGCAAATGAGCGATATAATGTCATCATAAGACTTATTTATTGATAGCTAACCTACTTTATTTAAAATTGGATATGAAATTAGAATAAAAATATTGAAAAGATTTAAAATAAAACTTTTTGAATAAAAAATTACAAAAAATTTTAATAAAGTCAAAGAGTGTGCAGTTTATTACTCTCTTACCGAGTGTGGAAGGAACTTTAGAACAAAAACTCCATGTTATACAATATAATATAACTAGCTGAACATGCTGAAGGTGGTCAGTGAGTCCGCTTTCACAAAAGTAACAGTATGAAAGAAAACAAACAAACAAATAAGATGTAGCAACAAAAATGGGTTTTCTACAAACTTTCCAAAGGCAACCATAAAAAAAATAAATTAAGTTTCGACAACATTTTTAACATGTTACAACTTCCTCCATATTTTTGTTACAGCTTGCCATATTGCATGATTTCTAACATTTTTAATTATTAACTAAGAACTATAGTTGTAAATAAAAAAATGCGACTATAAATTTAAATCTTAATAAACTTGTAAACGAAATTAATAAAATGACTGACTTTTTCAACCTTATCAATTTACTCTTAAATGCAATATGTTAAAAAAAACTTCTAATTATTAACAAAAACTATGAAGCGGCAAGCTTACACTTGGCTATCCCGCGGAGCACTTTACCCAAAAGAACCGGTTATTATAATAGCATTTACAAAAATTTTTCATAAATTTTTTTTAAACTACTGAGTAATCGGGTTGTAACAACTTACCTAACACCTAGCCCCTAGCTACCCTACTATAAGTGGTGTGAACAGGAAAGATAAAATGTTGAATCAGTAAAGTGGGATGTTTACGTGTGTACGTATTACGTAAATAATTTCAAAATTTGAATTAAACAGTTGATTCCTACGATTGAAAATAGAACAACAAATTCAGATTTAAAAAGCAAAGCAGTGCAAACCACAAACATTTAAAAAAATAAATGTATTTCCCTTCAAACATCTGGAAGACGATTGGAAGAGAAGTTGATTTGGCGAAGCACTTTCGATTTGCCCAAGGGTTCTTTGGAAGATGGATCACTTTTCCATCGCCCAAGCGATGAATGCGCGATTCAAGAAAAATCTTCAAAATATTCCTTCGCTCATTCCGGCGTTCGTTGGAGGATGGTTTTGTGTAAATATTGTCAATCGTTGGAATGTGAAGCAGGCTATTTCATATACTCCTCCCCTAAAAATAATCATCAACAAATTTAATTAATAATTTTTTGTATTAAATTGCCGTATGTAAACTGAAAATATTTATATCAGCATGATTTTCGGTGGTCGATTTTTTTGTTGACCGACTTGACAAGGAATGTCGCCTATAAAACAACTTGTAAGGTTCAACAAAGTCGCAACAAATCGCTGAGGGACCCTAAAAGCGATTCGTTTGCCACTCATGTCGGCGAATCGCTAAGGTCTTCTTTTGGCAATCCGTTGAAGACTCTTACGAACTCTTTAAGTGATCCTTTCACGAATCTTCCCGGCGAATTGCTTAAGACCCTTCGCGGCGATTCATTAGCGACTCTTCCTAGCGAATCGCTTAAGAACCCTTTAGGCGATTCGATCGCAAATCTTCCCTGCGAATCGCTTTTATGGCCTCAGCTGCTTACATTCGGCGATACCCGGATGACTTCCAAATGAGTTCGCCGGCGATTGTCTCATCTGCCAAGCGATTCGCTGCTGATTCTGAGGCGATTGAAAATTTTTGCAGGGTTATATCTAAAATGCTTTCTATGATAAAATATGTTTGGAGTTAAACTACTCACTTAAGGTATGACCTGCGGTTCAAGCACACAAAAATTACGTTTTTTAAAATTACAGTAGCTCAGTCGTTTTTCAACTTATCACCTTTAGGTTTTTTTTTTTACGTAGAAGTAGACTCCCCCTCCCATAGCGATAAAAATGGGTACGTAAAAATGAGAAGGCAAATGGTGTGTCATTTTTCTTGGTAACCAAATGTCGTATCGAAATTCTAAGTGCTGCATTTTGTTGATAATAACTTCAGGCAAATCCTGAGCTAAAATATTTTTCCAAAATATAAAAAATTTACAAATTGGCGCGATTTTTAAAAACAAAATTAACAAATTAACTGTTTTTTTTTTTAGTTTTTTTCCCACCTTTCTCCGGGTAGTAGAGTTAGCCCAATTATCCTAGTTCAGGACCTGCCTGACGTGATAGCCTACAAAATACCTCCCGCCACATCTTCATCTGACTTCTGGTTCTCGAGAAAAACCACACCCCATTTTGAAAAAAGTGATTTCGAGAAAAACGCATTTAAAGTTTTATTGCTGCACTTCGGCGCGAGTGCATATATAATCGCAGGTCATACCCTAAATTAATGCATTATTTAAATCGTTTTATAAAAATTTTGTAAACTACATCTTATATTTCTAATTTTTTTATTTCCATTTAAAAGAGAGCGAAAAAGAGACAGAGCCTTACAAGCATAAAAATTTTCTAGCATAAGCCATTGTCTTTCAGGATGATTTTTCTGTAAAAGCAATAAATATTTGGAATTTTTCAAAAACAATTATCGCTGTCTTTTGCCTCACTATTAAAAAAAAAATTTTTATGTATCGCGAGCAAGTACGCAGAGGGTTTCTAGTATTGCAAAATTTCGATTTAAAACAACATCAGGAATTCGTGTAACTCTACTTGATCCTGTCAATATTTGCAGGGACTCGTGTCAGCAAATCTTTTCATTAGTGCGACATAACATGACATGCAATTATTTATAACTGTGGGAGATTTATGTATATGTCTGTATATATTTTTTAAAATTTTAGCATACATCGCTATAGCTTGGATATGAAGTGCCATAATGTAGCAACATATCGTTCGCATATCACTAACAATCATTTACAATTACATGACAGCAACAACAACAACAAAAAACAGTTAAACAAGAAAATTATTAATGATTGTGTTATGCAAACCTGATGATATCAAACAGCAGTGAAAAAAAACAACTATATAATGTTGAAAACTAGACGACAATGAAATTGCTGATGATGTTGTAGTTGTCGTTATTGTTGTTGATGATGGTGGCAATGACAAGTATATTTCTTGCGCTGACAAAAAAAAAAACGACACTAATTGACAAGTAATGACATGCTGACGTCATCTTTATCATATCCCTGCATTACAGCAGCACAATGTATGGAAAAGAGAAAAAACAAAAAATTTCGGTCGGAAGCAGCTACTTTCAACTCAAGCGATTTGTTTAACCCTTTGGCTGTCAAGTCAACTGATGCTTTGCAGAAAACTTTTATTTCTGCAACTCATGATTAGGTATTCTGTCATCTAAGGGTCGGAATCAAGCAGTATTTCCTAGGATCAAATACATATACAGTGATGTTCTAATTTATACTGCGCCTAAGAATCTGCTACCTTTGCTGTTGGTGTTTTGTCAATAAGCAAACATGACGCATTCAGAAAGTATGAAAACAACCCAGTAAACCAGAAATATCTTGTTTGAACTTATTTATAAACTCTTTCAGGTAGAAAAAAAAGTTCTAGGCACTTATATTTTATCATATTTTCTATCATATTTTCCAATCATATTCTCCGATCAAATTCTTTTTAATAATTCGTAGGACTAAAGTCCTAAAGAAAATAATATAAGAAACGCATATCAAAAAAGCAGAATATTTTTTCGCTTGTTAAGGAGTTTCTAAAATAACTAAAAGTTTGAGGAACATTGTTTTTTTAAATTGTCTGACACTAATATGAAAATATAAAAAAATATTTATATTAAAGCTATCTTGTTATAATGGAAAAAAAAGTATTTGAAAAAAACCTTGCCAGTGCAGAGAGAACACGCATTCTCTGTGTTAGAAAGCAACTGTAGCTACTCATTTGCTTAAATTAATCAATGTAACGCGTTAACAGAATAAATTCTAAAAAGTATGAAACAAATTTAAGGAAAAGAAAAATAACATAATTAAACCAAAAAGGGTTTGACATAAAATTTTCTAATGTATGATATTAATTAATACAGAAAAAGTTTATTTTTTACAATTCAGTTTTGAACGAGTTTTTGCATAAAAAATTGTGTTTTTTAAATAAAAAATACATTAATTTACTTATGTCAAATAAATTTAATAATCTAAAATAATTGATCGATTTCGGTTAAGGTCATAAATAATTGAACATTTGGTTGTGCAACTAGCCACCTTTCAGTTGAACACTAGCTTCTAGCGAAGCAAATTCGTTTCCATTCTGTGGTGTACTTCGGCAGACTCTTCGAACTCCAATAAATAGCGAAAAAAAGCAGCAACAAAAACAGACTGCAACTTTGGTAGAGGGACTGTTCGGAAATGCATACTGCACTAGCAATATGACCTATCTAAAAAAAATCTTTTTCAGGAGAGCAAACGAAAACGTTTAAATCTTTCAGTGTGCAAATATTCACCAACCAAAGAACCACAATATTGTATTAAAAGGATAACAAGCTTCCATAAACAAAAAAAAAATTGTGAAATTTCATACTTTTCGTTAAAGTGTAGATAGATTTTTTGCATTTCATATATTTTTTTTTTTCTTAAATGAAATCAGCAGATAAGTCTTTTCACTCAGTAGGAAAAGTAAGTTTTTCGTGAATTCATTGACGATGTTATTAAGACTTTAAGAAAAGTTTGTTGTTAAGGTATTAACGAAAACAAAAGAAAAATATCAAAATAGCAGTTAAGAATTATGTTGGTCTATTAATTTAATCGCTTACATTTTTTTTGATAATATCATAAAAAAATTGATATTCTTCTAAAATTACAGATTTGAACTATTGCAAATGGTTGTATTTTTTTGCTTGATAGGCAGCGGAGCAGTATGCAAATTAGAGTCATGATTTTTCTTCCTTCTGCGGATGAGGCCCATTGCCGAGTTATCGTCCGATTCTTCATTAAAATGTATTAATATTCTAAGAAAGTTTCATTCGATTATAAAAGCACTTGTTATTTGTTCAATATCTTCCTCCGCTGATGATGCATCAACTACTTCTATGCTTTTAAACGCATTGCCTTCTCTATTTTGCCCTGCCATTGCAGTCTGACTGAAATTTGTTACAATTTTCTTAAATATTTCTGTATATAAAAAAAACTGTATTGAAGATAAGTCAAACATTTATGGGGAAAACTTTGCTTAACTCTCTCTTTTCTTTATTAAAATAAATCTCATAGGTGGCAGACGAAATGGTGTGATACAATTTCTATGCCAGAAAAACTAAATTTCGTGGAAAATGTAGATAGGTGATATTGAATATAACGTCTCGTTATGTTTAAGTTTTTTAATAAGTTCTCAATTTTTTGACACAAGGCAAACTGTGTTATTTCCGAAAAAAAGCGAATTAATTTATTAAAACTTAACTGACTTAGAAAAGCTTATCTTTTAAAAATTTTCTAATAAAAGTCTAAAAGTCAAAAAAGTCATCTAGCTTTTAAAATAAAAACATCTTAAAAGGATACATTACCAGAGAAATATTTAAATAATAGCTATCCGTTCACAATGTTACAAACATTATGACCATTTTTTAATGATTTACCCAACTTTTTGTCCTTAATTGAATTCGTTTTAAATCTTATACCTGAACCATCTTTATTCGGTTATTTTTAATAGACATAATCACTTACTTGTTAGGTAAGAACCATAAGCATCACCTCATTTGTTCTTAAAACAATGGAAAAGCTAATAGATATTTATATAAAAACTGAAATTCTCGAGAATGCGCCAATACACCCATTTTAGCACGCATATAGAGCGGGAAGGCCAACAGAACCTACCTTTTACCAGCAGGCTAGTAACATCTAGTCAGCTCTTCAAAAGAAGTAAACCATACTCTATGTCTTTCTAGACAGATAGATATACCAAACGCTTAGCACCAGAACTGCAAGTACAAAAGTGGGCACCACCACGATAAGAATTAAAACAACAAAAGGCTGCCCACAGGGCGGAGTCATTTCTCCACTATTGTGGAGTCTTTTACGCAGACGACATTGCCTAAATAACGAAAAGAAAGTTCGAGGATACACTCTGTAATTTGATACAGAGATTACTGTCAGTAAGAAAAGAATGGAGCGATACAGTGGGAATAAATATCAATCCAGCAAAAACGACTATAGTACCTTTTACTAAAAAAAAAGCCTAGGAAAACTCCGAATTATGAGAATGGATGGCACAGAAATTCCTTTTAAAGGAAAAGTATATTTCCTGGATCTCACACTAGATCCAAAACTTCTCTAAAGAAGACATGCAGAGGAAACTATAAACAAAGCAATGCGCGTACTCATGGTAATTAGGAACATAGTGATGAAAAGCTGGGGTTGCAACCCAAAAACTTTTCGCTGAATGTATATCATAATGGTGAGACCTATCCTTACCTCTGGTGCAGTTGCATGGGCTGGAAGAATTAAGGTATCCACTTAGAAAAATATGCTAGCAAAAGTGCAGAGAATGGCCTGCGTATGCATCACAGGTGCCATGAGGACCTGCCCTACAGCAGCACTAGATGTAATTCTGAAACCTAACGCCCTTACATCTCTTTATAGATGGAGTAGTAAGTCAAACTCTGCTATGCATTGCTAAAAAGGGGACAGGTTTAGGTAAAACTATCAGCAGCAGAGAGAAGGAGGATATTGCAAAGCACATACCTTACATCGAGCCAGAAAATTTATTAGACCAGAACTGTTCTGCGGATTGGGCACACATTCTATAAAAGAAGAACTAAGATGGGAGAAGAGACACAAACGTTCAAATTTTTCTAAAAGCCTCTTAAAGCTAAGACAATCAAAATTACTTCTCAGAGATTTTAATACTCGAAAAGCAAAATTGTGCATAAGCTTAGGTAAACCAAATCTAACAATTCTAACGTGGTTTCTAAAAAGACACTGCAATCTTAAATATAACCTGATGAAATTTGGCATCCAAACCGATAGTAATTGCCGTTTCTGTGAAGAAGCAGAGGAGACTCCAATACATATATTTACAAACTGCGAAGTTGTGGTTTGCAGACGTAAACTAGCACTGGGGAACTATAAGCTTAGTCTAAGGAAAATTTAATCTTTTTAACCTAAAACCAGTCTAAAATTTATTAGAGAACTACGTCGGGATATAATTCTGTAATCCACCAACCTAACGGAGCCTTGAAAAGTAGGTACAATAGATCTCATTAGATCGAAGTACGCATCTCTACCATTAAACATTAACATTATTTGTTATTAATTCTAAATATTCATATGTCATTGGCATGCTTAAAAGTAAAAAAAGTGTAGCTTGCTGATATATCTTCTTATAGCTGTATATAGTTCTCCAAACCTATTGGTGTCAACTGAAGGATTTTAACGTCTTCTAAGAATTTATTAAAAAAATTTGTACATTTTCCTACATTTGCTTATAACTTTCACACATCCACTTCTCGAAAAAATGCTGCCATCTGAGCGTTACTGACAAGTTAAGCTAGTGTTAATAAAAACAAAATTTGGTATAGACAAAGAATATAATTGCATGCTTACATTTCTATTGCAAATTATATTATTTTACTATTGATTATATGTAAAGTAAAAACTGCAGTAAAACAAAACCACTCCTCTTCCAGCACATACCAATTTTTAAGCTTACATATTGATTTTTCTCTAATGCTTAATTTTCTACTTGTACAAAAATACACTATATTTACAACATATAAAAGTAATCTCAAAATACCAGATATGTTACAAAGAAAATCTTTAACTAGTAACAGAAGAAAAGCATAATATTAGCACTTATGAAAAATTTAGCTTGGTGCAGCTGGTTAATCCGAAAATTTACCAACTGTGATTTTTCTATCCTGAAATCTCAAGAAATGTCATATTTACTTATTAGGGATATAAATACTGTTACACACCAATTTTTTTTTTACTTATTAATTGATGCATTTGAATGGTAATATAAATTCGAAATGTCCGCATTTGTCCTTCACACACGCCTTAAGTCGGGCTGGGCAGTCATCAATAGCCGCACGTACCATGTTCATTTAAAAATTTGCAACAGCACGAATTAAGGCTGTCTTAAAAGAATAAATGTTGGGGTATATTTGGTGGCAAACCATGTACTAAAACTGACATGTAATCCAGAGGGAGGTATACAAAAGTTTTCTGTGCAAGTTGTCAGCGTGCCTCTCAAAAAAAAACGTTCTAATTTTTCCATATAATTTTTTTCAAAAACGCAGTCAAGAAATGTCGAGTGCGGTGTTTGAAAGTCTTTTTTGAATTCTTGATTTGACAGCTTTGATGACTTGCAGCGTTCGAACTGTACTTGGATGTGGCGGTTTTCAACATGTCATGTCTCCTCGAACCGTTTTGTGCTCCGGAAGACGAACTTTCAACAAATCCTGATCGGGAGGAGTGTTTTTAAGATATAACCTTTTTTCATTTCACACTTAAACTGCGATAAAACAGCGATAGGGTTTTCGTTATCTGACAACTAAATGGTAAAATATTACAGAAAGATTGCAGAAAAGGAACAAAATCGGAAAAAAACTTTTGTAATATCTTTACTAAAAAAGAGTTAGAGACTATAATGCATGAAACCTCTTAATAAAAAAAAACATAAATAACATTTTATTAAAGAAAAGATTTCATCCGGAAAACGTTTGCAAAACTATTTCTTCTCACTTAGTTTGAGTTCAGTGGGAAAAACTGCCAACACAATGCTTCATTCAAATCGGAAGCTAGAAATTGCAATCAATATGTTGAAGAAATAGAGCTCTTGCCTCGATAGACGCACGTATGATAATACATACAGTTTTTATTCACACTCTTGTGAGTGCAAGCTACAGATGCACCGCATTGTTGTGCTTGTGCATGACTGCAGATTGAATTGCATATAATGAATGCTGCTGGATGATGTGTTGCATTCAACATTAGCTCAAATGTGAAGGCACTGACTGCTCAAGACAAATGCAACAACAACAGCTACTACAAAAACATCAACAACAGTAACAGTATATGGCGGTATTATAATTATCAAAAGTGCATATAAAATAAGTACACACTCTCGCACACACACACGCAGCATGAAAACATATGCAAATCAAGGCACAATTATAAAGTGAAATCATCGCAACTGTCTTCCCTCCACAGTAAGCTGCATATATTATTTTTTTTTTTTTTTTTGCAATCTCCAAGAGTGCCGAAAGTTCTTTCCAAAAGTGGTGGTGTAACGTATATGGGGGAGGCAAATAAACAACTTTTAATTAGTGTGTAACAACCATCCACCTAGACCTAGGTACTTATTATTGTTGTGTGAAGCCCCATCGTAAGGGTCAAACTGATACACATATCCTTCAGCTGATGCTAATTACCACAGTTTAAATCCAAACCTTACTGGTTTCCCTTTTTTTAACATTTTAACAGTATTACTTCCAAAATGATGTGGAACCATCTCTTTTTATCAATTGATATCTTATGGGAAAATATACCAAACTGCATGGAACGTTTATTTATTTCATTGGAAAAAAAGTAAAACTTGGAAAACTTATCAGATTTGCCTAACTTATAATTATCAAAAAGATTAATGTCAGCAATTCCATTTTAAACGTACCGGCCTTAATTATTGATCATATATGATTTGGGTCAAATTTTACACGGAGCATGAATGACTGAAGTAAAAAACATAAAATGGAGGAAAGAACTTTGGCGTGATTATGAGCGGCGATACGTTGTGTACAAAGTGGACAAAAACGTTGAAAATCGATTTTTACGAAATTTTTACTTAATTAATAAAGAATTAATAAAATCAGATAAAAATGAAACATCTTTAGATGCGAAAGTAGTAATTTAGCAATAAATTAAAAGCTAATTTCGAAATCTGAATCATTTTCTAAAGAAAGCTAGTTCATTATACAATTTTAACGCTAGAGTAATAGGCTCTTTAAGAGCATACAGATTTCTATGGATTTGGGAATGAAATAAAGAGTAATGCCGCAACGACCATGCAGGAATATTAAAATCAACACAATTTAATAGCTCGGGAGAATCTATTTGACCAGATAATAGATCATGAATAGACACAAGATTGAATTTTTCTTCTTGTGCGTTCATTGTCTCAAGCTATTAAAAAAAAAATTCTAAAACAATTTGCTCATTAAAATAATCTTGGAAATAATCAAGATCAAAATTTTGCGAAAATTAACCAAAATGCATTTAAAAGTTTTGAAAACAATTTATAAGAATTAAGCTGATTTCGGTCAGAAGTTGCTGAAAGAACAAACAATGTGCCTGCAGCAAAAATAACAAAAGTAAAAGCTGCAACAATAATAACAACACTCAAAATATTGCCATTCAACTGATTGCAAAGGATATGAAAGGAAAAGTTTCGAGTGTTATGGTAACATAAACGATTTTGCGTTTATTTGCCAGCGCTAAGATTTTGAACATATTTTATTTTATTTCTTCTTCATTTTACTTTTCTGCTTTTCGTCGATTTACTTCTTATAATCTTGTTTTTTCTTCTTTATATTTTTTATCTCTTTTTTGTATTCAAGAATTTTCAATTCAGAACGTTTTTGCGTTGAAGTGAAAAAGTTTCGCAGTTCCTTTACTTATAGCATATATATATATATTTTTTTTTCTTCATTGTTGATACTTTTGAAGTGCGGATATCCTTAAACTTGCTGCGCATAACAAAAGATGTGCTTGTTTGTATGTTACTTGATCTCACTGTCTGACTGGTACAACTTCTGTTTTGCTGTGTATTTGTATGGCTGTTTGTTGGTGTGTGTAAGAGTGTGTCTATTTATCTGTCTGCTCATTGGTATTTATGTAAAAGTTGTTCCTTTATGACGAAGACATGCATAAAGAAAAGGATAAGCAATAAAGGATAATGTCATTCAATTCGCGCGATGTTGGTGCTTCTACAATCGACTGAAACAGAGTATCCTTGAAAATGTATGTATGCGGTGTAGTTGCTATTGGTGCAGTTGTTGTTACCATCGGATGTATTGTTAGCGAATAGTTGTTGATGTACAAATGTTGCACACTAGAGCGTTGAAACTACAACTGAGCTGAAATTCATATCAAAGAATAGGAACAACAACAAGAACACAAAAATGACAATGTATATGAGTTTGCTTATTAAAATAGATGAAAGCGCTTACGTATAAGACAAAAAAATATTTTTTCAAACTTTTTTGCTAAAGTTTACTTCACCTTTCTTCAGTTATCAACCCTACATCAAAAAAATAATTAAAGTGAACGAAGAATAAATAAATAAATATATATACAAAAAAATGTATTGCTCTGCTCAGCGTTGCACAGTGTGACTTTAACAGCCATAATTAAAAAAAAATGTTCTCTTATATTTCTGATAATTGATATGAATACGTTAATTGACAGACAGCTCATGAACAAAGAAAAATCTGCAAGAACTTTGAAACTATATTTCAATTTAAATTTACAGCATGAGCTGAACGTTGGAGTTCAATTTTTAAAATTTAACACCTTATTTTTATGCAATTTAACATTTAAAATTGCAATATTAACCCTGTATTAAAATCAACTAATTTAAAAGTAGTTGAAAAAGTATTTTTTTGTCAACTACAACTAGTTGAAATTCTGACTTTTTTTCAAAGAATGAACTAACATATTTTGTATGGTGATGTCCGCTAAATAAGTCAATTGACTTTCGTCTGCATATGTTTTCAACTACTTGTTAATTTAGTTAAATTTAAATTATGTTTTTAGTTACATTAAAATCAATCAATTGCAAACAAGTTAATATTTCACTTACTGAAGATGAATTTAAAACTCGGCTGGGCATTCTAACACAGTCACATTTTATTTTATCTTGTTAGTATTGGTGCGTTCTTGAATAGCGCACACTGAGCGAAATAGTTGTCACAATTATCTAGATTTGCAAGTTTTTATGTTTATTCCTCCACACATACTGTAATATGTGTTAATTTTTTATTTTTTAGTTATTGGTATTGTTCACTCTTTCTTCTTTGTCGTTATTGCTCCAGCATTTTTTTCTAAGTAAATAAATTATTTTAGTTTGTTTGCAGTGGCAAATTACACATTTTGCTTCATAAGAAAGGTTCTCTGCAGAAAAGAAATCACATTGCCATTCAGAGTCAAATATTGTTTTTTTTTTTGGTGTTTTGTTTTAATATTATTAAATCCTAATATATACGAATCATTAAAATTATAATCAAAACCTCAAAAAATTAAGTATCAAAAAACTAATCAATACAAATAATATGGAAAAAATACTGCAAGTAATCTTAATATTCAATATGTATGAATCATATTAAACCTTCATAAAATAAATATATGCATAAGAATTATGAATCTACAAAGCAAAAAGATGGTTTTTTAAGAGTGTACATAAAAATTTCCGTCATAGGTACTCACAGCATCACCGTCAGCAAACGACTGAATTATATTCTCTCTGTTGTGAGTTTTAAGTACACGTTTTAAGTTACGCGCAGAGAGCACTTAGTGAGCTATGGAGCGCCCCTCGCTGATTTAAAAGCATACAAATTTAAAATTTCCATACATCAAAGAGATCATTTATTTTATTGTTTTGAAAAATAAAAAATACATAATTTTATATTAGTGAATGCCTAATGGTAATAATATTTGATGAAATAGCATGTTTTAAAATATATAAACTTGTAATCTAATAAAAATTTTCAATAAAAACATGTCAAAATCAGAGAAGTCGCTGCCTTAATATATATAATTCAAGGTAGTTTTTAAGCCACTTGTTTTTAAATAGTTTTTCAATAACTTCATACATAATGCAATAAAAACTATTCAAAATTGAAGTGTATGCCACCTCAATGTAATTCAAATTAGTTCTTAAACTAGTTTATTTTAAATTAGTTTTTTTATTAGTTGTTTTTAAAATAAGTTAGTTTGTTCCTATAGGGAAAGTATGTAAATTAACTGACTAGTCATTCTTGCGAATGGAGTTCATTCTTTAAAAAAAAAAAATAATATTAAAAATATTTTTTCAAATTTAACAAACTTTTGCAGCGAGATGCAAAAAAGTGTGTTCTACGATTTTGGTGTAACTTCCTTATATTGAGAAAAAAATCTTGCTAAAACTTCATTATAGAGTGATAATGATCAGTTAAAATAAATGACAACAAAATTAGATTTTCGAATTATGTCTGAAATATAATGATATGTTATATTATAACTTATAGCATTTTTTTTTCTCAGAAAATGTCTTAATATGTATTAAAATATTTACATGGATATGGATTTACATGTCTATTTTTTAGTTAAAATGGTCACATTATACATTTAAAAAAATATTAATATCTAACTTTCTAAAACTTTAAAAATTTTCTAGAATCTATTGAATATTATAACAGCAAGTGGATTTAGAAACTTAACTGTAATATTTCTGAATTTCAATTAATTGAGTGAAACTGGAAATGTTTTCCAACTTACGGATTTGTTAAGCACATTTTGCTTGCGCCTTGCTCTATCTAAAAAAATTTTTTTGCGAAGGCAAAAAAAAACATCAATAATTTTAATTCAAATAGAATCTACTATAAAAAATTTATTTGAATAAAAATTGCTTATCTTTGAAAATTTGGCTTTTCATTATAACATAAACCTTACAGTGCACCCTAAACAAGTGCGCGTTGCGCTGCGTACCCAAGCGCCACGCAACTTTATTTTACGCTTAACCTAAACAAGTGCGCTGCGGAAAGAACTGCTGCTCTTGAACCAGCTCAGTCTGATGGTTTAAAAATCTTAAAAAACTTTTAGTGTTGTGTAAAAATCTATTAATATTGCAAATACTTCCATTTGCAATTGAGATTAATTAATTAATAGCAGCCGATTGCTCTTTGTTCTAATACTTTGGTTTTATGCAGCCAACTTCACATCCGAACGCACTGTCAAAATTGGAAATTCGATTCATGTTGCGGTAGTCCGGTGCGTGTTTCGGTAGGCTTCATACAAAATGTATGTGCATGAGCCGATTTTGACAGTTAAACCACGCACGCGCACTTGTTTAGGGTGGACTGTTAGTTATTTTACTCAAAAAGAATAGACTTGACAACAATTTCTTTACAACAAAAAAAAAAAATGCTAAAATTAATCAAAGATTGCGCATGAATTTATTCAGAAATTTGTTAACAAATAATGAAATTTTACAAAAAATAACTGAATTGAAATCAGTTTTCAAAATCAATTAATTTATAAAATTTTAATGATATAAAAAATTACTTTAAAATTAATTTAAAAAACTTAATTAAAATATAATTAAGAAAAATTGTTCAAAACTTAAAGTGTTATTTTAATAACACTAATAAAAAAGGTTTTCCACAACGAATGGCGATAAAATTTTCTTTAGTAAAATTTTCCGTTGAGTTCAAATTTTATAATGATTTTTTTTTTAATTAACCCCAAATTCCCATTTTCATGGCACTTTTAAGAGCAATATTTTGAATAAATGCTTGTAAAAATTTTAATTGTATGCAAATTAATTCTAAAATAGTAGATAGTAAAATAGTAGGTATTTTTAAAATTTCGAGGTATAAAAAGTACCAATAGTGTCAGTGTTATGGGTGATCAAAATGTTTTTAACTTTTGCATTAAACAAAAATAAACAAAAAGTGTTAAAATACTTTCATATAAAAACAAAAAAATTATTATTAAAGTTAAAGAACAAGTACTTTAAATAAATTTGTATTTTTTAGATTCTTTTAAAAAATACCGTTAAATCTTTTATAGTATTTGCCAAATGGGATGAACATTTTTATATCCAAAAAAATTGATTGATAAGCTTAATTTTCTTTTTAAATGAACCAATAGTTGGTCTCCAGTACAAAAATTGCTCAAATATGCACAAAACTGCAATTCGGAGGACGCCAAAATTTGTTCAGACTTATAGAGGGAATTTTTTTTAAATACTATCTCATTTTGGTACAGGTATCTGACCACCAGATTGTTACTATAAAAATCGATAGACTCTATCATTCATGCATTTTATTTATTTGACTACAATTAAGTGATTTTTTACCAAAAATAGTTTTTGCTTTGGAGTTAAAAATGCTATAATTTTTTAAATTATGTCTTTTTTATAGACATATTTGTGGTTAAAGATTTTATCAGATAGTAGAAAAGGATAAATTATTTTCAGATATATAGCGCTTGAAAATTGAAATTTGTTTAAAAAAACGAAATAAAAACATTCGATCATAACAACCATATCAGTGACACTATTGGTACGTTTTATTCCTTATAAATTTTGTCCAACTTTCGATACAATGTACAGTATTGCGAAAATTCATTGGAAAAGTAATAAATATTTTACAAGCATTTATAAAACGTATTGCCCTCAAAAGCTCATTTTTTTAATTTTGATGCTAATATTAGAAATTAGGGCAATCGAAAAAAATCATTATGACATTCGGATTCTACGAAAAATTTTACTATAGAAAATGTTATCGCCATTCGTTGTGGTGAAATTTTTCATTAATTTGTGGATTAGTGTAATTTGAAGCTTTTTTCTAAATTCTTTTGTAGAGTTGATACCTTTCTAGCTAAAAACATTATATTCAACATCTTGAATTGATCAAAAAAATACATAACATTAAAAATATACACTTCAGCAAACATTGAAAGCCTCTAAAAACAATTTTTAAAAACCAACAACTCAATTTAATAACCATAAAATTTTGGAAATTGTATTTTGTATTAAATTTTATTTTTTGTATGGGAGGTTTTTTTGGTTATGGTTGAGTTTCGGTGGCTACCGTTGCCTAGTGGGTAGAGTGCGTGGCCTCTAAGCTCAAGAACCCTGGTAGCCCGTGTTCAATTCCAGCTCAGACAGAAAGTTTTTTAAATTTTTTTGTTCGGTTGTCACCTCTCTGCAGACGATGGCAAATCTCAGAGAGTAAAAATTGCCATGTACAGCTTCTTGAGAACGTAAGCCATTCCGAGTCGGCATAAAACACGTAGGTCGAGTTCTCGGTCATTTGTGATCAAGCAGTTAATAACACGCACAACACAATTTATCAATAGAAGCTAGGTTAAAATCCTTCAAAGGGCCAGTTTATTTTATTTTTTTTTTTAGTTTCGGTCATTTTATCGAAATCCGTTCACTATTCAAATAAAAAGTCTAAAGTTCATTGTTCTACAAAAACTCTTTATAGTTTTGGCCGCAGCTTGTATAAAAGTGTTACACAGTGCGTTGTAGTCTCTTTTGTCTTCTGCTTATTTTTGTTGATTCCGTCATTTTTGCTGCTGTTGTTGTTTTTGAGATATGTAGGTCTGAGGATTATCATAAATCTTTTTTGGTGTAGGTAATGATGTAGTCGGTAACTTGACTTTGTGGTCTTTTACTGCCTGGGACATAAAACTTTTCTCATAAACCAAATGTGGTGTGATTGCTGAAAACTAAGCTGATTAAACTTTGTTTCATATTTTAGAAGCATTACATTTTTCGACTAGCTATGAGTTAAGTATAATTTATGGTTGTAATTGTAAAACTAATTTAGATGATCTTCAAGAGAAATTAATCAAGTCAAATAGTAAATATATTTTGGGAAATTATCATGGTAGAAGAATACAGGTAGATGCACCAGATGAGAGCATACTGCCGGAAATGTCAAAACGAAGTAAAAATTTTTATTTTTTTTTCTTTTGTTTCCATTCGCCACTCAGCTGAATTTGACAGACATGGCAGTATGGAAAGAGAGCACAGTCAGCGCTGCAGCTACCTCTATCCTTATACCATGGGAAATTATAATAGCTTTTATCTGAACTTGAAAACGGACGACAACACTTTATCATATGTTTCAATTTTAGCATTTCAATTTACATGTCATGAGAGAAAATCAGGTAAAAACCGATTGAAGTACCGTAACGAGTATGTCAACTGCCGAAAATATTTTTGACAAAAGTGTGTTCAGTAACCCGAATTAAGCAACATTATTTTTTTTTTTTTTTCATTTTCAAAATGATCTTTTAACAGTAAATATAGAATGGTTTTAACTAAAATCCGCACATTTAAAGTGTTTACAGAATGAATGACTTCGTGAAATGAACCATGTAAAATTTTTCATTTTCCAAATATTAATTTTTCCACTACAAATCACATATTCATTTTAAATTTTTACTATAAATCAAAGGTGAATACTTTCAAAGTATTTCACTGAGTTATTTCTCAATGCAAAAGAATATTGTTTAATCTTTTACAATGAGTTTGTGTGACATTTGTGGTTCAAAATTGTTCTCAATTGGGGTAATCGGGAATATATTTTCTTTACAAATAATTGTATGCGGATATGGCTACAGGTTTTTTTTTAATTACAGCTTAAATTCTTGTGTTTTTTATAATTTCCCTGTATTAAAAAGTTTTTATTTATTTATTCATACATTTTAAAGAAGTTCAGTCTTATTTATTTGTGAGCCACTAATTTTAATATAAATTTATAAAAGTTTCAAATATTTACTTTAAGTTATTATCTACGCACATTTTTTCATACTACGCTCAAGAAACTGATGGTTTAAATTTAAGTTGTAAGAAATAAATGACATTAAAAGTAAATGCTTGATGTTGCAAGAAACAATAATTGTGCATTTGTTAACACTTTACTTTGGCGTAAGCACTGGTAATTCAATTGAAATCCAGTTATTACAACAAATAATGCAATTGTTCGAATAAAAAACGTCAAGCGAATTACTTACTCAAAGAAGTTCTTTACAGCACTTTAAGTTATTATGGTTAAAAAATTAAGAATATGGCAAAAGTTGACGGAATAAAACAATAAAAAAGTGTATGGAATATGGTTATCTACAGTTTGTTGCGAAAATAATGGATCTTTTTAAATAAAAGCAAACAATCAGCTAATTTTTCACAACTTAAATACACCTAAACTTAAATTAACACAGCACTCACTCAAAAGTGGTTTTCTTAATTTGGGGCACCGTAATACACGTTTACTATTTAAGTAGTAATTTTTATAAAGTTTCTTATTTCTGAACATGTATTTCGTTTTTTTTTTATTTTTTTTTATAAAATTTAAAATAGCTTTGTTCATTAATGTTGCCATCAAAAAATTTTTATCTATTACTTATTGTAAAAATTATCATTGTAATACTGAAATATGTTAAAGCTATTTAAAAATGTTGATTTTAAAGGGTGTTTTTTATAGAGTGATACAACTTTGAGTTGGCATCATTGCTTTGTTTGACCACCTATTTAACAGTTGATAGTTATTTTGTGTTAAACTTGCTTTGACATTTTATTATGAATCGACTTACACTAGAGCAACGTGTACAAATTTTGCAAATTTTTCATCAAAATAATGGTTCTGTTCGTCAAACTTATCGTGCACTTCATCCATTTTATGGCGTACATAATCGTCATTCAGAGCTGCTAATTCCACGAACAATAGATCGTTTTCGGACCACATTTACTATTAGGCCTTTTCCACATGGAGAAATTGAAAACGAATGCAACTGCAACAAAAGTTGCTAACCAATGTATTTATACCGAAACCTTCACATGAAACAACTTGTACTCAACAAGTTTTTAACGCATTCGCAACCAGTTCCATGCAACACGGCGTGCTGCAATTTGAATCGGCGATTTGTTATGTTTCCGATTTGTGTTGTGTGCTATGAAAATAATTAATCAGTTAATAAATATGAAATAAGTGCAGGAAGTGAAGAAATACCATTTTTTATCCTCAATTAATTTTTTATATCTATTTAACAAAGCTTCCATTAAATAAGTGTTTGTTTTGTTGTGAATTTTTCAATGTTGCGTTGCAACGTGACTTGCTCATCTGAAAGCGTAGGTTGCAGTTCAGTTTAAGATTTAAGTGTTTTGAAACTTTTTAAGCTGTTGCGTTGCAGTTGCATTACTTTTCAATTGCTCCATGTGGAAAAGGCCTTACTGATAATGTGCATCCTGTGAGACGCCGAACAGTGCGCACTGAAGAATGTGTAGCCGCTGTACAGGAAAGCATTGAAGATGATCCTAATCAATCAATTCGTCGCCGTTCTCAGCAACTGGGGTTGTGTCCTTCCACTTTACGGAAGATTTTACGAAAAGATCTTGGCTTAGAACTTTTCAAGATTCAACTTGTGCAGGAATTAAAGCCAAACGACCATCGTATGCGCCGCCAATTCGGCGAATGGGCTGAAGCACAAATTGATATTGATTTTGAATTTCCATGGAAAATTTTATTTGGTTGAATGGGTACGTAAGTGAACAGAATTGTCGTATTTGGAGTGAGGAGAATCCACAAGCTTCGTGAGTTTCTATGCTGAGACATTTTAAAAGAGAAACGTTGAGAGATGTTGAGTTTTAATCGGTCGTGAATTTTGAAATGATAAACTCATTTAATAAACGCACATAATAAATTGAAGCGATTTGAAGCAATGATATTAAGTATTTTTCTGAATAATATATTTAACTAAAAAACTTAAAAAATCATTGCATTTTATGAAATTATAAGAAACTGAGATAAATAAACAAAAAAGGAACATTTTTAAAATTTATTAAGTGCTTAAATATTTCATAAAAAACGCAAAAAAAAATAGTTCATCAAAATACACATATACATTTTGAACACTAGATTTACGAACTGAGCTAATTTGACTCATTTAAAACTTTATTGCTATACATATATATAAAACTTAAATATTTTTTTTTTATTACTATATTAAACATAAGAGTTCGTCAATTGAATAATATTTTCTAATTGACTAATGAGTTTTTGCGAGCCCTACTATTAAGTTTTAACCAATATTAAGATTTAAACTCTACATTTTAGTCAAAATTGATATTTTTCTTATCAAAATATAACTAAACACGTCCAAAGAATGCTAGCAATGATTTTTTTAAGTGATTTCCGGTATCGTCATAATGATCCTTCGGTTAAACACCATATAAGTAACAGAAACACACAAAATGGAAGGCGATCCAGAAAATAATGAAGCACGCAAACTCTTTTGAAGTAGAATTGGGTCTTACAGCGCACGGTTTGTACGGGAGTCATTTTCACAAACTTTTTTAAGCACATTTAAGGATTTTTTGCGATATACCTACAGCGTTTTTTATTCATCGTACAAAGAAAAAATATATGCCAAATAATAAGTTAGAGTACGAATGAAACGAATATCTAACTTTGGGTTTTGTCACTTCTTTCATAAAGTCACAAAATAGCAAAATCTTAGAAGAAAAAATGCATATATTCGTATAACAAAAGTTACACACAAGCTGCTTCAGTAGCTGCTTATGCTGTTGTTATGGTTGTTGGTTTGGTTGCTGCTGTTATTGTTGTGTGGTTGTTGGTTTGGTTCGAAACCGTGTCGTTTACTATTGTGCTGCTTTTGTTGTTATTGTTGTTATTAATATGTATGTAAAATGAAAAAAGTATATAAATACAAACAAGGGCGTCCGCAGGATTTGTTCCAGGGGGGAGGGCAAGGGCACAATTGAATCTAGAATGAAAATAAAAATATGTAACCTATATAATGCTATTTACTACGATTATTGGTACTAATTTAGTGAATATGACATACACACTACACCGGTATAATTTTAAAAATGGTGTAAAAATCTTTCCTGTATCATGTCCGAAATATTTAAAAATTTCATTTAATTTTTTGTCATGTAACACATTTCAGTAATTTTTTGCTTAAGCAAATATTTTTAATAGTTTAATAAATTAAATAATGTGAGGCCTATATCCTTAAATGAAATCGCATTAATTACTATCGAGCCCTAAGATTGCAACTCTTAAAATTAGAATACAAAAATTTCCTAACATTAAACAATATTTTTTTGTTGAAAAACTTTAAAAAAAACTACATTTTTGGCCATTTTTTACCCTTTTGAAGCCCTTAATTCCTAAATCAATTTCAAGCGGACTGAAATTTTTCAGATTTTGATTTAAGAGGTCAAAATCCATATCATTGCAAAAATTAAAAATTTTGAGTTGTAGCTATTCTTAAAATGTTCCCGCATGCTAAGGAAGATATTTTTCAACGGATCTAACACCGCATTGACACCAATCTACTTTTTTCTTTTTCCTACATGAATCAGTTCTGGAATCTTGCAAGTTTCTACAATCTAGTACAGAAACATACTTAATATCTAAATGATTTATTTTTTTTAATAAAAATGTACATATATACAAAATTTGTTTTGGGTTTCATACATTTTCTTAACATATTCCAGAACTCCCGGCTTGATTCTGAATCCTGGTTCAATATAAGCACGTGACGCTAAGAAAGCACAGAAAATTCTCAATCTGGGTATGCGCCGCTAAATAACGTGAATTTTAAGAAGCATAAAATGATTGTTTGAAATCGAGTCTGCGTTTATGTCATAAAAAAACTTTTGATTATAACATATTCTAATGTAAAAACGTTTTTTTAATATGATTACGTTTTAATCGATTAAACGTTTGGTAAACTTATTTGGCCGTGGTCATCTTAACCGCTCTCAATTTTTTTCGCAAACGCGGCTGAGAAAAACTGAATATTAAATAAATAAATGCATTTAAATACATGCAAAATTCAGTATTTTTCAGCAGCGTTTGCAAAAAAAAAAAACGTGAGAGCAATCGCTACTAAAACGCGTAATATGAACACGGTCTTACAGCAACGCAAGGTTGCCAGTATTGTGGGAAAAATCCCATTCGTGGTAGTTTTCAGTTGATCTTGGGATTTTTTTTTTGGGAATTCCCATGGAACTTTTTAATTCAGCGTGGTATTTTTTAAGTGGCGTGGGAATTCAGCGTGGTATTTTTTTAATTGCATGGGAATTTGGGAATTTTTTCTTAATTTTTTATTTACTTATATTAAGCAAAATCTCAATCATGATGATCAACTTATATATACAGAATAGTAAAGCTTGTAATGGGGGTTTTGTTCACAGGCTGAGGTATGCTCAGCGGTTCCAGGGTCAAACAAAAGACCCTCAAACTTTTGTCCAAAATAAATAAGTAGACTTGGTGATTTTCGTGCTCAGACGATATTTTCTGTTTTATTGTTAAATCAAGTCTTTCTTACAATACACAATATTTTAGGAATATGATAAATTTACAGCGGTGGGTGAGTCTGCCGATGCTGGTTCGATGATATTTGGTATTTGGCGAAGTTCGGTGATGTTCGGTGATGTTCGGTGTTCGCTGACATTCGGTGCTGTTCGGTGATATTCGGTGATGTTCGGTGTTCGCTGAAGTTCGGTGCTGTTCGGTGCTGTTCGGCGGTGTTCGGTGATACTCGGTGTTCGCTGAAGTTCGGTGCTGTTCGGTGATGTTCGGCGATGTTCGGTGATGTTCGGTGTTCGCTGAGGTTCGGTGCTGTTCGGTGCTGTTCGGCGATGTTCGGTGATGTTCGGTGATGTTCGACGATGTTCGGTGATGTTCGGTGTTCGCTGACGTTCGGTGCTGTTCGGTGATGTTCGGTGATGTTCGGCGATGTTCGGATATGTTCGGTGTTTGCTGAAGTTCGGTGCTGTTCGGTGATGTTCGGCGATGTACGGTGATGTTCGGTGTTCGCTGAAGTTCGGTGCTGTTCGGTGATGTTCGGCGATGTTCGGTGATGTTCGGTGTTCGCTGAGGTTCGGTGATGTTCGGCGATGTTCGGTGATGTTCGGTGTTTGCTGAGGTTCGGTGATGTTCGGTGATGTTCGGTGTTCGCTGAAGTTCGGTGCTGTTCGGTGATGTTCGGCGATGTTCGGATATGTTCGGTGTTTGCTGAAGTTCGGTGATGTTCGGTGATGTTCGGTGTGACTGACTAAGGCAAGACCCGACTATGAACAAACTTGTTCTCGTTTCCAGCAAGTAGCGACGGTACAAAGCACTACGCTCTCGAGCCGTGCCGAAGTCTGTCACAACGCGGTCTATTTATCCGTATGCTGCCATTAACCTTCTGGGAATTATAGCGTTGCGTGTGGTTTATGTAGACTCGGCTGTTGACTACGTTGAATGTGCTGGCTGTATGTGTGCGTGTGTGTGTAGGTATGGCTGTTGGTTGAGTTAAGCGCACAGTGGTGTAGTAAGGCAGTGGCGTAGTGTGCGGGGTGCAAACTTGTAACGGGGATCACCGTTACAACTCCCCCCCCACTTCGGAGAGTGATTTCTCAGGTTATTATTTTTTTTTTTTTTTTTTTTTTTTTTTTTTTTTCTGCTTGTGTTTTCGAAACGGATTTATCTGTAGTAGTGGTAGCGCGGTTTCATCAGTTGCGCCTTCTGCGTCCCTGGTCTCTGGCACGTCAGAGCTTCCGTCTGTGTGACAGGGTGTCGGCAGGGGTGATAAACGAATAGTCGGCCGAATGTTTCGGGTTTCGGAGATTTTCGGTGGTTCGGGTTTAATAATGCGGTCGATGGTGCGCTTGATCGTTGCCGGCGCATAGTTCGTGCTCAAAGGCATCGCTTCCCTTTTAAATAATTGTTCGTTTGGTTCTGGTGTTAAATTGTCTCGTCTGACAAGAGAGTACAGGCTTGAGACTTTTCCCGCTTGGTCATTGCTTTGGTGGTCCAGCTCATGACCGTCCATCGTTAATTTTATGCCTCTGCGTTGTAAGAAATCCATTCCTAGGATCATTGGCTCTGCTAGTGATGATAATGGGGAGACTGAGACAAATACTGATTTTTGCCCATAGTCGACTTGGATGGGATACGCGTCCTCGCAATCGACTATAGAGTTATCTGCTAGCTGCATTTTCCTGCTGTGTGGCCGCGGTTTAATATTTTGCTCAGTTAAAAATTGTTTGATGCTATCGTCGACGTATGATAGTGAAGATCCGGTGTCGATCAATGCCTTTATCGGTCGTCCCATGACCTTTACGGTGATATAATAGCGACCATCAGTCAAGCTATCAGAAGGATAGGGAGTATACGGTTGTGGGTTCAAACAGTGGCAATCGCGGGATAATGTGCCGTCCAGACCACATCGTGAGCAAAATTTTCGTGCTTGGCTTCGGCATTCATAGCGCCAGTGGCCTCGTTTTTTGCACCTCCAGCAATGTGTGGTTTTATCGTATGGTGTCGCATCTCGTAGGCAGTGAGCGGCTGTTCGGCTCACTTTCGTTTCGTCTCGCCTGAGCTCTTCGTATTCTTCGGTGAGGTCCATTAATTCATTAAGCGTAGTAAAGTCACTTCGTCTGGCATAGAGCTTGTATTCTACTCGTAGCCCATCGTAAATCCGGTCTGTGTGGTCTAGAGTTTTAAGCTGCGGGTGTTTGCGTATGAGGGTTTGCATACATAATATGTAATCTTTTGCCTTTTCTCTTTGCATCTGTTTACGATTATAAATTGCTTCCTCCAGGTGGCTCAAGAAACGCTTCGGCAGGAAAAATCTTTCGGCTTCTGCACGAAACGTGGCCCATGTGGTGATCGTTGGTCGTTTAACACGATACCACTGTAGAGCCCTACCTTGCAATGTCTCTAGTAAGGTGGGTAACAATTTATTTCGGTCCAAGTGATAGCATTCGGCTAGCTCTTCGATTCGCTCGATGAACTCAAACACATTTTCGCCACCCTCGTAGTGAATGTTCCATCGACGTACGGTATTCATTACTTCGATGTCCGAAATCTGGTGGAACTCGGGCACCAAAAGTGTTGTTGACTGCATTTGGGTGTTGTCGCTTCCGGTTGTTGTTGTTGTTGTGTCGTTGCCGATCGGCAATTTTTCTTCTGCTTCAACTTCGGCTTCCAGTGCTCGAAATATATTTTCGGTTGATGCTCTACTTCGTTTGGTTTTGACGAAGTGGCTTAATTGCCTTCGTAAATCCTCTACAGTGCAGCCATCAATTGGTAACCCGATCTTTCGGCACTCGTTAATGAGCCGTTCCTTTTTAAGTAAGTATATCCAGCCGAGTGAGTCCGATGTTAGATGTTTATCCATATTATTATTTTTATTGTGTATTGTACCTGCTTCGTCGTCGTTGGTGGGTGTGTTCGGTTTTCCACTGCCGTCTTTGGAAGCAGGTCCCTGCTCGGGCGCCATTTGTAATCGGGGTTTTGTTCACAGGCTGAGGTATGCTCAGCGGTTCCAGGGTCAAACAAAAGACCCTCAAACTTTTGTCCAAAATAAATAAGTAGACTTGGTGATTTTCGTGCTCAGACGATATTTTCTGTTTTATTGTTAAATCAAGTCTTTCTTACAATACACAATATTTTAGGAATATGATAAATTTACAGCGGTGGGTGAGTCTGCCGATGCTGGTTCGATGATATTTGGTATTTGGCGAAGTTCGGTGATGTTCGGTGATGTTCGGTGTTCGCTGAAGTTCGGTGCTGTTCGGTGATATTCGGTGATGTTCGGTGTTCGCTGAAGTTCGGTGCTGTTCGGTGCTGTTCGGCGGTGTTCGGTGATGCTCGGTGTTCGCTGAAGTTCGGTGCTGTTCGGTGATGTTCGGCGATGTTCGGTGATGTTCGGTGTTCGCTGAGGTTCGGTGCTGTTCGGTGCTGTTCGGCGATGTTCGGTGATGTTCGGTGATGTTCGACGATGTTCGGTGATGTTCGGTGTTCGCTGACGTTCGGTGCTGTTCGGTGATGTTCGGTGATGTTCGGCGATGTTCGGATATGTTCGGTGTTTGCTGAAGTTCGGTGCTGTTCGGTGATGTTCGGCGATGTACGGTGATGTTCGGTGTTCGCTGAAGTTCGGTGCTGTTCGGTGATGTTCGGCGATGTTCGGTGATGTTCGGTGTTCGCTGAGGTTCGGTGATGTTCGGCGATGTTCGGTGATGTTCGGTGTTCGCTGAGGTTCGGTGATGTTCGGTGATGTTCGGTGATGTTCGGTGTTCGCTGAAGTTCGGTGCTGTTCGGTGATGTTCGGCGATGTTCGGATATGTTCGGTGTTTGCTGAAGTTCGGTGATGTTCGGTGATGTTCGGTGTGACTGACTAAGGCAAGACCCGACTATGAACAAACTTGTTCTCGTTTCCAGCAAGTAGCGACGGTACAAAGCACTACGCTCTCGAGCCGTGCCGAAGTCTGTCACAACGCGGTCTATTTATCCGTATGCTGCCATTAACCTTCTGGGAATTATAGCGTTGCGTGTGGTTTATGTAGACTCGGCTGTTGACTACGTTGAATGTGCTGGCTGTATGTGTGCGTGTGTGTGTAGGTATGGCTGTTGGTTGAGTTAAGCGCACAGTGGTGTAGTAAGGCAGTGGCGTAGTGTGCGGGGTGCAAACTTGTAACGGGGATCACCGTTACAAGCTATAAGTTTACGCTGTACATTTCTTCGAACTTACCCTTAATATAAACGATTAAATTGCATATTTGTTTTAAGAACAAGTTGACATCACAAAACTGCATAAAAACTAATAGCGCATTCTTTTCTGAACCAAATTCTGACTTTAAAATTCTGACCTTTTCTGAAAATTCTACATTTTTGCAAATAAGCGTTAAGCTTACAAAAATTATTTTAAAATTCCAAAAAAAGTGAAAAAATATTTTTATTGATTTTTCGTGATTTTTAAATGCATATGGGATTTTTTGTGGTATTTTTAAAACGCGTGGTATTTTTGTGGTAATTTTTAATGAAAGTGGGATTTTTTTGGTATTTTTTAATTGCTGTGGGAATTTGTTTTTGTTTACCTTTTGCATGGGAATTTTGGTGGTATTTAATGTATGTTACTTTGGGAAAAAGGTAAAGTTTCGTGGGAATTGTTCCGACTTTTGGCTGGCAACCTTGCAGCAACGGGTACAGCATATTATTTGAAAATTAATGGTTTAGCTCTGCTTTATTTATAAATTAACAAAAAAAAGTATTTTTGTATTCTTTCAAAGTATAATAAATACATAATGAACAAATCGTCATATGAAATCAAAAAACGCCATAAGTTACAAAAAATTGAAAATCGACTTTTTGAACAAAGTTCTCGAAACCCTTAGCTAAAGCGCAACTTACAACAACTAGAAAGTTTTTGATTTTCTCTAAAAATTGTTTTATTTAAACTTACGGATTTTTTGATTTAATATGAAGATATATAAAAAATGGTCATTACCTAGGGGGGGAAAGCACTCCCTGTCCCCCTGTGGACGCCCATGAATACACATAATTTGTTTTTTTTGTTTCAATAAGATAAATACAAAAAAAGTACAAGAAAAACAAATTCGTTACTAAAACTATCAAACGAAAAATTATTATACAAACAAATTTCCTTTTAAATAATTTTTATTTAGGAGATGAAATGCTTTAAAACAGTTTTGAAAAATATAAATGAAAAAAACCAGAATTTTTCTTTATTACTGTATAAAAAGGAAAGGAGACGTAGAGTCTGTACTTACGATACAATCGAAACTGTATATTTTTTGTTTAATTATATCATTATGGGTAAAAGTAGTTTGTATTCTTTTCATAATCATTAAAAATTATTACTAGATATATTCCTGCTTATCCACAAGAAAATTTTTGCTTTTTACAAATTGCTTATTTTTATATCAAACAGATATGTTAACATGGATTATGTATGAATTAACAATGGAAAAATGCTTGGATGGAGAAACTGCAGCAAATAGTTTCCAACCGTCAGTCGATGGTAACCTTTAGAAAGCTATTATGGGTTGCTGTGAAAATGTTTCCTTTATTAACCTTCAGTGTAAATCACTAAAGCGTTGAAGGTTACTGCTAAAAATGACGCACACAATGCAGTAGGGACCTTACTTTGCTCTTGGCCCATAACACAACTCTCTGCTACCAGTTGTATGAAGGACGACTTATTAATTGAGTGGCGCGTACATTGACAACGGCTCCCCGTAAGTCGTTGATTGACTCACGATTATGCAATAAAATGTCAAACGAGCGGTAAAAGGACGAACGAACGTACGTTGATTGGAAGCAAGAGAGACACACTCACAGACAAAAAGAAAACAGTTGGTATATAAAAGCAAACACATAGTAAAATTTTTATGTTGAACACATTAAAAATACTTGGGATTGAACTGCAAAATGTTTCGTCCATGAGCGAACTCGTTGTAAAACTAAATTTCACGAATGACCACCTTCTGGGAATTGAGTAGGTAGCGGCTGATGAAGCAGCTGATGCGGTTTCAGATAAGGCACTAGAAGTGGTCATGTTGTTATAGAGCTAGCTGATTGTTAGCAGGTTGCGAGCGCTAGTCACATCGGGTACTTTACGTGCATGCAATTTCAAAGTTTTTAATGTACAAATATCTTATGTAAAAATTGAGCTGTTTCGCATTTTTTTCATCAAATATATTTCGCTCATTTTCTTCTATAGCATAACATGTAAAAAGAAGGTTTTTTCAGTAGAAGCATTTGAATATAAAACAAACAAGACAATTATATTCATCATTCAAATTAGCGACGAAACCCAAATTTTCCCATTTGAGCCTATTATTAAATGTTTAAAAACAAATGCTCGAGAACTGTTCCTACGAATTTTTTGTCGACTTCGAACGGCTTATCATGCGATAACAATAGAGTTCAGCTACTACAGCTTTTTTGCACTTTCTCCGCACTAGATCATCTTAAGAACCAAATACATAAAAATAAATATCTCAACGATATCGATAAGAGTGGTCCAAAACAATCTAAAGTGAGCAAAATTTACCCACCATAATATAGGTTGGGCACTGGGACAACACAAGACATAACAACTAATCATGCGTTTACATAGATATCATACATTAGTTTTCAATCTACTTTTGAGTAGACCTTTCGAGAAATTAACATAAAAAAAGCTACAGTTGTCAACAAAGGTACTCATGCGATTAAAAGGAGCAGTAGCCATTTAATTTGTTCTACTTAGAAGTAAGTAAACTAGATTGTTAGCGTTTCTACTGCTTCTACGGTTAGTGTTAAAATTTATAAGAGTTAGGAATTCTGGTTAATTGAACACACTAGTTATGAGTTGGTGTAAATAGACGATATCTGCAGACTTCGTTTAATAGTTTTAAACTATCCTTATTTTTTTTTTTTGCCTCCCCACAAATCGACCCGGCCTAATATATATACAATACCCAGTTGGACAGCTCTAACCCAGTAGGCATTGGCAGCGCTGCTAGCAGGCCTTCGTATGGATTTTAGAGTACTGCCGCACTCATATACAATTACACTTGCTTTTTTATATGAAATGGGAAAATTTTTCAGGCCTTCCGCTCTCCTTGCTCAAAAGAGACCTGCCAGAAGCACTCTTTCGAGAAGTCACGTTAGAAGGAAAAGCAATAAAAATATCATCTTCAAATAAAAATCGACGATCAATTTGAGATTTGAACCATGGACTTCTCAATCGGCGGTCCGACATCTTACCTACGCGACTAACATGGTTATTAAGAATCACTTGCTAATTTTGCATGAATACAAATGAAAGTACGCTTTCGGGAGCCCGGGTTCGATTCCCAACTCGGACAAAAAAAAAATTTTTTTTGTTGTTTTTTTTAAATCTAAATTTTTTTACAAACTGTTCTGTGTATTTAAAAATTTTTTTGGAATTTTTTTATAAATTTTCTTCATACAAAAATATAAGAAAAGACTTTGAGCATATAATATAATATGTTATGTGTTAGTTTTCGGGAGCCCGGGTTCGAGACCCAACTCGGGCAAAAAAAAAAAAATTTTTTTTGTTTTTTTCAAATCTACATTTTTTTACAACCTGTTCTGTGTATTTAAAAATTTTTTTGGAATTTTTTTGTAAATTTTTTCATATAAAATAAAATGAAAAGAATTAGGACCTTCAAAAGGTAGGCCTTACAGAAGTACTCATTAATGCAGTGATCATGGATGGTGTATTGACGCCAACAATAGCAGTGCTAGCATGCCTTTTTTTGCGTAGCACTCGCTAAAATGCCCACTGGGAACGTCTTCACAAACACAACGAAACAAAATTTGGTTTTCAGCAATACATTCATAAGATCTGTTGTTATGTTAAACAAGGAAAGTTATGTATGTTTATATATCTTACTTTTTTACGGCCAAAAATATTATAAACTAGCAACAAAAATAACAAACCAAACAAAATTAGCACACAATCGAAGGGAAGTATGCAAATAATACAAACAGAATAAAACAATTCAACATTTTTTTTTCTTTTCAGAAGACTAAATAGGATTCCAGAAAAACATTTCCATTGTCTGGATTGACTTCAATCTCAACTCAAACAACTGCTGCTGTCGCTGGAGCTATTGCTGTTGTAAGGAAATAATTGCAAAACCCATGGATATTATATGCATTGTGTTTGTTTTTGTTCTAATTTTTAAAGCCGTAATAATTTAACCCGTAACCTCAAGGTAATGTATGCATTGCAAAAAATAAATAAAAATTGATTCAAAAATTGTCTTTGTAATTTAAATAAACATGTCAGAGTTCTAATGTCTGGGCTAGGGGGTGGTCATGATATAGCGGCATGGGAGGAGAAGATTGCAAAGCAGATTTTCTTATTGGTGCGAGCAGTTCAGCTTAACTTTTTTTTATGGCTAAAACATGTGTGGCAGACAGAGATGCCAGATCACACAGATGAGCGTCTGTCCATATATCTAGTATTTTGGTAGAACAAATTTAACGTACAATGTATGGAGAATTTATATGACTTTAACGTCAAGGTCGCTACGTATATGCCATATATACGGAATATTTAACAGTTAGGTGTCTAGCTGGGTATATTACATAAAATATAATGTTTTGAGTTTTGGATGTCAGGGCTGCCAACATATTTAAAAATATGTTTTTGCTAATTCCTCAAAAAAAGTATGCATTTTTTTCTTGTTCTTTCATTTTAAATTTGAAGAAGAGTTTTACCTTTTATTTAAAAAACTAGCGTGGTGTTTCTATATGTTTTTTTCGCAATTCGAAGTTTTCATTATGAGGAAACCTTATCATTATGAGGAACCTTATCGCCTATAATTTTCATTCCTTTGAAGATATTTATCAATTTTTAAGATCCATCGGAAAAAAAACAAATTTTTTTAATGTCGTCAAATCAAGTTCGTAATACCAGTATCAATCCTTTTTTGAATTGGAACACCTCTATGCAGTTTTGAGTCAAACTTTCAGCTATTATGATAACGCTGAGATTTCCTACATCATTGCTGTCATCCTTAAAATAAATAGAGAACGGATAGATAGTGCATTGATGATGATTTTTATTGCTTTCAATAATAGGGAGTTAAAAGCTTGACGATATTCAGCCTCAGAGAATTGCTTAATATTTAAATTGATCAAAAATAGTTATCTAGTTAAATGTTCTACTACTACAACTTTACTTTACTCTCCAAGAAAAATTGGCGGATAAATCATAGCAACTTTTTTGTTTGAAGAGTGTCAGTTCAACTATTGTAACTTTTTTTATCTTAGATCCGATTTAAAAATATTTTAGAACACAATCAATACGAATTTAATGATCGTTAATATGGCAGTCTAAATTTTATTTACCAAATGTTTTATACAAATAAAGGTGGAAAATTTTTTTTTAATTTTTTTTTTCGGTTTTTACCAGTATTTTCATTTTAACCATCGCAAATTTTTGTTTTAACCTTCAAGCGAATTTTGGGTCAATTTGACCCAAAAAAACTTTAAACGTGTTTTTTCCGCTTATTTATGCTACAATCAGCCAGAAATTTTGGCTCAATGTGTAAATCGTATAAGAATTTTATGAATTTGACATGAAATATGTCTACACATGTCACATTTGGCTTGTTCAAAAAAATCCTTAATAAGTATTTTAGGGTTAAATTGACACAAAACTGATCGCGTTATTTTTAACGTTCTCTTTTCATTATATTCATGCGAAATATGCCGTTATTTTGTGCTTCTAACTTGCCAGTCATTGTTGTTTTTTATATAATTTTGTTTTAAAAAATTAATTATTGTTTTTTGTTGACAAGCGATTCAACATTATTTTTCCGTGAAATAAGTATACTAAATTTTAAAACAAATGGATTCTTCTTGATTCAAACAATTCGCTATAGATGATAGTGGGGATTTTGATGATAGTGAAGAGGAGGAATATGTGCCCGATGAAAATTAAGCTGTTTTGGAAGACTTTTACGACAGCGATATTTATGATGCCATTTATATTGAACAATATTCAATGGAGGAAGCTGCTATCGAATCAAATGTTATGTTTCTCTCGAAAGACAAACAAATTCAATATACCAAAGAACCACGGCCCTTGTCGCAAAGAATTCATTGTGCAAACCAATCATTTCGTAGAAAGAACAGAGAGGAACAACAAGAGATAAACTTGCACCGATTCGACTACTTTTCGACAAGTGGGTTCACAGATTGAAAGTGCTTTATTTACCAGGTGATTCAGTACTGTCGATAAGCAACTACTTCCTTTTCGTGGTAGATCGATCACTTTTTGCGCAATATGTACCTTCAAAACGATCAAGTGTTTTGAACCAAAAACTCACCACTCACCAAAAACGCGCAAAAGAGTACGTGCGATATGTGCCCATTGAATTTATCATTAGATGTGATAAATGCGTGAAGTACATTTGTCCCGAGCATCACCATGCAATTTCAAATTGGGTCAATGTGACCCAAAAATTCTTTTGCGTTTCTAATTACAAAGTTTACTTGAAGGTTAAGACCGATTTTAAAATTTTTTGGAACAAAATTAATAAAAATTTTATGATCTTTTATATGACAGCAATAATGTTGTTGACTTTAATACAAATAAAAGTGTTAACATGTAAGGTCATCTAAATTTATGAATAAAATGTTGATCCTAATAAGGCAAGCAATTTTGCAGAAAAAATTTGGCATTATCTTCAGCGATATGAAAGTTATAGGCGATAATGTGCCAAATAATGATAAAGTATGTGCACAAAAAATGGAAATGCGAAAAAAAAATAAAAATATCACCATAAATTTTTTTAATCTAAATTCTTCTTCAAATTTAAAAAGAAGAAAATAGATCTGCATTTTTTGAGAAATTACTAAATTATATACATTTCAATATCTTTCGCACGGTACCTTATTTATAAAAATCGAATAAAAAATGATGTAGATACAATTTATTGAAAATGACCCAATTCTGACGTTTGCAGATGATGACCAGAATTGAAAGGTCGGTCCATAACCTTTCAATGAATTGTGATAAAAAAATAAAAGAAATAGACTCTAAGAGCTTTAATAGGAACCTATAGCCAAAAAATTACACAAATCAAAAGGCATTAGGCCAATTTTTGAAAAAGGTTTTGCTGTATTCATGGAATGGGCGTAAAGTGATGCTAAAAATTTTTTTAATTAAGCCATGTTTGGAGTCAAATCTATCAATATTCTCAAAATTTGTGCAGCTTTGTTATAGTTTATGTTTGGGTATTTGCGATATGTAGCCAGCAACTTGTTCTTGCTCGCTCTTAAATGCAGCTGCAAACTATAAACCCACTTATATCCTGAACTATTGCCCATTTAGATTTTACAGCCGATTTAATAGGTTTGAATAAAATTTAATTCTTTTTCTCAAAAAAATAAAACTTTTTCGTTTTCACAACTGTGCTGCCACCCAACATACGTACCTACCTCAGCATGCAGTTTCATATTATCGCCCATTAAATATCAATGTGCTTGAAACACTCACATACGGCAACATCAGGCACTTGCAATGCACACACCTACAAGACACACACACGCTCCCACGCGCTTTTTAAAGTTCACTCTTATTCGAAATGCATTGAATTTTCCAATTCGAGCTTGTCAACGACACTTCGTCATGCATCTTTTTTTGCACACTTAATTAATACCAATAAAAAAAAACTATAACAACAATTCGAAATATAAAGCCGTGTGAAGATAAAAAATAATTGCACACAATTTAATAAAATAAAATTTAAACTTTAAGCATAAAAATTTAACTTGTGGGCTTAACTTTAGGAAAAACAAACAAAATTGCAATAAATCAAGACAAAAGCACATCAAAATATTAAAAATCAGCTTAAAAACACAATAGAATTATAACCAATTTTTACAATTTCATTACAAAAATAAAAATGTTTTGAACAGATAAAATAGCAAAATACAAGGTCAACTTGAAGCAATTGATGACTTAAACACATTTATGCAATTTATGACTTATAAAAAATGTGTGATCCAAACTGAAGAACACATGAATAAAATTTTTTTTGGAGTTTTATTATAATTTTACTTTTTAAGTTATTTTTATTATTAAAAATTTGTTTATGATATTGAAGGTGGAATTTTAAAAATGCAATTTTATTTCTAATCAAACAATTTTGATTTTCAACATAACATTTTTAAAATTGTATCCACCGGGATTAGGTGATTGCTTTTATTAAATTATGTTATTGATAAATTTACAAGAAATTTAACCATATCAAATATAGTAATCCGATTGAAACTAACTGAGTTGCAATTGTTTGATTTTAAAAAACTCATGTAGGTTTTTAAAAAAAACAGTCTAATACGACATATTTTTTGGCTAAGAAAACTTTAAACTTTTAATAAAATAAAATAAAAATTAAAAAAGTTTTTTTGATATAAAAAAATGTATATAAAATAATTTTAATATGTATGTTTTTTTGTCTAAGAAATGTGCAAAATATTATTCTTCAAGAAGTCCGTACAAAAATACTTACATTCAATGTAGAAAAACGATTGTGTTTGCGTAGAAGTTAAACGCTATACTTATTCAAAATTTCGACAAAATATAACATAAAAAATTTTCATAAATTAAACCTCCGATGCCAGTTTTCAACGACGAAGTTTTTTGATATGATTCAACCGAAAAGCCGCAGCCTTCCTGACTTCTTTAAATGTAATATATAGAAGATAATGAAATTAGAAACGATACAATTACGTTAACAGTTTCACTGTAATGATTTGGTTGAAGTGACTTATAGCGGTTTTGATAAACATGGGTTTTCATTCAATATGTATATTCATTTACTAGCTGGAACGGCACGTGCAAATTGTGGTCGAATACTGGTTTGCGTGACTGTGCGATCTATAACTCCAAAGCTATTCGATACCGCAAATTTAGGTTGTTTGGGAGGTGCCACGCCCCCTTGTCTAGCGCCCATTAAATGTTATCAGTGAGACTTCAGGTGTAAATTGTGGTCGAATACTGAATTCCGAGACTGTGCGACCTATAATTCCAAAGCTATTCGATATCACATCCGAATTGAACTGAAGAACGTAATGTGCGCCTAAAGTGCCACCTATTGAGAATTTTTCGACTTTTTTTTCTTAATATTTGCGTAGCAATTGCAAACAAACCCACAAAAGAAAGTATCAAATTTGATACATTCGTTTTAAAGTTTTAAGCATCCGAACAAACCACGTTCTGTTTTTATATATACAGATGTGCTGGCTGTTGTCTCTATTTTATCTGCCTAACTGTATAAATTGGATGGAAGTCTTCATTGTTGGAGACTTCATAGACTTCATCGTAACTTTCGGGCTGCTACGTGAACATAAGACGGCGAGCGATTTCCGCTTTAAAATCCAATTGTTGTAAATGTTTCTTATTTTCTGTTTTGTAAATTTTTTAGACGTTCACAACCTTGCTGTTGATAGTATTTTCCCAAAATTGCCATCACACCTTCTTCCCACGAACTGCTACTCTTGTAGTTAGCAACTTTATTATCGTTGAGCTCGACTCTATTTTTTTTTATTCCTTGGGATAATTTCTTATTAAAAAATATCCGTGCATAGCTTCTATACGAAATCTCTTTTTTTTTTTTGTTAAAAAAATAATACTTTTTATCTGTTTTTAAAATAAATTCGGAATTCTGAGTTATCAATGCTGAAATCTCGAAATAGCTTTTGAGTCCCGAAATAAGAAGCCCTAGTTGCCACCAATAATGGACAAAACAAAATTATCAATGTCGCTTTTGACAATTTTATTTCAACTCTGCCGCAAATGATATCAAAATCGACATGTTTTTTTTATATATATTTGTTAAAGTATATATTTTATAGCATCTGGAAAATAAAAATGTTTGCTGTTTTAAAATTTTTGATTTTATTAGTTTATTTTTTAATCTCTCCTTTTTTCAGGCATTCGTAACTTTTAGAATAAACAAAATTTTTAAATTAGAAATACGTCTCGATCAGACTACTCGATCAATTTTGTATGCTTCCGCATTGTGTATGTGATTGTCATAAATCCGTAAAAAGCAGAGCGGAAATAAGTTAATCCATTACACTCTCGATAAAGGTAACGAATGGATATGAGGGAAATTGCTGGGATTGTATTCAATTATTTTATGTAATAATTCAATAATCTATGTACCACTTACATCGGAACTGTACTCATTACAAACCATTATTTAAAGTTATTTCTGTAAAATATAGTTAAGTTATTTCTGTATAGCTTGTAAGATGTAATTATCCGTAGACTGAATTATTAAATAAATAAATAAATAATATATGCACTCACAATTTACAATTATTTAATATTTTATGTAATGGGTCAATAATTTATGTAATACATATTTCGGAACTGTGCTTATCACATAAAATTATTTACAATAATTTTGTGATGAGTACAGTTAGTACCAACCATATACATCTATGTATTCAAAACACATAATTATGTAATGGTAACATAAAACTCTTTACTATAGTGCTGCTTAAGAGATTTATGTAGTCAATACTGATTTCACCAAATCACCAAATTTATGTGTGCAGAAATTTATGTCATGAGTACATAACTTTATGCAGTGAGTCCATAAGTTTTTCCCTCTAAGCAGAAGGCATTCTTTTGACATATCCATGTCATTGTGGCGAATGCTTTCCCTAGTCTTCTCTAGAAGTATTTGCAGAATTTATTCAATAGAAGACTTCATTGAGCCCTTGAATAAAAGGATTCTAGTAGTTGTTTTCAAGGGGAACTTAAAGAAAGTGTCTTGGAGAATGAAATGGTTTTTGTGGTTAGGAGGTTAATAAAATCCCACAGATAATATCCCTTTTCCCCGATTTTCTCGCGATTTCGGTGTTGGAAATGAGAAGTGTTTGGGTATTGTTGGGGTTTTAAAAATATAACACAAAAAATACCCTAATTTTCTTGGTTTTGGAAGGTGAAAGTTACTGGATTATGTTAGGGTTTAAAAAATCCCACGGAAAATTTCTAAAACATATATTGTAATTATACTTATTTTTTTTACTTTAATTGAATTTCAATATTATTTGAATGTCTTCCAAAAGTACTTTATGATAGTTTCTCTTGAAAGCACATCATAAGGCTGAGAAGAAGTGCAATTGGTTCTATAGAATGTCTTCTGAAAGCAGTGTCCCTAAGAATACATGTCACATTTGTATCAAAAATTTTGATGTGCCCTTTTCGAGTTTCATTAATTTCTGCTTCTACTGCACCATTGAGACCAAACGCTCCCCACCTGGTGCGCTTCCACTTTGGCACGCAAAATTCCTTTAATATCTTATAAACTGGCTCGTTAATCGGTTCATTCGGTTGTTGTGATGTCTCGGAGAAGTCATCGTTCTCATTCTCAAAATTGATTTCCACATCACCTGCAATTTCTATTCTTAGATCGATGTCACCGAACATTTATTCTGCGTCAAATCCTTTAACGATATTGCTAAGCTCGTCAACAGTTTCGAATGGAACATACATAATTTCGGAACACCGGATAAATATACATTGTTTTGATGTCCAATATTTTTGCCATACTGAAAGATTTGCTGGCACACAGCACTCTTGGCTGGCACTCGCATTCTCAACTAATGCAAATACATATTTATATAAATATGTTTTGTGAATTCATATTAAATAACGACGATAGAACGTACCCAAGGTTAATTTATAAGGTTATGGCACTTGAGAGAAATGTACTCTTTTTCCGCCTTTGCTCGAACTGTCACTGTGCTTTTCTTTGTTCTAAGCATTCATTTCCTTCATTTCTTTTCATCCATTCTGACAATTCGACCGAGCTCGCTCTCAAGTGCCACAACCTTATAAATGAGCTTTGAACGTACCAAACTATTCGATGAGAATTAAATTGGTTTAGGGCAGTGTCGGGCTGCTTTGCACACCTATACTTTCTCATCTTGAGTATGTATTATTGAGCGCTTTAAAGCTCACACTGAAAACAAAATAGTTTTAAAGCGCTTTTTGCAGAAATCTTATTAGGCATTATGGGATATTTTTTGCTCGGATTTGTATTGAGAAATTAAATAAATAAGGAGTGGAAGGAATGTCAAAAGGAAACAGACGGATAATGTAAAATACAGATAAGCGGATGGAAATGTAAAAAAGCAGGCTAATAGTAAAAAACAAATGAAGGGTTCGGAGCAACAAGGTGCTAGCCCACATTAAAACAAGTTTAGGGATAAACGCATTTGAAAGTTTGACGGCTTTTATAAATCGCAATTTTAGATATTTGTAATTGTTCATATTTTCCCCATAAAGAGCGTTTTATTTAGTTGTTTTTTCATTTTTATTTTTAGAAATCCGGCATGCACTGATATTTGCATTGTCAGAACATTAAAATCCTTTCGAAAAAATTCACATGTAAAAGTTTCAATGTCGCCTGTTAGCCACAACTTTTAACTTTTTCACGGTTTTTGAATTTTCGTTTTTAAAAATCCTCCATACAATGATATCTGCATACTCAGAACTTTAAAATCTTTCGTCTGGCAGTGGTGAAAAAATTAAAGAAATTTATATGTGGGTTAGCACCTTGTTGCCCCGAACCTTTCAAATATGTTTTTTATTGTGCTTATGATGCTTATTGTGATTTACCAAGGCTAAACTGATAGCGTGAGATGCTTTCATTATACGTACTTAGAACTCATCACTATGATATGATATGTGGGCATGCCGCTTTTAAATAATTAATTAATTTTTCCATCGCATGCCCCACAATTATCTTATATTGGCCATGCAAATTATCGTTTTGCCTTGTAATGCATAATTTTTTTAATTTTACCTCTTTGATGCAGCGCCATGACGTTATTTTTTAAAAATCTAAAATTTTGCATACATAAAATTTTTAACAGTGTAATCTAACATTATATCTGTATCGATGAACAATATTTAACACAATATTTTATTAACAGCTTAAGTCTTATTACAATGTTTCCATAAATCTTGCTTCAAAGTATTCAATCTTTGTTATATGAAAGGGCCTTTTGTTTTTGCGTCATATCTTTGGCTAAGGTCATGCTAGTTGTTCTAGATTTTGTGTGTTCATATTGATATATACGTCGAACACAATTATATCAATAACTCAGTTCTGTCTTAAATCGACTTAAGCAATTATTGCTTATCGACACAGATATAATACAATATATTCAAGGAATACGCAAGCGCAGACCTTATCTGTTTGACATTCGCTTGAATACTGAAGCTTTAATCGTTCTGTAGGTGAGATGAATACATATTTTACTGCACAAACACTATCTCAAGTGTGCAAAGCTGCCCGACACTGGTTAAGGAGTATTTGACATATTGAATAGTATTGAATATAACCCAATCATTGTACAGGGTAAAAATCAAATAACAGACATTTAAACTAATAAGGGTTTTAACACTAGGGTGGGCTCTAAAAACGTGTTTTATTATTTTATACTTTTTGTGTATGTGCTGGCAGTGTTAAAGCCAGTATGACACTTCATTTTTTTGTCCATTTTTAAAATCATAACGCAACATTAATTTCATACCTCTTTATTCATATTGGCTGCGGAAGAACAGTGAAATCACATGATACATGAAATGAAAGTAGATGTATGCTTTAACTGAAAAAAAATTGCCAAATTAGTCTAATCTTGATTCACAAAGATGCAGTTTCAAAGTGACCTATGAGTATTATTCAATTAAAGGACAAACACAATATTGAGTCGCGCTATAATAAAATTGTCTACTCATGCAAACAGCCAGTGCGTTTTATTTTCCGTACGCACAACACTCATTCTCATACCGCTCTTTCCTTATAAATTTAGTCAATAATAAGCAAGTCATAACGCACGCCTGCAAGTAACTTAAAAAATAAACAAAAATAAATGCTTATAAATAACGTTTACGAATAACTCTCATTTATTAGTTCAATAAAAATGTGTACGATTAGCTATATTCCATGCTTGTGCACGCGATTCTTTAGCCGAACGAGGATTCAATAAAATTCTTGGAATACCAACGTTGCATGATAGCAGTGAATGTCGCCGAGGCAAACTTCTAGCTCACGAAATCAAGGTTTGTAAAAAAAATAATCAAGAAAAATGCGAGAGTGTGCTCTATTGTTCTATTCATTTTTCTTTTCGTCTATCAGCTTTTTGCTTAAATTGCCTTCAAATTAATGCCACACTTTGTCGCACAACGCCAATATTATATAATAGTTTAGGATTTTTGGTAAGAGAGTTATAAGGCACGCAGTTTCAAGGTCAATCTGCGCTAATAAGGCTAATTAACTGGGTTTTTTTTTTGCTATTTTTTTTATAATGTTTTAGTTGTTGAGCTCCATTAACGACTCAACTAAGTGGATACCATTTATAATGCATTTCAATATTTTAACTTTAACAAATTGCTGTTTGTTTTTGGTGCTTAATCCAACCTGAACATGGGTTCCACTGAGATGGAATGATGAAACTTTCCAAAAATATTTAGTTTGGTGTCACTAAGAAAATGAAATTAAAAAATTCTAATTATCCTTAAGAGATGACTGTAAGTACTGTTCGATGTATTCAATTTTTTTTTGTTCAACTGAGTTCGAATAAACTAACTTCGACATTTTTAATTTTCAATAGATTGATATCACTGAACATACTATTCCAATATGAGTTACCAAATTTCTGCAAGCAAAATCGAGCGTTTTTTTTCCAATATTGCAACACAAGAATTTCCATAATACAATACAAAATATACAAAAACTTATATCGTTAACGACCAGCGTTGCATAAACGCTGCCAAACCACATAAAAATTCACAAAAGTTAAATATAAAGCCTAAGAAACAGGCTCGTATAAGAAAAATATTTTTCTTTCTTTTTTTTAGATTTTTTAGAGGTATAAAAAAAATGTGAAAAAAGTGAAAATTCTCAAGTTGCCTGAAAATGTAAGTAAACGTAATTGTTCAGCCTTGAGCAAAACCAGGTCGATTAGATAAATTGTTTAAATTGTATATCCTTTTTGGAAATCATGAAAATCTTTCACTGTATGATCTTCAGGTTAAGAAAAGTATACCGCTGCGTTTACGCAACGCTGGACAACGATGGATTAGTTAAAAATTTTTTTTAATCCTCTTAAATAATTGGTATTCTTGTAATTGAATAAAATGAAGAAGAATTTTTTTAAAATTTAAAAATAGCAGTACAAAGTACTCTGTTTATATGACAAGAGCCTTTAACAGATGTTTCCACTCACACCAACATATGTTTTAAACATTCCCATTAATGGCTCATATTTTAATAATTTTTGTAAGAGCTTTTTTGGTATTCATATGTGAGAGTAAGCTTAATAATGACATGTTGGTTTATGTTGAATTGAAGCAGCCTATATTTGTTTAGCTTTCGTGTTTCTTTATGGTATTATTATATCGTGTTTCTGATTTTTGTATTATATGTTTACATTCTTATGCCACTTTAGAGGCAAGCAGTTTTCATTCTTCTAGAAAAAAAATGTTTTACGAGTAGTATTTAAAATTTCCTACAAGTATGATCCAATTGTATTAATTACCAAGCAAATGTATGTGGTGTGCATTTGTTTATATTCAAACACTTCTAAAATGACAAATGGAAATGTATCCTTTCATATAGTTTTATATGTCTTTGAGGAAATAGTAGGTTCAGAAAATTGAAAACCGTATTTAATGTTTTTATACATACATTTGTTATATAGCTTATATTTATTTCAACAGTTTTGTTTATTTACCTTTTAAGAATGATAAAATCTTTAGGAGTATTTCCATCTTGTTGGAAGGTGGCAAATGTCCAGCCGGTGCCTAAAAAGGGTGATGCCACGAACCCTGATAACTACCGACCTATTGCGATATGCTCTACGCTTTCCAAAGTTATGGAGAGCGTAATAAACTTCAACGTTGTGAACTATCTGGAGCGCAACCAACTGCTCAGTGACCGTCAATATGGTTTCCGTAGGGCTCGCTCTACTGGTGATCTTATGGCGTTCTTAACCGAAGAATGGAATAAATGCGTTCACTTTTTCGGCGAGAGCAGGGTTGTTGCTCTTGATATTTCTAAAGCGTTCGACCGAGTGTGGCATAAAGCGCTCGTGTCAAAACTTGTTGCATATGGTTTTGGTGGTAACTTTGCTCGATGGATCACGTGTTTCCTCAAGGACAGAACGATTCGAGTCGTAGTTGACGGTATTTCGTCCGAGGAGCACGCCATTAACGCAGGAGTACCGCAGGGTTCAGTTCTATCGCCAACCTTATTTCTGGTTTTTATCAAGGACCTTCTGTCGTTGACGCATAGCCCAATGCATTCGTTTGCGGACGACAGCAGCATTTGTCATTCGTATTCATTTAGTAAACGCCCAAGCTCTATGGAGATTGAGAGAAAAAGGCAAACTATAAATGACACACTCCTAAATGATCTACAAAAAATCTCCGAGTGGGGTCATGCTAATAGAGTAGAGTTCAATGCAAGCAAGACCCAGTGTTGTCTGTTAACCCACAAGCGAGTGAATTGCCCTTTAGCTCCTCTCAGTATGAATGGTGTGGATCTTGTGGAATCAGCCGCTCTTGACGTTCTGGGCATATCGATCCAATCTGATCTTCGTTGGAATGATCATATTTTCGATGTGTCCAAAGAAGCGGGCAAGTGCCTAGGTTTTCTAAAACGGTGCAAAAAATATTTCACTTCAGCTGATCTTCGCATGATCTACACCTCATATATAAGGCCGAAAATGGAGTACAATTCGCACATTTGGGCAGGGGCTTCAAGATCTTATTTGGAGCTTCTGGATCGAATTCAACGTCGTGCGATATATTTGATAGGGGATGAAAGTATTTCATCCTCGCTCAACTCTCTTGGGCATCGACGCAATGTTGGTTGCCTAAGCCTACTGTATAGGTATTACCATGGGAAGTGTTCAAGGGAGATACATGGCCTGACGCCACCAGCTCGTGTGTTTCCCAGGTCCACTCGGGCAGCTGCCCAAGCCCACCCTTTTACCATTGCATCGATGCCCAATAGAACATCGCATTACCGTGATAATTCGTTCTTTAGTCGCACGGTTAAGTTGTGGAATAGTCTCCCTGCGAGCGTGTTTCCTAGCAGTTTTGAGCTGTGCAAGTTTAAAACAAATATTCACCGACACTACTCCATCTATTCATCCTCCAACTAACTATCACCCATCTTACGAATCAACACAATACTTACGCATTTATAGGGGGCATCCCCTGAGCGTTGGTTCAGTCTAAAAAAAAAAAAAAAAAAAAAAAATTAGTCTAAAACTGAAAAGTAGTTTTTGAACATTGTAAGTCCTTTTGCGGGACCAGTTCAAATACAGAAAAACAAGACGTTTCTAAGAAAAAAACGAGTATAACAAATACTACTGTGTAACAATATATTAAAAAATAAAATATTGGCGCGAGACCTAGTGGAACACGTAAATATAGTAAAAAATATCTATACTATTACTAGTACTCCCCGGCAGACGTTGTTCTGCCACAGACCACCTTACTGCCATATACAAAAATGTCGAAACAAATTGACTGCCAAAATTTCAGCTCAATTTAGATTAAGCCTGGCGCACTTTGCTTCACTCCACGCTGACCCCTCAAAAAGTGAGTTTAACTAAAGTGGGACAGGCCTATTTTTAGTGCACATGCCGAGAGTAACCATATAAACTAAATTACAGAATTTTTGTCTAAAACGACCCAAAACGTTGAAATAAAACATTTCATTGGTTTGTGGGCGGTAAAAAGGGGGCGTTAAAATCAATTTTTAGTACAGTTGCAGACAGCAACCATACAAACTAAGCCAAAATTTTAGCTTAATCGCCCCAGTAGTAAATTTTAATGATTTCTTAAATAGTGGGTGTGACTAACAAGCGATAACACCCATTTTAAGTACAGTTGCCGAAAGTAACCATACAAACTTAAGTATCAAATGCTATTCTTATACGGTGAAAACTGCTTGAAATATAGAATTTTCACTGATTTGTGGGGGCGTGGAAACCAATTTTTCGTATAGTTGCTCACAGTACTAACTCAATTACCAAATTTAAGTCTTATACGATCAAAACCGTCTGAAATAAAGCATTTTCAATGATTTGTGGGCGGTAAAAGGGGGCGTGGAAACTAACTTTTAGTGCAGTTGTCAAAAGTAACCGTACAAACTAAATTACTATATTTTAAACCTATACGACACAAAACGACTGAAATATAGAGTTTTTATTGATTTGGGGGCGTTAAAAGGGGGTGTGCTAACTCCCTTTTTCCTCAAACATCTCATATCTGAAACAAATTGACTGCCAAAATTTCAGGTCAATCGGTCCAATAGTTTTGGAGTCTATAGGCATCACACACAAAGACACACATTGTTTTGCTTTATATTAAGTAAGTAGTAACATTTACTATATCTTTTTCATTAAAATACACAACATTACTTAAATAGGCAAACAATACATTAATTACATTACATAAGAAGTTGTAGCTTGGAATGAAAAAGATCTGCAATCTATAGTTCACAATTAACTAGAGACGATTGCAGTTACATAAGTAAATAATTGAATAATTAAACATAATCGTATTTTTATTATAACGTGAAGTGACGTGGTTTCAAAGAATAAATATATAACATAAATAATTACAAAAAAAAAGGAGTGAAATAAATATAATAAAAATAAATATATAATGCGAAAAAAACGTGAATTTAAAGAAACTCAAAAAACAAGAAGGATTAACTACTAACCAACACTGAACAAACAATCAACATCATTGTAATTAAGACTGAAAAGCCAAGTTTTAACATTACGAAGTAACATACATTTATAACGAATGCATCTTATGCTATTAGCATTAGTGGCGGCCGTAGCCTAGTGGGTAGAGTGCGTGGCTCCTAAGCTAAAGAACCGCGGTAGCCCGGGTTCAATTCCAGCTCAGACAGAAAGTTTTTTCAATTGAAATAATTTTTCTGTTCGGTCGTCACCTCTCTGCAGACAATGGCAAACCTCAGAGAGTAAAAATTGCCATGTAAAGCTTCTTGAGAACATAAGCCGTTCGGAGTCGGCATAAAACACGTAGGTCCAGTTCTCGGTCATTTGTGATCAAACATTTAATAACACGCACAACACAATTGATCAATAGAACCTAGGTCAAAGTCCTTCAAGGGCTGAAATGGCCAGTTTATTTTATTTTTTTTTTCTTATGCTATTAGGTAAGCTGTTAAGAGTCTGGGAGCTACTAAAACTGCAGTATAAAACTGCAGAAATAATTGAAGTGAAAACTTTGGTACAGTGACAAGAATTTGAAGATTAATTTTTAAGTTATAGCTTATTGAGTATCTACTTATTAGATACCCATATATATATATAAATATATGGCGGTAAAAGTGTCCGTGAAAACATGTATACATATTTACAGCCTTTTGGAGCACCTACACAGCAAGTTTCCCTATAAAAATGTGTAGAACTCCGGAATTGCCATGATTTCGAAAAAGTGGGCGTATTATTATTGTTTCAGTTTCCCTGAAAATTTCATTAAGATCGGTTAATCGGTTTTTGAGTCTATAAGTGATATACCTACATACCCACATACATACATCCATTTATACATATCTAATATATAAAAATCTCGTGTCACGGTATTTGTTACAGAACTCCTCCGAAACGGCTCGACCGATTTTCATGAAATTTTTATGTATATTTGGTAGGTGTGAGAATAGGTCGTAAAGTATATTTCACCCATTGGGCGTGGCACCTCCCATACAACCCAAATTTGTGATATCGAATATCTTTGGAGTTATAAACCGCTTAGCTTTGAAATTCGGTATTCGACCACAACTTACACCTGCCGTTTCGCTGATAGCACTTAATGGGAGTTATACAAGGTGGTGTGTCACCTCCCATGCAGCCAATACAACCCGCACAGCCTCGGAATTCAGTATTCGACTACAATTTACATATACAGTTTCATTGATAACATTTTATTCGCGTTTGGCAACAGGGCTGCGGCAGCAACGCGCCGGGCTTAAGCTAGTATAAATACCAAAATTAAACTTTTAAATAGTTAGAAGTTTGTTGCTGCCGGTAAACTCAAGAACCGCTGAACGGTTTTATGTGAAATTTTTACTATTCGTTTATTTATACAATTAAATCATTTTCATGCAAGCTACTTGTTAAGTTAGTAGAATTTAAATTGTCTTTTTAACTACTTTAAAATAAATTAATTGAAAACCGCATATATTTTCAAATACTTGTTAAATTAGTTAAATTTAAATTAATTAATACTTTGCAATAAATCAATTAAAAACCGCATATATTTTCAACTACTTGCTAAGTTAGTTGAATTTAAATTATTTTTTAACTACTTTAAAATAAATCAATTGAAAACCGCTACCTGTCAACTGCCTGTCAAATTAGTTATATTTAAATTATTTTTTAATTACCTTAAAATAAATCAATTGTAAACTAGTTAATATTCCACTTACGGAAGATGAATTTAAAAGCTTAAAAATTTTCAGCAATATAATATAATATAATACGCCTTAATATAATTCAAAGTAGTTCATAAATTAGTTTCTTTTAAATTAGTTTTCTGATTAGTTGTTTTTAAAAACAAGTTAGTTTATTCCTATAGGGGACTTTGATGCTGTCACTTCTTGCAAAAAAAAACGTGTGAAGTTTTTATTGCATTAACTTAACAAACCACGAAATAAAGCAATAATTGAGCAAAATAATAAGTGACACATTTTCATTGGAATATTTTGTTTGGCAAATACAATTTTAAGACTTATTGAGAATAGAGTTATTGCAATTCATTAGTGTTTAATGATTTCATATTATTTGAATGTAGTTCTTTTAAAATAAAATTTGTTAGTAGCTATTTAAATATATTCAAAAATAAGTCTGTTGAAGCATAAATTGAGATTTGCTTTAGCTTTGTGATTGTTTGTACAAATATTTAATAAGCCAAACCTCAGAATATACACCAATACTAATACCAAAAAGTTGTAAATAGGAACCTATTTTGGCAATCTTATCTTATTCTCTTTGTGTATTGTCAATACAAAATTTCAATTTATATACAATTTTATATCCAAATTTTAAAATATTTTTAACTTATTCAAATATTAAACCTATAACATAACGGAAAAATGCGTGAATTTGCATAAAGCTGTATGACTAAAAGAAGGGAATTTAATAACTTTAAAAAATCATAGTAAATTTAATCAAGTTATAAGCGAAATAATTAGAATTTATCTTGAAGGACCCGAGTTGCTTATGATCAATTGTGTTGTGTATGTATTAGTTAATGTGTGTTTAATGACCCTCAAATTTAAGCCGACTTTAAGGCTAATATCTACCTTTATTTAAAGAAAACCCTTCCCAGGCCTTATTTTTTAAATAAAAAAAACTCTTGAAATTCAAATACGATGAAAGACATTTTGGCAAAAAAAAGGAAAAAGAAATAATACCTTTGTATGTGCTTTAGTGTTACATGTTTTTAGCTTTTTTCTATACGCTGGAAAATTTAAAAAGGTTTTGAATTCCAGCCAACGTGATAATTTTCCTGTCAACAAACTTATTTCCAATCGTTGTGAACCGAAGGACTTAAACTCTACGAATTACTTAGGTTTGGGTAGGATCTACATTCATGTTGTGATATTCGTTGTATTCTACATTAATTATAGGTCCAAGTTATGGTCTTGCCTTAGCCAATTCAAGTTTATTAAAATCATCACAAATTCCCACAATACAACTAATATATTATTAACTTCAGGTTAGGTTAGGTTAGGTTAGGTTTGTGTGGCTGTCTCAAACGAGATACACTTAGGCCAATGAGACCCATTGTGATACCAAGGGTTAATTCTTCCTTTCCCTATTTAAACAAGATTGAGCTGTTTACTAAGCCTAGAATTCGGTAAATCGAAAATTCCGAGAGTCATCCGAGTTCGTCGAGTTCATTGAGGGACCAGTTGCCTAAGTGGAGGAAACGTTTTTGAGCCAGCGCTGGGCCAGTGCAGAGGAAATGTACTGTAGATTCTTCCTACTCCTTATCTCTACAGCTTCTACAAAAGTCGTTGTGGGGTGTGTTTAATTTTTGAGCGTCCAATAAGGCAGTGCCCTGTAAGGATCTCTACCATGGTGCTAATATGGTCTCTACTGAGAGAAATGAGTTCTTTTGAATGCTTAAAATTTAGTTTCGGCCAGATTTGCCGTGTTATATTACATGTGTTTTCTTCTGAACATCATCTATTGTTGGTTTTGATGCAAGATAACTCATGTGTAAGCAGTTTACATGTGGAGAGTGAAATCCAAGTCTTGTCTTGTCTAAAGATAGTTGTTTGGTAGTACCTGTACGAGAGAGAGTTCATCTGCTTTGCAGTTGCCCAGAAAATCCTTATGTCCATGAATCCAGCATAGAGGGATTTTAAACTGCTCTGCCATCTCGTTTAGAGATCTGCGGCAGTTAAGAACTGTTTCAGCAGTTCCTAGGGCTTTCAAAGCAGCTATCCATGGAAGTTTTTTCATTTACGCTTCATGGTCAGGGAGCCTGAAAGCTAAATTAATACTTAATGCTTCTGAGTAGACTCCTCCACCTACTTTGCCATCTAATTCTGATCCATCAGTAAAGATCTTAATGACATTGTGAGGTGAACGGTTTCGTAGTGCCCACTTTACCTTCTGTTAATATTTTTTATTAGCAAGACCAAGCTAATAAAGAATAGGTATCTCCTGCGATTATTCAAAAATAATTTATTAATACACAAGAAATGCAGATACGATGAAAAACATGTGCAAAAAAAAAAAGATTATTTTAGTTTTATATGTATTGGAAAAATGTAGAAAGTTTTTGAATCCGAGTCAACGTGAATATATTCTAGGCGTTAAACTTTTTTTTTCAATCGTTGTTAACCCATGAGCTTATGCGCCACGAGTTACTTAGGTGTGAGTTTGATTTGCATTTAATTTTTTATATTCTTGTATTCTATATTAATAATAGGTCATTGCTATGGTCTTGCCTTAACCAATTCAAGTTTATTAAAATGTTCTTCACAAATTCCCACAATATAATTAATTGTGGGTTATTTTAAGAAAAGATAGTCAGAGTCCTAGGATCGAGAAGGATACCGAAAATTATCCAATGCCAACCTTTAAAAGACAATCAAGCTGACTAAGGTTTTAAGATTTTGGTTAAAAATTATTTTAATGACATGAGATTTTTATGTAAGGTTGTTTTGTTTATCGACACAAATATATTGATATTGATTAATCTAGGCTGGGCTTTTCTTTTGACATTTTATTCGTGTCATGTTTTTTATAGTTTTGGTTGTTGCAGCTTTCATTTAGCTATTATTTTAATGAGAATGGAATCGCAACAAAATTTTCAAAAACAATTAAAGCTGTTATTTGTGCTACTCACTGTTACAACAAAAATAAACAAAAAAAGAAATTGTTTTCGTATCGCGAGTAAGGCCGCGGAGGGTTACTAGTATTAATATAAAATACAATACGAGTGGGGGTGTTGGTTTAACATTATTTATTTGAAAACACTTGTTAATAACGAATTGTCTATTATATTTGTTTCATTGTTTCAAGTATTTGATTTTTGTTCAGAAAGTAAAATATTGTTTCGATTTCGTCACTCAAACCCATTTTTAATTGGTAAAACTTACAAAACAAATTCAGTTGTCACTGGTCAATAAATAAAATAATAAAAGAGTTTTAGTTGCAGCATTTGCTGCCACAATTCAAAGGTAAGTATTAAAAATTAGTTGAATAATATCTGGAAAATTATATTTTTATAGACACTGGGATACAGTATCATCATTTAAAAAATTTTGAGCAAGATGGGTATGAGTTTAGCTATTCAATGAAATAAAACTATAGTTTTGCAAACCAATAAAATATTTTTTAACTAATAAAAATAATCAAAATGGGATTTTTTTGGAAATTTTTTGAATTAATGGGAAATAATGAAAATTTTCGTTTTTAAAATGAAAATAATCGTCTTACTATTGCATTTAAAAATGTTCATTGTTAAAAATAAAACGAACATTTAAGAATCTAATATTATAATTTTCGTTTATAAAATGAAAATAAACGTTTCACTATTGCATTTTAAAATGTTCATTGTTAAAAATAAAACGAACATTTTAGAATCTCATTTTAAAATTGTAACAAGTCGTTACAATTAGTCGTTACAGCAAAGGGTAGACAACTTTGACAACTTGGACAACAACAACGTGACCTAGATAAATTACCAGCTACAACAACAAGACTCAGCGTCTAGTGGCCAAAGAACAGCCGCCAAATATTCTTTTCATACGCCATACAACAGATGGCAATCAAGCAATCTTTCAACATCTAATAATCAAGAATCCGATAACAGTGACATATTATGTTTTTGGATGAGATGGTTAAAACAATCATGGACTCTACAACTGATGATATTGAAGGGATGCCTACTACTCAGCTGCGCCTTTATCTGGCTCGCCCAGCTGTTGATCGAAAACTTTATAAAAATCACCTTCTTGGCTGGAAATTTCCTTTTGTTTGGGCCATTGCAAAAAAATATTTATCAATTGTTGCAACTTCGGTGCCATCCGAAAGGCTATTTTCTCATGCTGGCCTCATAGCGAACCAACTGCGAAACAGGCTTTCGCAAGAACATCTTAACATGTTGGTTTTTCTGCGTTCAGTTGGTGAAGACATATGGTTCCCTTGATTTTGCACAAATATATCGAGCCCTAACCGCCGAATTAATGTTCGCGCCACTTTGTTGAAATTAATTTTTAAATGACAACAAACAATGACAACAAAGTTGTCAACTCCAAAAATTTCACATCTCTACGATAAACTGTTCTAAAGTTATATCTAACACAAAAATAAAATTTACATGTACCGCTTATGCAAAAAAAAAAAAAAAACAAGGAAATGCTTCTCTTGTAAAATTTGGTTTATAATGCATACGTTAATTTAGCGGTTAGGGCTTGATATTCAGCTCAATTATGAAAAATTTTTCCTGGGGAATCGGAAAAGGGAGTTTTAATTTTTAAGATAGCAGACATCACATTTTTTTACTTTCATAAATATTGACAGTTGATGAAGAAATTTGCATTAAAAATTTCCAAAATGTTCTTAAACTTTTTTTTGAAAATTTACTCTCCCTTTTCCGATTATCCGGGAAAAATTTTTCATAAGAAGTTTGATTATCTATATAAGAACTAAAATTGCAATATTTTGTTTTTTTTTATTTTATTTATTTACTGAAGAACCATGTTTTTATATATGTTTTAACAATAAAACTCATTTTCCATATTGAATAATTTGCTTCTTAACTGACCTACAAAATCGGTACAAAAAAAAATATTTTAAAAGTCGAAAAAAGTTGATAATTCGACTTCTAAAGGTTCAAAAAGTCAATGAGTCGACTTTTACATTTTCAATGGTTGAAAAAGTCGAAGTCGACTTTTGCTGACAGTTGCACATCCTTAGCTCAAACCAAGTAGCTACTGCCTCGGCTGACCTTTTTGTTATCTTTAAGTGTAGTTAGTTATTTATTTTTTTATTTATTTTTATTTTATTATTTTTTGTTTGTTTTCGAAAGCCACGTCGCTACCTCGGTTGACCGCAAGGTCTATCACCGGGGCTGCGACGCAGGCACTCACTGCCACCCCGGTTGACCGCAAGGCCTATCACCGGGACTGCGACACTCTCTGCTACGTCAGCAAGGCGTCTACAGTTGTCGTATTAGAAATAACGGAGCATTCCTTTTTAGCGATTGTCAACCAATTATCGAATCGATTATCAACGGACTACCGATTACTGAAGTGATTACCAACCGATTACTGAAGCGATTACCAACCAATTACCCACTACCGAAGCGATTACCAACCATTTACCAAAGCGATTACAGCTGATTACCGATTACTAAAGCGATTACTAACCGATTACCAAAGCAATTACCAACTTATTACCGGCTTCTCAAGCAATTACCAACTGATGAACGAGTACTAAAGCGATTACTAACTGATTATTAAGCCCGCTAGCGACTACCCGAAGCTGCATAACTAAGAGGTAATAATAAGGATAGCTTATTCAATAAAGCAACTTTGTGAATTACTGAAAACCCTGCGTCTTTTATTTTCAACATAATTTGTGAGAGTTAGTGGACCTTTTCACAGGACCCCTGGAGTGGCTGAGTCTTACCTCAGCCTTTGATAAAACCACGTCACAAAATTTTCGTTTTTTCAAATGAAAATAAACTTTTTACTATATCATTTTAAAATGTTAATTTTAAAAATTAAAATAAACATTAGAAGTGCAAAATCTGGGTTAAACGTTTTTAAGAGTGGAACGTTTTTGCCACTTTTGAAATTTTTTTTCTCTGTGCAGTGATGGCCAAACGCACACAATTTAAATAACTTGCAGGCATGTGTAACTTTTCAAGCTTACGGTACATGCATGTGTTTATGCATGTTAAGGCACATAATATTTAACTTCTCATTTTGCCTTGCAAAATATTTCATGTTTTTGCATTCAATATTTCCAAGAATTTATTTCGCAATAAAATATATTACTTTATTATTTTAACCCATTTCCAGCTATTTTTGCAATTTTGCACCAGTAGCTTTAGAATTTTCTCCAGGTGAGCGCGAAAGTGATATTACCTGGCAATGTAGGGATTATGTCAATAAGGACCTTTGACAATATACATGATTTTTGGTTTGAGTCGATTCGGTATTTTACTTGGATTTTACGCCCTCGGCGCGTCGCAATACTTGGGTTTTTATTTTTTTCTTTATTTTTGAAAAACTCTGAAAAATTTCAAATCGCAATATCGAAAATTGCTTTTCAATAGTAACTATTTTGAGTTTTAAATTTTATGTTAAACAAAGTTAAGAGCCCGTTTGCAATTCTAGCTAGTGGTGCAAAAATGCATCAGTCTACCCAGCCCTTACCTGTGGAGGTAAAAATGTTGCCAGATAAAGTTTAGATCCATATATAGACTCTGGACGAAGTTTCATCGATTTTGGCCCGGTAGTTAAGGAGCTGCCCGAAATGGGTTAACTTCTCATTTTGCCTTGCAAAACATTTCATTTCATAAATTATTCCTTTTATTTCACAATAAAATAGCTTACTTTAATATTTAAGCTTATCATTTTGCCTTGCGAAATATTTCATAATTTTGCATTCAATATTTCCAAGAAATAAATGAACTACATTGTAAAAGTAAACAAACGCATTGCACGCTTATCCGGTGCAGTGGATCTGTTATGTAAAATGCTGACAACGCGTCTAGCGCGATCGTTGCTAGCAGGTAGCTGTCATTGCTAGCCAGCAGGTAGCCGTCGCTACTCTTGTTGTTCTTATTATTTCCGTTGAGCTAAAATAAAGTAAAGTGCAACTAACTACATAGAAAGTTTTTAGTCTTCATTTACGTGTAAAGTAAATTAGTTGATTTTCTCTTCCTTATAATAATTTGTCAATATTAATAAGATTACATTTAACTTACCTTTAATAATAATAACCAGTAAAATAATAAGGTCGACCAAACCCTAACTTGCATGCTGTGCTCGCTAATTTAGCTATATACACACAAAGCGCGCGGTGAGCACAAAAATATTTAGAAATATTGCGATTTAAGTAAAACAAACATCGAAAAAATGTTGCAATTTTTCACAATTTTGACCCAACGGTATTCCGTCAAAAAAAAAATCCAAAAAAAATCCCGATATACAGTGGCTCACAGCTTATTTTATGCAGTGCATACTTTAAAATTTAGGGCTTTATAAAAACAAAACTAACAGGAATACAAAAGATAATATGGTGTCATTTAAAAGAGCAAAAAGTCTAGTTAAATAAAGGTTTTTCATTAATTCATATATTTAGTTGTTTAAAAAATAAGAGAACAGAAAATACTGCTTAATTTTATCTCGCAGCTTATTTTATGCAGTCACTTCTCTCTGTTACGGTACTCTAATGCTGCGCTGTCTAACGGTACTTTCGTTAGCTATGCCTTCATTCTATTTCTATAATTGCTTTGTGTTAGCTTTTTAGTCTGATTTTTTTGCTTCAAGTGTCTGCTTCTATGATTATTTAAAATAGGAGCGCGCACAACGCTACAATAACGAGAATTGGTTATATACTATTTTAAAAACAGCAGCTTGCAGCGAAAAATGGCTGAAATGGTTAATATCAATTCCTCTACAGTGCAAAAGATCATCGAGCGCTTCGTCCATAAGAATCGATTGCACAATAAGAGCAAAGAAGCACCAAACAAAATTTTTAATGCAACCGACGAGCGGCATATTGTACGGAAGATAAAGGCTAACCCGAGACTCTCAGCTCCGATAATGGCTTTTTAAGTTCAAACTGACTTGAGCAAACAGTGTAGTGCTGAAACTATTCGACGTGTCTTGCGCAAAAATAACTTTCTTGGCCGAGTAGCACGAAACAAGCCGATTATTAGCCCCAAAACCAGATTATGCAGACTCAAATACGACAAAGAACATATGTCTAAGACCCCAGAGTACTGGAATTCAGTTATTTTTGCAGATAAATCGAAGATCAATTTATTCGGTTCAGATGGTATGCGTGGCGAAAACCGAATACCGAGGTCAACAAAAAAAAAAAACTTAAAACAAACAGTGAAGCATGGCTGCTGGTACTGGGAAGTTGCCGTTTATTGAAACAACAATGGACAAATTAAAGTACCTACAGATCCTGAAGAACAATTTGTTGCAGAGTGCAAAGGTTTTGGGTATAAAATTGAATTTCCGATTTTAGCAGGATGACGATCAAAACCACAAAGTGGGTATTGTGCAAACCAGGCTCATATACAACTGCCCACAATTGATGACGCCGCCAGCACAGTCGCCAGACCTTAATGTTATTGAAAATGTGTGGTCTTTATTGGAAAATAACATCCGGAAACATCAAATTTCAAACAAAAACCACCTGAAGGAGATATTAAAACGAAGTGGGCGAATATTTCTCCAACTATCACTCAAAAACTGGTCGAATCAATGCCAAACCACCTTAGATCTTTTAGATCCTTAGATCTATCATACCAAATTATAAAAATATCAAATATCATTAATTAATACGAAAAATTTATAAATAACAAGTGACTGCATAAAATAAGCTGTGATATAAGATTAAGCAGTATTTTCTGGTTTCTTAATTTTAAGCATAAATTAAGCTGTGAGCCACTGTACGTGTAAGTTAGTGTGCGATTTGTAAAAGAAAATTTAAAATTTGAGTTTTCGTGCATCTTCAATTACAACATGGAAAAATTATTTTAAAATTTGGGTAATTTTATTATTTTTTAATTAGGTAATATTATTTTAAAAGGATAATTATATTCAGAAGTACTGAAGACAGCAAAGCCGGCGTTGGACTTACAGTGGGTTGTAATCCCTAATTAAAACATTTAGTTAAAGTTTTAAGTCAACATATTTATATAACTTATATCACATAAATAATTTGGTAATTTTCATATTCTTGAATGGTAATTACTTGAAAATTCGGCAAATTATTTCTGCTAAATCAGTTCAGAGCGGCGTAAAATTTTTCCAGAATTGGACTAAGATGGTCTTAGTAAATACGATTAAAACAAAAAAATTTTGATTTTCGTTCTTCTTCAATTTCTCCATGTTTTATTATTAGCTTCAATAATTGAAAAAAATTATATATTCATCAATAAATACAGAAAAAACCACTAGTATAAAAATGAAAAAATTACCCCAAAAAAATATATATATATGAAAATTTACCCAAAAGTAATAGTAATTTGTTGCCAAGCAGTATTTTGTTAAAGTTATTTTTATTAATGTTTCATCATAAACTACATAAAATCATGAATGTACTATGAAAATTGGACAATAATGTTTCGCAAATGTACGCCTACTCTAAAATCTTTAAAGACTGCATGTAGCATCGCACGAAAACGTATGACAAGGTCAAATGTGAAACAACTCCTGTCGCACGTCTTTGTGCAACGATCTACCCTAGGAAGTATTGGGTGTCACACAAAAAGGTGCGAAGTGGCACTCAATGTTATTAAATCGTGGCTTACATTGTTTTGTTGGTGGAAAAACGAAATAAGGGCAAGTGGAACATTTCAAAATTGACGGATATATTCGTAATGTTTATCGAGACATTACAGAAGCGAAATATAAGAAGGCAGCAAAAAACAACGTCACAGTTCTGATAAGGAATAATGGAACATTATCATTATCTGTGAATTTCGCATAAAACCGAACAGAAAAATTAATTCAATTGAAAAAACTTTTTGTCTGAGCTGGAATTGAATCCGGGTTACCGCGGTTCTTTAGCTTAGGGGCCTCGCACTCTACCCACTAGGCTACAGCCGCCACAGCATATCAAAGTTAATAATAAAAGCTAATTTATCTGAAGAATACAACTTTAAAATCAAAAATGCACAAGTTTTTGTAGCCATATTTATCTGAATTTCCCTCAGGTACTTCTTAAGTTCGTGAAGATATGGACATTCATTTTAAGAAAAGCTTTAATTATTTTCATACTTTCAGTATCTAAGATACTTTAGGTTCAATATTTGTGTTTTAAATATGTCTCATACACTAACAAAACCCATATTTTTCTGACCATACATTATTATATTATTTAAAACTTTTAATAAATTTACAGCAAAATTAATTTTACCAAAGCAGTGGCCTAAAATTAAATTCTTTATAACTCATTGAAAAAAAAACTTAACAAAAAGACACAGTTTCGATAGTATCGTAAGTTTAGACGTATAATTCCTTTTTATACAGTAATAGAGAAAATTTCTGGTTTTTTCATTTATATTTTTCAAAACTATTTTAAAGCATTTCATCTTCTAAAGAAAAATTATTCAAAGACTAATTTGTCGTTGTTGTTGCCTTCTTCAAACTAACTTGATCTTAAAAATTCACAATTAAATTCATGTAAAAATTTGTTTTGTTTCATAAAAAGTTTTCGTTTGATATTTTTAGTGATGAATTTGTTGTTCTTGTTCATTTTTGATGTTGGTTAAACTAAATGTAATTCAAAGTTAAGTTTAATAAACGAAAATATATATCGGAAAAATTTTAATCATTGATTTTTCGTGTTGTAAAGGCATATCCATATATGTATGTATATTTTAAAAGTAATTTAAAATTATAATTTTAGTTAGCAAAATATATTTTTAATATGGAAAAATATAATGCATTACAGAAATAATTTCAATTTATTATGTTAATTAAAAAAAATAGATTTTCAAAGAATAATGCATTCTTAGTAACGCATGCTCAAATCTGCGTAGTAATAAGCATCTAATGTGTATTTATATATGTACATTTTACATATATAGCAAGGCTGGGCATTCTAACACAGTCACCTTTTATTTTGTCTTTTTAGTATTGGTGCGCTCTCAAATAGCGCACACTGAGCGAAATAGTTGTCACAATTATCTAGATTGGCAAGATTGTATGTTTATACCCCACACATACTGTTATATGAGCTTATTTTTATTGATATTTTTATTTTTAGTCATAGGTATTGTTCATTATTTCCTTTTTGTCATCATCAAAGCTCGATAATTTTATTCTAAGTAAATAAATTATATAAGTTTGCTTGCAGTAGCAAATTAAACATTCTGCTTCACCAGAAAGATTCTCTGCAGAAAAAAAATCACATACCAATTCAGGTTCAAAAATTTTGGTATGTTTTGTTTTTATTTTAATATTATAAAATATTGTTTAATACGAATAATAAGAATAATAATCAAAAAATTAATGAATACAAATAATATGAAAAAAATAATGCAAAGAATCTTAATAGACAATATGTTTGAATTATATTAATATGTATAACCTTAAAAAAATAAAAAATGTATGCATAAGAATTGTGAGGCTACAAACTAAAAAGTTGGTTTTTTAAGAGTGTACATAAAATTTCCGACAAAGATATTCACAGCATCACCGTCAGCGAACGACTAACTTGTATTCTCTTCTGTTGTGAGTTTTGTGTCCATGTGAAAAGTTACTCTCAAAGAGCGCTCAGTGAGCTATAGGGCGCCCAGCGCTGATATATAGTAATAACAACAACCACAACAAAAGCAGTACAACAACCAACAACACGATTGCAAACTAAACGAACAAACAACAATAGCATAAGCAGCATAAGCATGCTTTTTTTTCTTCTTAGATTTTGCTGTTTTGTGATTTTACTTAAAAAGTGACAAAATCCAAAGTTAAATATTCGTTTTATTCATACTCTAACTGATATTTTGGCTTAAAGTTCTTTGTACCTAAAGTGTCAACTAAACTTCTTAAATGTGTTTGAAAGAATTTGTTAAAATGACTCCCATACAAACCGAGCTGTAAGACGTAATTCTACGTAAAAAAATTGCAATTAATTTTTTTTTAAATTTCTTTTCTAAATTGTTGACCTTGTTATTTATTATGTTGATTTTATATGATTTAAATACAAATTCTAAATGTTTGATAGTTTAAATCATACTTTATTTTAAACACAAATTCTTGTTGTTTGGTAGTTTAAAATTGTTTATTGATCTTTAGGTCAAAGAAAGAACAATAAATTGTTTTAACGAATTGTAAATTTTAATTGTAAATTACGATTTCTTGTTTTAGGTGGCAAGTTTCACGAATTTGCACTCTTCATAGAAAAACCCTTTCTGTTTTGAGAAATTAACCCATTTTAAAATCTCTACTGTCTTAAATCTAACACTCTACTTATATCTGCCTCATAACGACGCTTAGTAAAACAACGCTGCCTAAGTAGTTAAACTTCATCAATAAATGATAACATCAAAGTGGCCAATTAAATCGCTTCGCAATCAGAATGCGTTTTAAAAAAGGTTTTCAACGGGCTCATAGTATAAAAACACGCAACCAAAATGGCCCTAGCCAAAGACAAAGTTAATGTCTTTTAAAAGGCGAAAAATTCACACGCTATTATAAAGTGTTAAAAATTCAATATGACAATTTAACGTGATTGGAAAATATTGACTGGTAGATGTTTTGGAACAGACGTTCGCTAGCGTGAGTTCAATCAAAACTACTCGCAATCATAAAATTGTGCTACTCAACACGCACGTGGCTAAATCAATATATGTTCATGCATGAACGTACCCAGTAGTCCAAGTCTGAAAGAAATCTTGAATGAATCTTATACGATTTATCTTCTCCTTTAACGAAACATGCAGATTCGTTTCTACATTTCGCTGACGAAAATCTCATATAAAAGTTCCAAATTCGTGCACTGTTTGAAAACTTTCTGTTTTCGATGAACGAAAAAAGACCGATTTGTTAAAGATGCAGTAAGTTTCTTAAAGAAATCATTATGAAATATTCGTGCACGATGCCTTGGACTGCAGGGTAAGTAAGTATTCTGAACTATCCCATGCAAACACAAACCGCTTAAACTTATATACATATATTTATTTCTTAAGAAACGTAAGGCACATGGAATATGACAAATTTCATTCACACATTGCATACGATTGCAAACGAATATTATTGCATTTATTATGTCATAGCTTCTGAAATTGAATGTTTTCCCAATGAACCAAACGCTATATTTTTGATTTTATTTATAAACTTCGTCGAGTAGGTGCCCTTTTTGAATAATTTGTCGGACTAAAATTTTTATTAAATATTGACCTTTAAATGTTCAGAAAAGGGTTTCTTCACTCAGAAATTAACCTTTTTTTTAATCATTCGCCACACTACATAGTGCCTCAAGAACGAATATTGTTTTATTGAAAATATGAGTAGGGGACCTAGGAGCTAGTTGTAACAAAGTTTGGAAAAAATACATTTATTTTGAAATATTCTTAACTTTTTTAAATTACAACTTAAATTTATTATAGCTTCACTATTTATTCACGATATTAAAAAAAATTATTTATGAGAAAGTTTTTTGATTTAAAAAAATAAAGTATTTTTCCGAAGAGAGTCAGGTTTTACAATTTGCCCACACGGTTAAAAATTGTGGACTACTTTTAAATCCAAGCTTTGGTTTACAGGAATTTTTAATCCAAAAAGCTATAGCTTTTAATCCCTATTTTAGTTTACTTTAGCTGGGCCTCGAACTCACGTTTCTGAAAGGAACTTTATTTCTTCGTAATGATGCAAAATAAGCGAAAAGTTGTTAGCAAATGAGTTGGATGAGTGGATAAGGTGTTGGACCAGCACATCAGAGAACGTGTGTTCAAATCGTGAAATGGTCAGAGTGATTTTGTATTTTAAGTTGATATTCATATTGTGTTTCTTAAACTTTTTGTGGATTAAAAACTCATCTTTTTGGGTTAAAAATGCTTAAACCTTTCCTTGGATTAAAAAGTAATCTGTTTTGGAGTTGTCCTATATGTTATCGAAAAAAGTTTAACATTTAGTCCAAGATTTTTTCCGTGCAGTTTTCGGGGCAAAAGTAATATATTTGTTGTGGTTATGTCGATAGCCAGTTTTCAGTTAAACACTTTAGCTTTCAACTGGAAGCAAAAAGCTCTCACAATTCATTGGTGCATTTTAGCGAATTCGTTGAACTCCATAAGAATAATAATGAAAAAGAAGAGGCAACTAAAAGAACAGACCCAAATCATGGTAGGGTTTTGAGCTTTGTGATTGATAGTATCGTAAGATAGTATCGTAAGTATAGACGTGTACCATTTTATACAGTAATAGAGAAAAATTCTGTATTTTTTTATTAATTTTTTTAAAAACTATTTAAAATCATTTCATCTTCTACATAAAATCATTTAAAAATAAATATTTTTTTGTATACTGGAAATAAATATTTCCGAAACATATGAATTTTTTATTTTTCCTGTAGTAAAGAATATATCGTCAGCCTAATTCTAATACGCCGTAAGTCAAAATTATCTATTGTTCAGGAGGCAAAAAAAATTGATTATAATTTGTATGAAGTTCATACGATAATGTATTGTTTCAAATGTCCTACCTCCCTTTTCTTCATACAAACATTGAAAACTAAAAAAGGGCGTAGATGAAGTTGTGACCAATCTACCTAAACAGCTAATAAATGTTCCTTTGCCCAATTTTGACTTAAATCCTATTAGAATTAGGGTGACGATATATATGTTTATTTTAAAAGCAATTAAAATTTTAAATTTTGGTAAACATTATAATATAACATTATAATATTAGAATTCATTATAATATAAGAAAAAAACGATTTTTCAGAGGACAACTGATGCTTAGTAGCACATGCAAAAACCTACGTCGTATTAATACATACTTGCTCTGTAGCTGCACGCATCTGCACTCTGTATTGTATTTTTCTTGCTGAAAATAAACAAAACTGGCGTGCCGACTACAATCATTGGCACCCATAATTAAATTTAACCTTGCAATTTACAGCATTCATTATGTTTTTATGTTATTTTTGGAATTTTATTTTTTTAAAAATTCTTTATTTAAAGCAATTCTTAACATATTTATATGAGCTCTCTGCGTTTTGTGAGAATTTAAATAAACGAAGTCTTTCAAAAACCATAATTATTGGCTCGTGAATACAATTATTGGCATATTGATTACTACAATTGTTGGCACTTGAGTACAATTATTGGCTCTTTAGTACGTAATATCTAACAAAATTAAATAATAGCTGGCTGTAATAATATAATTATTTTTTTAAATCATAAAAACAAATCCTTTATTTTTTCATAGTAGGCTACATACCTAAAAAAATATAATACAGAATTTATTTAAAATACAAATTATTCACGAATATAAAAAGTGAACCACTTTTAAGTACATAAAGATTAAAAATAAATCATAAAAAATTAGCATACAAATTTTATCTATGAATAAGGTATAGTAAAAAAGTGATTGATTTATTTGAAAAAAGTTTTAAATTTAGCTCTACAACTTTTTAGTACTAATTTGAGACCTTAGCTTTTTTATAAAAAAATTTAAAATTTAAATAAACACAATTAGTTTTTTAAAACACTTGGTGGGACCTTAACCCTTTCATGCCCGAATAAAAATGGGTGAGGCTACACATTTTTTGAGGTCAGATATGTTTTAGTTCTTGCTAATACTAATGTGTGTAAATTTATAAAAAGACAATAATTTGAAAGTCCTTGGTGCCCGGGTTCGTTAAATTTTCTTACTTAACGTCACTTTCAGCAATTGCTTCTTTTCTATTTCTTTAAAAGAGTTTGTAGACCTGGCAAAATTTTAGAAAAAATTTTGGACCCAGAATTTTGCCATTTCTAATTGCTGACACAGATTTTTGTAAAATACTTTCATCGTACGAGCTCGTTTTTTTGGCATTTTTATATGAATATATGAAGTATTTAATTATTGTCTCTAGATGAAAGTATAATGACTGGCAGTGTCAATAATTGTAGTGAAATCAAATTCAGTTATGGGAGCACCCTGCCAATAATTTAATTTTTTGTTTTTTGGAATTAATTGTTGACACCCAAGTTTAATTACAATTTTGCGGAATAAATTTAGATATTAAGACGAAAACCAACTACATATTTAGTGTTTAATTAATCAATAAAATCAATCACGTCTACATTACAATTCATAAATATATAAGAAACAGCAACCAACAAAATTTCAGTTCGCTATTGATATCAACACTTACTTACATACTTAGTTGGCGCTACAATCTTATGTCGGTCTTGGCCTCATCTAGCTGACCTCATCATTATATAATTACAAAACACCTCGATTTTTAGAGGTTATTTCAAACCATTCCAGCTCACAGATGGCTAGAGTCGAAATATTTGGGGAATCATTATAACATAAACCATGAATTGTATTGAGCATTTGTGCCGAACAACTTTTTTCGTAAGGCGCCTTATGTCCAGAGTAGCATGCATACAGGAAACCTGCATGCTGTATGCAGGCAGAAGCATGAACAAAGCATATATGGTCATTAAAAATACCAACAATTATCCAAATTCGCTAAGTATGCGTGTTGTTTATACACAGTAGCGTGCATACTAAAATATGCATGCTGTATTAGTAATAAGGTATAAACCTTGCATGCATAATAGTCTTGCTAAAAAAATTTGAACTACCATTGTGCATTTAAACTTTAAAGAGTGCAGTTGTACATAATTTACTAACAAAATATAAATTAATATAAGAGAATATAACAACTTTAGAAACTGAAATAAATAAGATGATTAACACATGAGAACAGCAATTTTTTTCGTACAATATTAATGCAAATATATGCATAAAGTATTAGTGGTAATGTATGCATGCAGTTTTAATGACAATGAATGCATAGAGTACTGCTAATTCCCCATGCATACAGCAATAGTAATTGTGCGGGTAATTGCCATGTAATGGAATGCATACAAAACATTAAACGTATGCCTACATCATCAATGCTGTATGCATGAATGTACTTACTTGTATGTGCTTCATGTGTGCCGACCACTGAACTAAACATTTACGGACATAAACACAACAAGTAGAGACTTGTCCAAGCGTCGCTGTCACAAGTCGCAGCGCTCGTCGAATCGCGTGTTCAGCTAGCCGGTGGTAAAAAAATCGACGAGCTACTTTGTTGCACTCGCATAATCGCGAAAAATATTATAGTGTAAAATTTAGTCATATTTTAGTAGAGAAACACGTTTTACTCAATTTAACCAGTTATCTCATAATTCTGCACTGTTTCCTGCTGATAAGAAATTACGTCATTTTTGCGAGAACCCCCCTCTCCCCCACGTGAGAGTAAGTGAGATTCTGCTTAACCCCCCACCCACCTAAATGCCTCACGTAATTAATAGACGCCCCCTTATGTGTATTTATATATGTATATTTTACATACATATTAATAACAACAATAACAAAATCTGCACAATAACAAACGACATGATTTCGAACCAAACAACAACCACAAGAAAACCAACAACCATAACAACAGCTTAAGCAGCTACTGAAGCAGCTTGTGAGTAACTTTTCTTTCTTTTTAATTTCTTCATCTCAAAATTGTCTGAGTTAAGATGTTATTTTTTATTGTTTTTTTTTTAATAAAAAAAATCAACTTTGATTTAAAAGGTCTCCCAAAATATTAAAATCTTATATATCTTAAATTCCTTACGTATTTCTTTAGATTTACCCTTAGTAATTAAAACTCACATTTTTCGTTTTTGTTGTAGCACTACAACTACTGCAGTTGTGCTGCCACCCTTGGAGTTCAAAGGCTCTCCAATAATGACGCTATACTACCCCCATTTTAAAAAAAGAAAGATACAATCTTTTTTACATTATATATTATATGCTAAATAAGACCTCGTATGTATATATATTTCACAAAAACTGTGTTCCCTCGCTAACAAAAATTCTAAAAGGCATGACTAATTTAAATGACTTTACAGTGGTTTAGCCCATAAGTATTAAATTATATGGATAATTAAGTAATTTGTGAAAGTTTAAGCTCGGTAGATTATGAATAAATAATTAAATAGATGAATAACTAACATATGATTGTACATTTAATTGAATAACATATATAATTGGATATGAGTTTTTCCTTATTATACTCGTATACATAATAAAACTTTCCTCTATGTTTTTTATTTAAGTACAAACTTTTAAATAAATATCAAGTTATTAAAAAATCTTCAATAATTTCACATCTCAAAAAAAAAAATATAAAAGGAAAGTAAAAGCAATTGCATATTTAGTTAGAATAGAATTTGATTTGAATAAATAAATGGATAAAGAAAAATTTCTGAAAGATATTCTAATTACATTTTGAAAATTCTGATCACAACTTAACCCATTTCCGGCGGCTCCTTAACTACCGAACCAAAACGATGAAACTTCTTCCAGAGTCTATATATAAATACAATTTTGTTCAATGTCATTTTGTCATTCAATATGGTCCTTTGGGCCGTTGGTGTGGTTGGTCTTTGCACTTTGCGTAGAAAGCATTCAGCAGCGAGACGCGGAAATTCAGTTGTGATATTTCCTTGTTCTTCTTTGTCTTGTGAGAATCGACACTTTCTTCGTATTTGCATAGAACAAAACTGACAACAGCGACCAGTACCACTTTTTCCAAGAATGCTGATTTGGTAATTAGTCATGGCTTTGTCAAAGAGAACGATGCCACCCATCCGCTGCTTGTATGCCTTGAGGCAATGCAGAATTTCGAAAACTACCATGCATTTTTTTGCTCTTATCCAATGTTTGACATAGTGAATTGGCTGAATCGGTTCTTGGTTTGATACAACCATAACGACGGAGTTGTCATTCCAGCGAGCCATTAAGACTTCATATTTTTTGTAAAAATGCGTAATCCAATGCACCGCGCGGCTTTTTCTTCGATTTATCAACGCCTAACAGTCACCCTAAACAAGTGCGCGTGCGTGGTTTAACTGTCAAATCGGCTCATGCACATACATTTTGTATGAAGCCTACCGAAACACGCACCGGACTACCGCAACATGAATCGAATTTCCAATTTTGACAGTGCGTTCGGATGTGAAGTTGGCTGCATAAAACCAAAGTATTAGAACAAAGAGCAATCAGCTGCTATTAATTAATTAATCGCAATTGCAAATGGAAGTATTTGCAATATTAATAGATTTTTACACAATACTAAACGTTTTTTAAGATTTTTAAACCATCAGACGGAGCTGGTTCGAAAGCAGCAGTTCTTTCCGCAGCGCACTTGTATAGGTTAAGCGTAAAATAAAGTTGCGTGGCGCTTGGGTACGCAGAGCAACGCGCACTTGTTTAGGGTGCACTTTTACGGAGAAGCATCTTTTGTTTGATTGGCGTGGACTGTTCCAGTGGCAAAATTGTTCAGCGAAGATTAATGACACATCAATGTATAGGAAGTGAAAAAAAAATATCAAACGCAGCGCAATGTTGCATTGGATTTTCCAAATTTGCCAACAGCTTTAACACGATGGTTTCGCCCAAACCATAGGATTCGTATTCCGCTTCCGGTGTTGCATTGACTCCACTATGTGGAATAAATGCGTACAAATAGCCGTCGTTCGAGCACAAATCCCAATTATTGAATACAAATTGAATTGGCTTTCCCTTGATAAGCAACCAAGAGTTGGACTCGACGACCAGTAGCTATCTATGTCCAGACGTGGACAGTATCCAGATACATATAAAATGCCAATGAAGTTACGAATTTTATCACAGTTGGTGGTGAAAGTGGCATTATTGCAATCCCTGGTTGCATACTCGATCGTGGACTTTACAATCCAATCAATCACTTACTCACTTCGTCATTGATGAACAATTCAAACAATACGATTGGCTAAAAATTTCCTACGAAATGCAAACAAATGTTTTAACAGAGAAGCATGGCCAGAATATAAAAAAGAAGGGAAACACGAACCGTATATTTGTACAGTGCCGAGGTTTTCAGATTCTCAATATTACCTGAATGTCGTGAAAAGGATATATTCTTCAACTTCATCCACTTTGGCTGGAAATAAGATCGTTCTATCCTCTGCCGTTTAGATTTCTGCTCGGTTATTCCCTTTTCCAGGGTGTTTGGAAGGCCAATGTTTATGTTATCGTCATCGTCACGCTGTGGCCTTTTTGCATTGTCGCCCTCAAACTCACACAACTTCGATTTCTCTAGCTACTCCAGAAGACATTAGATTTCCTAGATCATTCAAAATTCGGATTTCGTCCTTGACCTTTTCTAAGTAACCCAATTCGTCCACTCTTGGCGGTGGCAGCAAAAAAAAGTCCAAAATATCTGCATGGCCAGTTAGAGTTACGGTTTCTTCATCTTCACTACTCTTATTCATGCATTTTTCGGTCTCACGTTGAATTAAGTACTTTTGAAATCAACTTTGTAAATCAATAATAAAAGCTTAACAAAAAATACATACATAATGTACGACACTCTCAAATGAAAGTAAAAATATAAATGATGCAAGCAATGTGCGATAGTATATCAGTTCTTTTTTTACTCACCAAAAAATCTGTCATTTTCAGACCTGGGACAAGTGCATTAAATGAGGTAATGCATTGATAATTTTTTTTAACTAAACGAAATCAATACAAATGAAAGTTTATTGAAATTACTTTAGTTTTAATACTTTGACTGCACTATTTTTTGCTTTGTAGTAATTTCTTATCAAAGTTATGCTTTAATATATGTTCTTCACTAAAGTTTATGACAAATAGTGCACTCATTTTATATTATCAGTAAAATGTATTACGACTAATGCACTATTATTGAATTATCACTGAAACACATTATGACTTCTTATCACTAAAAGAAATATGAAGTTAATCGACTCAAACCAAAAGTAGTGTGTGTTGTCAAAGCTGCAGACTATCATTATCGCTACAGTGCTAGGTAATATAATTTTCTCGCTCACCTGGACAAAATTCTAAAGTGACTGATGCAAAACCTTACACGTAGCTGGAAATGGGTAAATGTAACGTTATTAAACCTAAAACGTTAATAATAAAATCTTTCTCAATATCTCATATTAATCTGGCCTAGCTGATCAATTTTTGAAAAACATTTATAAGAGTAATAAAATTCCGAAATGCTTAGGGAAGCGTTTATTAAAAGCAGCCTATGGCGGCCGTAGCCTAGTGGGTAGAGTGCGTGGCTCCTAAGCTAAAGAACCGCGGTAGCCGGGGTTCAATTCTAGCTCAGACAGAAAGTTTTTTTCAATTGAAATAATTTTTCTGTTCGGTCGTCACCTCTCTGCAGACAATGGCAAACCTCAGAGAGTAAAAATTGCCATGTAAAGCTTCTTGAGAACATAAGCCGTTCGGAGTCGGCATAAAACACGTAGGTCCAGTTCTCGGTCATTTGTGATCAAACATTTAATAACACGCACAACACAATTGATCAATAGAAGCTAGGTCAAAGTCCTTCCAAGGGCTGAAATGGCCAGTTAATTTTTTTTTTCTATAATTGTGCTATTGCAAAGGCAATGATTGCAAGAGCAGTAACCAGAATTCAGTTTTATCATAAACTTGTTGCGAGTGAGTGTGAGTACATGTGTATGTTGTATGTGTGTGCTAGTGGCCACATTAGCTTCAAGGCACAACTACTACAACTGCAACTGCATGCATAGCTAATTGACAAAGTGCATTTCGTATATCGCTGCGAGCAGCAATACTTTAGGTTTTATTCTGTTCTGCTTTTAATGTGCTAAAACAGTTATCTGCACACATCCACAGATACAAATATACCGACAACAATCAGCCAACAATCCACAAACATATAAACTTTCCGACCTACCTATCTTGTAATGCATTCTTTCTACACACTAGTCTCAATGCAATCATGAATTTGATTGTGGCGCTGAACGCGTTCAACGCTTTCAAAGTTTTCAATCTGCTGGGTTCTGCTGCGTAACATTAAAAAAAAACAAAACAAGAGAAATAAAAAAAATATAGATGGTGCTGCTGATGTTACTGCTGCAGCCACCATTAAATGTGGATGCGGATATGGTTGTTGCTGGTGTTGCTTTCATTCTGATATCCTGTCGTGCCAGCAGCCTTGCATTTCGCCATAATGACGCTAACAGCTTGTTGGTTACGCTACGAGGCGGTGTTGCAACGCGTTGGCCTTCATGATATACAAATGAAAACATATCTATGTGTGCGTATCTATGTGTTTACTGCGGCATAAGCTGTGATGTGCCGCCACTATGCGTTGCCCTGAGATATGATGCGATGCAATCCGATGCGATGCGATGCCATGCCAGGATGTCTCTTTAGTTTGTTCGTTTTAGTGTTCTGGGCGCCAGCAAAAGCGCACCTTTTATATTATTTTCACTGCGAATGGCATGTCTTTGTTGGTGTATGTGTATGTGTGAGTGGGCTTTTGTGTATTTGTAGGGCGCTTAAAGCGTTCAACCGAATAAATGATGATTTTGATATGTCAATCGGTGCCCACCTTCATTTGCTGTATACATTATTCTTCTCTATCTCTTCTCCCACCCATGAGCCAGCATAACTTGTCACACATTCACCTGGCTGACTGCCTGCGCTAGTACGTTGCTGCTGCAACTGCCACATATGCCGGGAATTCCATTACTTGTGCGCTCCATTGAGAGCAAACTGCAAAAGGTTGTCGCCATTGAAAACGCATACGGGATAGAGCGCCTTGATGTTGCAAGCTTCTCATTCACCAACTTACTATTGTTAATAAGGACAATGACAAAATATGTTGTAATTGGAGCATTTCCAAATCGTCAATGTTCGAATAAAAGGCATGCCTTAATTTTTCACATATTAAAAAATTCGTTTAAGGTAATTCGATTACATTAAAGTGAAAATTGGGCCGAGTTTTTTTTTTAAAGTCTGCAAAGTGCTATACAAATTTCACTGAACAGTACCAAGATTTTGATAATCGCATTTGTCCCTTTTACGCCGAACTTGGTTGAAAAATAAGGCTAAGCCAAACCAAACCAAATTATAAGTATTTAAATTTCCTCTGGGTTTTTATTATTATTATTTGTGTTTATTATATATGTCAGTAAGAACTCTATTTTTTAATCCAATAAAACTCTAAGACATAACTTGAAAACCATTTATTCAGCCTTATCATGAATAATTTTTCACGTGGAATTGGTACTATTTAACTATCAACTATTATCTATCTCACCGCACTTTTTTCGTAAATTATAGTCACTAGGATTCAAAAATAACTAAAGTTTGCTCAGGAGTGCCACAAGGAAGTGTCTTAGGTCCTGTTTTATGTACTTTATTCACATCGGATATGCCTTTATGTAATAATGTACTAGTTGCAACATTTGCAGATGACACTGCAGTATTGGCCTCAACTGAATCATCAATGGAAGCATCGCATCTGATTCAACGAGAACTGCTAAATCTTCAGAACTGGTTTAACTGATGGAATATAAAAATTAATTGAAACAAATCAAAACATATAACTTTTACACTCCGAAAAGGTGACCTGTCAAGATCAATATAAATATTATTCCATCCAGTGTAACCATTAAATATCTCGGATTACATTCAGATAGATGACTGACCTGGCAAGAACATATAAAAAAAAATCGCCTGCAAGTCAGCAATAAAACCAAAAAGCTGTACTGGTTACTAGGACATAAAATCTCAACAATAAGAATTTATAAAACCATAATTAAACCTACGCGGACTAATGGAATAAAGCTGTGGGTTACAGCCTCTAAATCAAATTTAGCAGTGCTCCAAAGGTTTTAATCAAAAACATTAAGGATAATAATTGATGCCCCATGGTTTGTGTCAAATTTCACGATTCATAGCGACGTAAACATGCCTACAGTTATCGAAGAAATTAAAAAAAAAGCCGAGAGGTATATAAAAAGACTAAGCAATCACTCCAATGTTACTGCGATATGTTTGCTGGACGACTCAGAAGAGATAATAAGACTCAAACGGTTCCATGTTCTGGATCTACCATACAGGAAATGAATACTTAAAAGTACTCTTAAATATAAAAAATAAATACATACATTATTCTTATTAAATAATTTTTAAAGTTTTTTTACTCAGTGGATTATAAATATACATGTGTAAATTGTAATGCTTATAAAAGATTATGGCATTTGCTTTTTATCCTATGGAAAGATTGTAAGTATAAAAGAAAAAAAAAGTGGAATCGGTTTTTAACTTTTAAAATAAAGCTCAAGAACATTTTGGAAATTTTTAACTCAAATTTTTTGATAAACAATTGATGAACAAATTTGTATTGAAAATTTCCAAAATATTCTTGAGCTTTATCTTAAAAATTAAAAACAGATTAAATTAAGCTTTAACTTACGTTGCGAAATTGAGTCAATGACAAGCAGCTATTTACTTGCATTTATTTTTTCTTCTTGTGTATTATAAAATTTAATAACGAAAAGGTGATGGTCTTCTTAATGAAAAGTGATTATATGAATTTTAAGAAAATTCAATATGCAATATTGATGTGTAATAATGCTTGAGGAAATATTCAACAATTATGAATGGTAATAATTTGGCACTAAGTGATGTGTAACAAAAACTTAGCAAATATTTGTAACCGGGTATTTTTGCATTGCTCTAAATATTTTTTTTTTTTTTTTGTTAAATATCCTTCTTTTACGTAAATGGGCATTCGTTTAAAATTGCATTAACATGAAAACTAAAACGTTTTAAAACAAACAAAAATATTATAATCAGTAAAAAATGTAACTTAAGCGATAGGACCCGTTTTAGAATATAAATTGCGAGTAATTGTTATTCCATTTATACACAACTTTTATCGATTCACTTTTCTTACACAAACACTTTTTTAACGATTCCATTGAAGTGAAATCGGAACATGTGACAACTTATCGATTTGGAACGATCGATTCGAACAGAAATCGATTCAGATTATTACACAAACAGTGTAGGTGAGAGCTACTTCAGAGTGACGTCAAATCGGTAAAATGGATCGGCAACTGCGATCGTTAAGAGTTACAAGAATGAGCTAAGATCTCTTTTATTCGAGATATACTTACTTTTTTGCACGATCAAGCTGCCTCTGCCTTTCTATTTGCTGCTTGAACTTGTATCGCTGTCTTGTATCACGCACTTTTTGCTCAAACAGAAAACTAGCCAGAGATCAGTTTCAAGAAAACATTATTTGTGATAAGTGGTATAAGTAAGGACGAAAAAAATAAAAAAAGAACAGAACTTTAAGGTTATCTTTGTGTATTGTGTAAAAGCTAGTGGTTTTAAATTTGGTTTAAATTGCACTAAAAAAAACGAAAATTTTTAAGAAAAAAAAAAACTAATCCATAGGAAAAGAGAAACTCAAAAGAAAAAATCAATTTTTTTTAAAATTTAATCCAAATACATAGTTTAACCAGCAAAACCATCACCACTTTCGACACATTCGACATCTTATGGAAGGCTTTTCAGAAGTATCGAGAGGATGTAATGCAAGTGCTAATATTTTTTCATTAAATTTATTAATAATATTGCGTTAAACTATTTGCCATTTTTAATACATACGCCCTTATTATGAGCTGCGTTCGATCTTAGACTGTAGTCGAAAGGCCTGATCGAACGAATTTGCATTTGGTATTATAACGTGCTTTCGACAAAGAGTAGCGCTATTGTGAATTTCGTTAATATTGTTTGTTCACGGTTGTATATTTCTATCAGGTCATCGTTGTGTTATTTCAACTAAATACGATTGGTTTGAAAGTTGATTGCAAAAAATAAGACAAAAAAAGTTATGACTATGACGAAAATAATTTCCATACGATTCGACGCTTCGTCAGGAGAGGATGAAAGCTTGACGGAACTGGCTAGAAGTAGAAAACTGTTGAGCAATGCTTTTTTTAGCTAATCTTAAGCCACTTTGCTGTTGTTCTAACTGGTGGTCCTAAGCAATTTAATTCTGGCATGAGTTCTTCCCATTTTTTTTTCGCCTGAACTTTAGAACAAATATCCTTTGCAGTCAAAGTTTGCCTCCATGAATGAGACCAGTTTTTCTAACTGCGATTTGTTGCTTAGATCTGCATAAAATTTACAAAAACAGTTCAATATTAGTTTTTAGTCTTTAAAAAGGAAAATAAAATCAACAAAATACTTAAATTTTTAACAATTTTTGCTCAGCATGCATCGCATCGAAAGCAAAATCCTATTCGACTGAAACTTCGATGAGCAACGAACATTTCGATAGGGTTTCACTGCTCATAATAAGAATTTAACATTCGATACTCGTTGTTCGATAACCAGCGAAGATCGAACGTCAAAAGCAACTCATAATAAGGGCCATTATTTGTGATAAGTGGTATAAGTAAGGACAAAAAAACGAAAAAAACTAAAACAAAACTTTAAGGTTATCTTTGTGTATTGTGTAAAAGCAAGTGGTTTTAAATTTGGTTAAAATTACCCTAAAAAAACGAAAGTTTTTAAGAAAAAAAAACTAATCCATAAGAAAAGAGAAACTCAAAAGAAAAAAAATTATTTTTAAAATTTAATCCAATTACATAGTTTAACCAGCAAAACCACCACCACTTTCGACATATTCGACATCTTATGGAAGGCCTTTCAAAAGTATCGAGGATGTAATGCAAATGCTAATATTTTTTCATTAAATTTATTAATAATATTGCGTTAAACTATTTGCCATTTTTAATATATAAACAGCTGATTATTTTTGCAGTATTCTGTTCAATTTAAATTTAAATTTGCTTAGATTGATACTTGCTAGTGTAGATATTAAGTCAAAGCTTAATCTTTACCACGTCGTGACAGTGGATCTTATTACCACACGCTTAACCTTCAGCGATAAAAAAAAATAAGAAATCTTTTACCATCCTCCCGCAAACTCTATCACTTCAAGTAGCAAGCTGTAATCCGTGGTTTGTTAACATCGCCTTACTTAACCTTCGGGGAGATTCGTGGTGGCTGTGTGTTTATCACCTATATCGCAGGTAGAGCTACTCAGCTCGGTGTAGGTTTGCATTCTCAACCGGGTACCGTACCCCAGAGTACGGAGGAGGTTTTTGTTAGTAATTGGTTAAAAATAAAAACGATGTTTCCTGATTATAATTAGGTTGTTTATTAGCCACGAGGCCAGACTGTTTTATACAATTTAGCAACTGCTTAATTAAAAGACATCTGTCATGATATTTTATTAAAGTTGTCAAAACAATGAAGCGTTGCCAGCTTGCTAATATTTTAAACTCTACAGTTTTAGATAGGCCTCCACCCCTACCAAGGGTTGCGACATGTCATCACAACATTTAGCTAAATTGGTACCTTTGAACCCTCAAAGGGGCGTTGGCCGACGCAATATTTCGGTCCCATGCTATGGAGCATCGTAGAATTTAGCCTACACGGCAGGTGTCCACGTAAAACACTTTGGATTTCTTGGATCGCCTTACTTAAGTAAGAAAGCTTGCATAAAGATTTGTTTTGATTATTCGCTTATTTTGTTTTTCTTTTTTGTTTTCTCTAATCGGTTCTAATAAAAACGAAGAAATAAACAATTCTTTTTTTTTTAGCTTCTTAAATATTAATGTTTATTTATTCTAATTTTATCGATAAAACGAAATCGCCAAAATCTTTGCAAGGTACTATCAAACCAAACGACTAAGTTTTTCGCCAAAAACACCAAAACTTATTAAAAACTTATTATTTAGTGCTATTATATTAGAGAAATATTTTAATTTTATTAATTTAAGCAATTTCAATATAAATTCATAAACCATGATGATCAAAGCGTTTGCACTGTTTCACAAATATAATTTTTCTTTTTCGTAAATGATTAGTAAATGTTTCGTAAGTTTTTTTGTTTTAGTAAAAAATTAAGGCATAATAACAAAATGGTTAATAGAAAAAAGGACGATAGATAAAAAATTTGTTTTTAATTACTTAATTACGTAATTACTTAACTACCTAATTACTTAAGTACCCAATTAAACTGCAATGCAATCTTAAGTAACGTAATGCCAGTAACGTAACGCCAGATCAAAAAGCCTAATAAAAAATAAACCGAGCAGATTTTTAAATTAGACCACTTGGAAAATAAACTTATGTTATTGCAAGCCCTTCTAAAAAAGTTTGTGTACAAAAAGTATTGCCCAATTCAGAGATTTTTGCCAATTTCGTAATTCAAGTCAAAAATCACTTCCGTTTTTTGTAACGTAACGCCAGCACATATTTTTGCTTATATCTTAAAATCCTTAAGGTCAATTGTTGTCATTGTTTTTTCCCGACTACGACGAAGCAAAAGGAGAGCTATATGTGTTTGACCGGTATATATGTATGTAAGTATGTTCATCTATTCCACTTTCACTTCTAAGCAACTTATCATAATTTGACAAATGCGGTATCTTTGGAAGCGTTTTGATAGTATTATGGTTAATGGCTATGTGACGTCACATTTAACTTAGTATCACGCCCTATAGCGGAAATAATGTCATGAGAAAAAAATTGTTGGTAACATAAGTAAATGAGGTATCGTTAGAAGCGTTTTGATTGACCGATGAAGAAAATTTATGTGACGTAACATAGGTTAGGGATGTGCAACTGCCAGCAAAAGTCAACTTCGACTTTTTCAACCGTTGAAAATGAAAAAGTCGACTAATCGACTTTTTTAATCTTTAGAAGTCGACTTTTCAACTTTTTTCGAATTTTTTTTTAATTATTTTTGTACCACTTTTGTAGGGTAGTTAAGAATCAAATGATTCAAAATGAAAAATGTGTTTTATTGTTAAAAATAAACAAAAACATGGTACTTCAGTTAATAAGTAAAATACAAAAAAAAAATAAAATATTGTAATTTTAGTTCTTATATAGATAATCAGACCTCTTATAAATAATTTATCCCCGGTAATCAGAAAAGGGAGAGTTAATTTTCAAGATAAAGTGTAAAAATATTTTGGAAGTTTTTGATTTCTTCATCAACCGTCAATATTTATGAAAGTAAAAAAAAAATGTGATATGTCTATCTGCTATCTTAAAAATTAAAATTCACTTTTTCGATTTCCCATACTGAGAATAAAAACATACTTTAAAATTAATCAAAAAATTTTAAAATAGAAATTTAACTCATTTTCGTTTCTACAAAACAAAATTTAAAACAAGCGTGCTTAACTTTCAACTATAAACTCATTTCTGTTTTTTATATAATTTTCTCTTAATATTTCCTTTCAATAACAAAAAAGACGTTGCTGTCAGAGTTTGAATTAAAAAATTATGTGCAGTTGAGTCATTGAAAATTATTGCCGGACAACTGAGACCCCGATTTGACATTTGATTGGTTGAAAATATTTTTGAATTAGTCTCACAAATATTGAACATAAGATGAAATAAGAACTAATTAATTATTTTGATATTTAAAATATTTCTAGCAGCAATAAAAAGCAAACTTCGTCAAATAAAGTCAAAGAATTTATTATTCGGGGGTCCCAGGGGTTGCTGATCACGAATCTGACGAATCTGAAAAAATGGCATCAAAAATATGGCGGCTTAATTATTTGTTTTTAATTTAATAACAATAGTTTTAAATTATGTTTTCAATATTAAAGTTATTGCATTAAATTTTTCGTTTAAATAAATGTGTTTGAAATTCAATTTTTTACAATGAAAGTATATTTAAAAGCATTGTTTTAAAAACAAAACTTTTGTTTTAAATTAAACTTTAAAAAACATTTGTGTTAAACTTAAATGAAATTGTTTCACGCTCTATTTCAAAAACAAATTTGTGTAATATGAACACAATTTCACTTAATTTTAACACATATTTCCCTCAGTGCAGGAAAAATTATTCATAATTGGCCTGAATATCAAGTCCTAACCGCAGAATTAAAGTAAGCGTTATAAACCAAATTTTACAAGAGAAGCATTTTCCTTGTTTTTTTTTTGCATAAGCGGTACATGTAAATTTTGCAGTAATTATTCATATACTGCTGCTTACCAAAGTCAAGGATTGCTTGCTCTAGATGTTTTAAAGAAGCGTATGGTTTTACTATTCAATATTTTAAATTTTTTTTGTGATTCCAATGGCAAGCACTCGTTTTAAATTCTTGCCAATTTAACTTAAAGCAGAACATTCCTCTGTTTTCTTTATTAAAAAATTCATCCATTTGAGCGTAGTTTGAATATTGTGAATATAAATTTATATTTACAGCCCTATTCTGGCAAAGTAACAATTATTACCCCAGTATTCTTGATATTTCTATGTGCTTGTTGTAATGTTTTTTTTTTTCAAAACAAAATTTGAAGCTCAAAAATAAGAAATTTTGATAAAAATTGTCACCTGCTTTTCAAAAAGTGACAATTTCATTAAAATATTTTGTTACGCGTGTAACGTAATCAGATGATAAGCAATAGCTTTGTCACACTTCCACTTACAGTCTCTTTTTTTTTAATTTTGCCGACCACTATTTTACATTTATCGAATCAAGAGTTGCCAACGTACCTTTATTTGTTCAGCTATTTTGTTTATTAGTTTAGAGAAGACAATTCTCAGATTAGCGTTAAGATTTTTGTTTTGCATAAAATCAAAAAAGCCGAAAGTAAAAGTCGAAAGTAAAAGTCGACTTTCAACTTTTTTTAATATCAGAAAGTTGATTGCTAAAAGTCGAAAATTATCAAGCAAAAGTCGACTTTCGACTGATTTCGACTTCGACTTGCACATCCCTATTATAGGTTATGTAACGCCACACACAATTTAATATAGTGGCCTCTAGAGAACATAACGTAAACTTAGCCACTAACTTTTAAACTACTTATCATATTTTGACAAATGAGGTATTGTTGGAAGCGTTTTCTTTTAGTCCGCTTATTATAGGCTTTGTGAAGTCACATTTAATTGAAAGTGACACCTTTTATATGATATAAAGTCATGCACTAAAAAAAATGTTTAAGTGCCATAATTGAATAATATGGAGAATGGTTGGCTTAGAACGGAACCATATTGCGTTAGCACTGCGGCAGGAATTCCGTCAGATCCAGCATTAAAATCTTCTACGATCGATCCAATATACTTTAAAATATCCATTGAATTAAAAGATATAGGGTCCAACGAAACCCTGGGTGTAGAGTTCATATATTCAAAATACTCTTCATCAGGATTAAAATAGTCTGAACAGAATAACTCTTTAAAGAGAGTGAGAGTAAGTCCGTCAGAAGTTTTAAATGATGAAGGAAATCCATCAGATTTTTTTTTGTGTTTATGAAACCCCAGAATTTCTTTGGATCAGACAATATTCTCAGCTTAATACTGTCTAAATAGTTTTGATATAAGGTAGCTGAGCAACTTTCAAAATACAGAAACAAACGCTTGTAGATATCTAGGTCATTTAAGTCTAGGCTACAGACATATTTCTTCCATGCCCTATTACTGTTGTTGCGAAGAGTCTTTAATTCCTTTGTGCACCAAGGGTAAGCACAATTTTTCGCAAATTTGAGGCTATACGGCATGGACTCAGAAAAGATAGTAAAGATTTCCATATAAAACAAATTAATTGAATCTTCAAGATTATTACCATTAAAATATTCTAAAATTACATTAAGTTAACTATGAAGTAAATTATTCAACTTCAGAAAGTCAGCTTTTCTAAAATTGAATTCATAAACTTTATCTATTGAATTGGAGCTCACTATATATTCCCTGTCGAACTTGTACCATATGCTCAGTGGTGGATGGTAGTCATCAGCAGAAGTTAGAGCATGAAGGGAGTTCTTAACAATCACGTTGTTACAGCCTATAGTTAAGACCAGGTCAAGAAGTCTTTCACAACTATTATAAATACAACTTACTTGTTGTAAGTCAGAAAATACAGTGGTGGTCACGAATTTAGCACACACTCTGATAGTAACACTAATTTAAAAGTTTTAACATCTTAGCTTAAGAATTGTAAACAAATATTGTTTGCCGAGTGTTGTTTATGAAGTTAACTCAAAGAACTGTTAATTGGTTTTTCAGTTATTCTTACGTTATCTTACATATTTCAAGTAGTTGCAATCAATGTGGTTTAAATGCTGGACACGAATTTAGCACAGCTTAGAATTACTGTTCCATTTCTTATTTTATTTAGGTTGATTAAATTTTACTGGTTATATTTGCTAAATTTATTAAGTTTATATTTGAGTTCTAACAAAAAATTGCAAAAAGGTATGACGAAAGACTACTGGTGTTCAGAGGCTAAGCGCCAGTTGCTTCAGCAAATGAAAAATGATAGAAGCACAGTTTCAGAGATTGCTCTGCTTCTAAGATATTCCAGAAAGGTAGTATATAACGAATTTCAACATGTAGAGCTGTATGGTAGCATTAAAAATATAAGACAGCGACATATAGCGCGAAAAACAACAGCAAGAGAGGACCATTTTATTTTCAGAGCTTCACTTAAGACTCTTTTTAAGATCTCAAATTAAATTAAAAATGAAGTTTCATCAAAATATCTCATAAATGTGTTCTCAAAAACCATAAGAAGACGCTTGAATAAAAACAATTTGCGTGGCTGTATAGCCCAACATAAACCACATGTGTTACAAAAAAATATTAAATGTAGTCTTGCGTTTACAGAAGAACATTTAAAAAAGCCAATGAGTTTTTGGAAAATGTACTTTGGAGTGATGAATCAAAGTTCGGATCTGACGGCAAACAATATGTGTGGCGTCTTCAAGACATGCAACACAATCCAAGATACACGCTTAAGACTTTTAAAGACGGTTGTGGAAATGTCATGGTATGGGCGGCGTTTTCTTTGCACGGAGTTGGTCCGATTGTTAAAATTGATAAAAAAATGGTTCAGAACATTTACATAATCATACTTGTCAATACCATGATACCATTTGCAGAGGATAATTTGCCACTTTTATGGCGTTTTATGCAGGATAACGATCCAAAGCACACTGTTCGAACAGTTGCGAGTTGCTTGGAAGACTCGTGTTAATGTCATGTAAATATTTTGAAATGGCCAGCGCAATCACCGTACCTCAACCCGATTGAGAATCTGTGGAGGCATGTCGAGCAGCAAATACTAAACAGTAAAACTCAAAACTTTTCCAGATTTGTGGACCCAAATCCAAAGGATTTGGTATAGTACTCAAAAGTACCGTTGTGAAGCTTTGGTCGAAAGTAAGGAATTTCCTAAGAAATATTGAGTTTTGTGCAATCAATTTTGATTTTATTTTTTATCCTAGACATTTTTTTGCTCGTGTGCTAAATTCATGACCAAGTGTAAATGTTTATTTTTATTTTCTACTTGACTTTGAGTTCTTTAAAAAAAAAATTTTAAATAAAAAATGTGTACACAAGAAATAAAGAGGATTATTTATATATTTAATAAAAGTTCATTCAAAATTTCAAACGAATAAATAGAAAACTTAAGTATTCACTATAATTTTTTAAGTGTGCTAAGTTCGTGACCACCACTGTATATTATCAACAAATATATGCTCTTGGCGTGTCTTTGAATTAGATGCACAAAAATATGTATCATCGTCTGAAGATTCCCATTTCAAGTCAAGCAGATTAAAATCGCCCTACTATAAAATGTCATCACTAACGTCAAGAATATTTATAACGTGTTATTAATTTTTTATTTATTAAGTCTCAAAATGATTTAAAAATGAATAAAGAATAACAAATTAATAATGAATAAAAAATGAATAATGAATAAAAAATGAATAATGAATAAAGAATAAAAAATAATAATGAATAACAAATGAATAATGAATAAAAAATGAATAATGAATAACAAAATAATAATGAATAAAAAATTAATAACGAATAAAAAATGAATAATGAAAAAAAAGAATAATTGAAAATTCTTAAATTCTTTGTGAATTGCATTCTTTGTGAATAGCATGCAAATGAAAAAAAAAAAATATTTATTATGCTGAAGAATGGAAATAAATAATTAAAATGAATAATTAATAATTGTTTTTTTAAAATTTTATTTATAAATCAATTTTGCATTCATTGAATGCATTCTTATGTAGTTATTCAGTTGTTCTTAAAATTCTGAATATGAATGCCGACTTTACAGCTCTGATAATGATATACGAAAGCTCAGCACGGTGGCGTATGAGATATATTATTTCATGCAATTAATTAGTATTGCGCATACGCCACGCTGAATTATCTTTGTAGTAATTCGAAAATGTGACATTGTGAAATTTTTGTTTTCGAAAATGGAAAATTTTTCGAAAAACTACTGAAATTTTGGCTTCTCCGAAAGGGGTTTTGACTATCCATATCGTCGGCCTAATTCTAATACTACGTAAGTCAAATTTATCTATTGTTTCTATCTATAGAGGCAAAAAACTATTTATTATTTGAATGAAGTTCATACGATAATATATTGTTTCAAACATTCTACCTCCCTTTTTTTCATACAAATATTAAAAACGGTAAAAGGACTTAGATGTAGTTTTAACTAATCTACCTAAAACGTTAATAAACGTTACTTTGTCCAATTTTGACATACATCCTATTAGAATTAGGGCAACAATGCGTTTTTAAAGTGTTTTTAAGGAGAAAATCAATATCAGAATATTTAAAAATTCAGTGTCAAGCTTAAATAATCTGTAATAATCCTGTATCTGTCAATAGTTTTATATGTTTTTTGTGTGCGATGCACTGTTTTTTAATTTTTTTTTTTTAATTAGACATAGTAGAAGTTGCAAGACAAACGATAAGTAAATCTAGAAGAATTTCAAACGCAGACTACACAAATTTTGAACTTAAAAAAATTGACAAGTTTTTCATTAGAAAAAAAATTTTCTTACAGTGGTGGTCACGAATTTAGCACACACTGTGTTAGTAATACTAATTTAAAAGTTTTAACGTCTTACCTTAAGAATTGTAAACAAATATTGTTTGCCGAGTGTTATTTATGAAGTTAACTCAAAGAACTGTTAATTGGTTTTTCAGTTATTCTTACGTTTTCTTACATATTTCAAGTAGTTGCAATCAATGTGGTTTAAATGCTGGACACGAATTTAGCACAGCTTAGAATTACTGTTCCATTTCTTATTTTATTTAGGTTGATTAAATTTTACTGGTTAAATTTGCTAAATTTATTAAGTTTATATTTGAGTTCTAACAAAAAATTGCAAAAAGGTATGACGAAAGACTACTGGTGTTCAGAGGCTAAGCGCCAGTTGATTCAGCAAATGAAAAATGATGGAAGCACAGTTTCAGAGATTGCTCTGCTTCTAAGATATTCCAGAAAGGTAGTATATAACGAATTTCAACATGTAGAGCTGTATGGTAGTATTAAAAATGTAAGACAGCGACCTATAGCGCGAAAAACAACAGCAAGAGAGGACCATTTTATTTGCAGAGCTTCACTTAAGACTCTTTTTAAGATCTCAAACGAAATTAAAAATGAAGTTTCATCAAAATATCTCATAAATGTGTTCTCAAAAATTATAAGAAGACGCTAGAATGAAAACAATTTGCGTGGCTGTATAGCCCAACATAAACCACATGTGTTACAAAAAAATATTAAATGTAGTCTTGCGTTTACAGAAGAACATTTAAAAAAGCCAATGAGTTTTTGGAAAATTTACTTTGGAGTGATGAATCAAAGTTCGGATCTGACGGCAAACAATTTGTGTGGCGTCCTCAAGACATGCAACACAATCCAAGGTACACGCTTAAGACTTTTAAAGACTGTTGTGGAAATGTCATGGTATGGGCGGCGTTTTCTTTGCACGGAGTTGGTCCGATTGTTAAAATTGATAAAAAAATTGTTCAGAACATTTACACAATCATACTTGTCAATACCATGATACCGTTTGCAGAGGATAATTTGCCACTTTTATGGCGTTTTATGCAGGATAACGATCCAAAGCACACTGTTCGAACAGTTGCGAGTTGCTTGGAAGACTCGTGTTAATGTCATGTAAATATTTTGAAGTGGCCAGCGCAATCACCGTACCTCAACCCGATTGAGAATCTGTGGAGGGATGTCGAGCAGCAAATACTAAACAGTAAAACCCAAAACTTTTCCAGATTTGTGGACCCAAATCCAAAGGATTTGGTGTAGTACTCCAAAGTACCGTTGTGAAGCTTTGGTCGAAAGTAAGGGATTTGCTAAGAAATATTGAGTTTTGTGCAATCAGTTTTGATTTTATTGTTTATCCTAGACATTTTTTTGCTCGTTTGCTAAATTCATGACCAAGTGTAAATGTTTATTTTTATTTTCTACTTGACTTTGAGTTCTTTAAAAAAAAATTTAAATAAAAAAAGTGTACACAAGAAATAAAGAGGATTATTTATATATTTAATAAAAGTTCATTCAAAATTTCAAACGAATAAATAGAAAACTTAAGTATTCACTATAATTTTTTAAGTGTGCTAAATTCGTGACCACCACTGTATATTATCAACAAATACATGCTCTTGGCGTGTCTTCGAATTAGATGCACAAAAATATGTATCATCGTCTGAAGATTCCCATTTCAAGTCAAGCAGATTAAAATCGCCCTACTATTAAATGTCATCACTAACGTCAAGAATATTTATAACGTGTTATTAGTTTTTTATTTATTAAGTCTTAAAATGAATTAAAAATGAATAAAGAATAACAAATGATTAATGAATAAAAAATGAATAATGAATAAAAAATGAATTATGAATTAAGAATAAAAAAATAATAATGAATAACAAATGAATAATGAATAAAAAATGAATAATGAATAACAAAATAATAATGAATAAAAAATTAATAACGAATATAAAGTGAATAATGAAAAAAAAGAATAATTGAAAATTCTAAAATTCTTTGTGAATTGCATTCTTTGTGAATAGCATGCAAATGAAAAAAAAAATTCTTTATTATGCTGAATAATGGAAATAAATAATTAAAATGAATAATTAATAATTGTTTTTTTAAAATTTTATTTCTAAATCAATTTTGCATTCATTGAATGCATTCTTATGTAGTTATTCAGTTGTTCTTAAAATTCTGAATATGAATGCCGACTTTACAGCTCTGATAATGATATACGAAAGCTCAGCACGGTGGCGTATGAGATATATTATTTCATGCAATTAATTAGTATTGCGCATACGCCACGCTGAATTATCTTTGTAGTAATTCGAAAATGTGACATTGTGAAATGTTTGTTTTCGAAAATGGAAAATTTTTCGAAAAACTACTGAAATTTTGGCTTCTCCGAAAGGGGTTTTGACTATCCATATCGTCGGCCTAATTCTAATACTACGTAAGTCAAAATTATCTATTGTTTCTATCTATAGAGGCAAAAAACTATTTATTATTTGAATGAAGTTCATACGATAATATATATTGTTTCAAACATTCTACCTCCCTTTTTTTCATACAAACATTAAAAACGGTAAAAGGACTTAGATGTAGTTTTAACTAATCCACATAAAACGTTAATAAACGTTACTTAGTCCAATTTTGACATACATCCTATTAGAATTAGGGCAACAATGCGTTTTTAAAGTGTTTTTTAGGAGAAAATCAATATCAGAATATTTAAATATTCAGTGTCAAGCTTAAATATTCTGTAATAATCCTGTATCTGTCAAAAGTTTATACGTTTTTTGTGTGCGATGCACTGTTTTTTAATTTTTTTTTTTAATTAGACATAGTAAAAGTTGCAAGACAAACGATAAATAAATCTAGAAGAATTTCAAACGCAGACTACACAAATTTTGAACTTAAAAAAATTGACAAGTTTTTCATTAGAAAAAAAATTTTTTTATAAGAACACAGAATAGGAGAAAAACTTTCCAAAATGCATGTGTGCCAAAGACCAAATTTTACAGGACAGAGTTTTTTCTACTTTTCTGTGCTTTGCAATATATAAACCAGATTTTACATGTGCGAAAATAATAGTCTAATTTACTACAAGGATTTTAGAAACAATATTTTACCAGGTGATGCGTTGTGAGGTGTAAAACCAATTTACATCAAAAAGTCAATTTCGAAAAGATGGCTCATACGATAATTTCACACAAAGAGGTCGATTTTATGCAATATTTTAATAATTATTGAATTTGAAAGGTTTATAAATACACATCTACAAAAGATAATTTCAAAATATGTTTGGAAATTTTTATTCATACTACAGTAAATTAAAAATATTTAAGACGATCGAAATATATCAATGCTCCAAAAAATTGTATAAGTTATCAGAAAATAAATCATTTTTGAAATTTATGCTTATAGCTTCTACACAAAAGTTGATAGAGAAACAGACATAATGCTTTTAATCTGCATTTAAAATTTGTCTAGAATTAAATGTTTATATCATAAGCCTTTTGCAGAATCCTATTTTGTTCCTCTACGCTTTTTCTTTTAAACCCTTTACTGAAAGAAAAACCTGTTCTATGCACTTTTTTCATTTAAAGTTATATGTCTTGCAATTTTTTAAATATTTATAAACAAGACAGTATTTTAAAGTTATTACATTAAAAAAATGAGTTTTCGTCGTGCCTTTCATGGTCGTTTTGTGTAAGATCATGTATCAAACTTTTAAGATTATTTTTACACCAAATATATTTGTTCTGTGTTGTTTAAATGACATGTCTTAATGCCAGAGCATGGCAATTCTGTGACAGAACAAACTAGTGATAGTAACGAATATTTTCTACAAATATTAACTTGTTTTATAAATTTTGATAAATGTATTAAGCAACTCTATTTTTCCGTCCGCTTTGTTAACAGTGCAAAATAGAGAATATTATAAGCTGCGTAACACTAATTATGTAATATGAGCAAATTAATACATTAACAGTAATGTACATACCAATTTCTGCTATTCAATCAGCTTATTTTAGAGGTTCGTATTAATAAACACATATAGTTATTTAGAATGACTGAATGATTTTATTAAAGTCATGCAAATTATGGTGGTCTCAATCTCGGTGACCACCTTGTCACGTTTTTCAATAATATCCAGTGTTTTGTGCACACAGACAGTCAGCTTAGCACTTAAGTGTTCTACAGGATATGCTTGAAATAATGGTTCCTGCATATTTGAAAAATTACCAAATTACCTTCATTTTTTTCCATTTACTCAAGCACTCGAGTTAAACTAATCGGAAAGTCAAGCAAGCAGCGTCTTCCTGTTGCAGGCATATCCTGCTCGGCTGGATATGACTTTCCCGGTGAGTTTGTGTTGAGTTGGTTGAGAATTGAGCAGCAGTAGCAGCGGCGAGCCTGTTGAATATTTTATGTGTTGTCGTTTGGCGTGAGCTGTGTGTGTGTGTGTTTGTGTTGTTTGAGTTTGAGCTGGGAGTTTGTTGCAGGGTAGGGTTTGTAAAAAAAAACAATCGAAAAAATTGTGGCAAGGATTTTGTTTGCACTGAACACATTTCGAAGTAGGCAACTGCAATTGCAATAACAACAGCAACAACAATATGGCCCACAAGCTAATGAACAATAACATGTTAACATTCACCCACATACACTCATAAAATTCACTACCGAATATGTTTTTGTTGTTATTGTTGATTTGTTTTAAGTTGATTCTATTTTGCTAACATTTATATGAGAGCCACTATATGAGTGGCTCTATATGAACATTTATATGAGATTTTGTTTTTATTTACTATTCCTTTTTAAGTGATGGAGCAAGTTTTTTTTTTTTTTTGTTATAATTCTTTTGGAAACAGCTCTTTTGACCTTAAAAATAAGCGATGCCTCTCATCATAATTTTACCAAAATTAAATCAAAAATGCATGGCTCTGTATGTGTATTTGTATAAACAACAATATTTTCACTAAACATACTTGTGAAACAGACTCTGCATATAGAAACGTAAGTATGTGTGCGTGTGTTTGAATGTTGGTATTCATGTGGCGTTGTATATTTAGCATTTATTTATTCAGCTACTTTTGCGGTTCACCGCGTTAGACTTTTATGTATATTTTACTGACGATAGTATTTTTGTTGTTGTTATTTACTGTGGGTGTTGCACAAAACTGTTGCTATTGCTGTTGTTGGTCTCAGTGTAATTTTTGTTGGCCACTGCCCAACACACACTGCTAAGCTTTGCAAAAAAAAAACAATTCTAAAATGTTGTTTTTGTTGTATTTGTTGTTATTGTAGTTGTTATTGTTAGCAATAGTATCAGCGTTTTCAGTGGAAATGTAACCACATTCACTCATTCATCATATAACGTTTTTTTTAACTTTTTCCCTGTGGTCGTATCCTTTAGTCAGAACAACATACGTACATATGTTTGAATCTTGATTTAATGTGTTGTTTTCTCAGCTGTTTACAAAATAAAACATATTCTTCACTCCAAACATATTTTAAAAAAATCTTTCTGTTTTATTTAGGCATGCGTGAAATTTTTCTTAAAAACGATTAAGATTACTTTAAAAAGCATGTTACTTAATTTAGCCTACTAAAATAACTTTTTAATATTGTTTTTCTTTGCACTTATTATGAAAATATGTATAAGAAAGTATAAATTATACTGCTGGTACTAACTACATAGCAAAACTATCTCTTGCTTATACGAAACGCTAAATTAGACTTAATAATGTTTTTACTTTATCTTCTGATCTATTTTGACATTGTTATAGGTTAAGTTATGTTAGGTTAAGGTGGCATCTGGCCAAAGACTTCCTCAAAAAGAACAGATATTTGGTGCGCTACACGGATAGAAAAATAAACTCATAATATCTAGAGGTATTAAAAAAAGAACTGCATTTAGCGCCTTAAATGAAGTGGACCTAGGTGCTTCGCTGATAAATACAGACAGCCGCATTATTTATACCTTCGCTAACAATTTGCAATTAGACTGTGTTTTAGTGCTGTCCACACATAAACACCGTATAGCAAGATTTGCCTAACTATAGCTATATAAATTCAACGTGCAATACTCGGGGTAAGCCCAATGTTTTACCTATAACTTTCTTACAGAGATATAAGGCAACATTGGCTTTCCGAGTTCGCTCAAGAATATTCGATTTCCCACTTAACTTTCTATCCAATATAACTCTTAAGTATTTTGCCTCTTCCACGAAGTGTAGTTGAGTTCCAGCAAGACATTGTAATAAAGAGAATCAACTTGTGGTGGATCCTTATTTTTGAGTTTAACCCATTCATAAAAATAAAAATAAAAATAAAAATAAAAATAAAAATAAAAATAAAAATAAAAATAAAAATAAAAATAAAAATAAAAATAAAAATAAAAATAAAAATAAAAATAAAAATAAAAATAAAAATAAAAATAAAAATAAAAATAAAAATAAAAATAAAAATAAAAATAAAAATAAAAATAAAAATAAAAATAAAAATAAAAATAAAAATAAAAATAAAAATAAAAATAAAAATAAAAATAAAAATAAAAATAAAAATAAAAATAAAAATAAAAATAAAAATAAAAATAAAAATAAAAATAAAAATAAAAATAAAAATAAAAATAAAAATAAAAATAAAAATAAAAATAAAAATAAAAATAAAAATAAAAATAAAAATAAAAATAAAAATAAAAATAAAAATAAAAATAAAAATAAAAATAAAAATAAAAATAAAAATAAAAATAAAAATAAAAATAAAAATAAAAATAAAAATAAAAATAAAAATAAAAATAAAAATAAAAATAAAAATAAAAATAAAAATAAAAATAAAAATAAAAATAAAAATAAAAATAAAAATAAAAATAAAAATAAAAATAAAAATAAAAATAAAAATAAAAATAAAAATAAAAATAAAAATAAAAATAAAAATAAAAATAAAAATAAAAATAAAAATAAAAATAAAAATAAAAATAAAAATAAAAATAAAAATAAAAATAAAAATAAAAATAAAAATAAAAATAAAAATAAAAATAAAAATAAAAATAAAAATAAAAATAAAAATAAAAATAAAAATAAAAATAAAAATAAAAATAAAAATAAAAATAAAAATAAAAATAAAAATAAAAATAAAAATAAAAATAAAAATAAAAATAAAAATAAAAATAAAAATAAAAATAAAAATAAAAATAAAAATAAAAATAAAAATAAAAATAAAAATAAAAATAAAAATAAAAATAAAAATAAAAATAAAAATAAAAATAAAA